>CM057085.1:8852500-9405000 GCA_029959045.1 Taenioides sp. WSHXM2023 | reverse complement strand
ACAAGCAGGTGGCGACTCTTCACCTGAAAAGTTACAGCGTACCTTTAATTTCAAATGTCAAGCGCTCTAAAATCCATTTAAAAAGCTGAGGCCGGAATAACTTTTTGATAAAGACGTACTAGTCACTTGGGACTGTAAAAAGTATATTTTTAATTTATATGCAGTCAAAGTGATCTGATATTTATTATAATTCATGCTGCACCGTATCACCAAAGCAAATTCCTAGTTTGAGAATTTATTCACTGACAATAGCAACAAACTTCTTCTGAATTAATTAATGGATCACTTGAGAAATTCAACAAAACAAAGTTTGCATTGTCAAGTGGAAGTGATTGTCACATTCTTTTGTTTCTTTTCAGTTTTCTTATAAGCTACAGTTATTCACCACCAAACTGATACGACATCTGATAGTAGTTCTTGTGCCTCCAGTGTTTGAGTGACAGGCTAATTATAATTCTTAACCCGTAATTAGAGACTGCCTGCTCAGATTGACGAGATGGACTGATGTAGAGTGATGTTTTATTTCTTTTTCGCTTTCAGACGCACACAAAATAATGCAGGGTACAATTTGCAGAGCCATCATGAGTTCTGATGGATGCTCCTGCTCATATACCAGCTCTCAATGCTAAGAATAGCCTTTAAAACCCTCCTCTGTAAATCCGGAAAGACTATATTTAACTCGTGTCAGTCTGGTTACCATGACGAATGAGGGACAAGCCTCTCATATTACATTACAATAGGCCCGTTATAGACTCCTATCTGATGCTGCTCTGTAAGTTTGTCGATACACGCAGACGCCCTCTTCTCATCAATGCCGTGGCGATGCTTTGGCGATGCTTTGGCGATGCTTTCACTCAGGATCAGTCTTGTCTTTATGCCACAAACGATGTCAACTCTCCAATCAGCTTTTGACCTTTTCAGGCAACACATGTAAAGGCAACAAGATGTTTTTCTATATTTTCTATGCATTGGAAATAAAAATGTGTCAAATATTACAACCATTTGATTCCTTGTTTCATTCTGATTTTAACATTACATAACTTATAGCAGGAGGGTTGGGCGATTCTTTTTCTAGGGATGAGGAGGGCCGGGCCAACGCAATCATTGGTGTAAAATTATTACCTGGAATCCAGAATAGACACTTCTTCAATATTCAGATTGTCTCGACACCCAGTTTTTAGACAGGTGGACAGGTGGACAGGTGGATTAGCCAATCAGGGACACACATGCTCCATTCGTATTGGGAAAAAATAAGGAAATAAATATCACAGGACTTCTGCAAAATCACTGGGCAAAGCATCAAACTCCGTTAATCCGAGGTGAAATAAAGTTGAACGTATTTGTAAATGTTAGGTGACCAATGAGCTCCTACATTTCACATGTGTCACTGAAAAAAACAAATCTTTGCACGACTTGAGACTCGGACCACTTGAGTCAATACTGCACCAAAATGGTTTATTAGAATATTGTTTTATTGTAACATTTTATTTCTGATATTGTACAGCTATAGTATTTTATCCGTCATATTCACAGAGTAAGATGTGAAAGTACAAAATACACCGTTGACAGAGTTATGTTTTGATTTGAGTTAATGGGCCTGTCCTAGCCTCATGAAGCATTGTGTATGGATGAGGGGTTAAGGTTTTATTGTATCATGCTAATTAGTATTCCCACAAAATCATAATGATGTGGATCCCCCTTGGGCTAATGACACAAAATGACTTCAGCCAGATGACATGTTATAGCTCGCTCCACTCTGACAAATTATGCAAAGCTTTGCAATTAAGTCAGTTAAACATAATTGGGTCACTGTGGTATTACACAAATTAGTTGTGTAATATGTAAAACAGGAAAACACAGCGTCAAGTGAACATTACATGATGCTGTTTTCCTCCAGTAACCTATGTGATGGAGGCATAAGAGTTTGAGAGAAGAAATAAGAACTCTTAAAGTGCCTTTAATATGCAAAATGTACTCTTATGAGCTTTAAGACGTGTTATAATGTTGTTACCTCCTCAAAAAACATAGCTGGAGTTTGTTTCATTTACACGTTTGAGTAATCCTTTATTATTAGTCTGTACATCTCCAAAGCTCAAAATGTTCTGTTCCACCTTGTGATGTCATGAAGCGGTAGTTTCCAAGTTAACAACTACCTTTTACCTTTACTTCAATAGAGATTGGCAATTCCGGGATGAAATTATCCAGTGATTCTTGTTAAGGTGTGTGGAGTTTAAAAACACAGTGGAGCACTTCCTGTATTACCACATGACATCACAAGGTGGAACAGAGTATGAGAGACTTATTTAACAGCACAAATCATCTCACCTGTTGTACTTCCAGCTAAGCCAGCTCTTTATGGTCAAATTGTGTTAAAAAATAAAGCACAGATTAAACTCTAACAGAGCTTCAGACAGAGTAGAGCCTACAGTTAGCATCACACCCCCAAGTAACGTTGATGACATCAGCTGCAAAGTATCAGCAGGGTCTTTAATTTCACACTTGCTTCTTAATCTTTTGTTCCTGCTGGAGAATGAGGGCACACGCCACGGCAAAACCTTTTCTTTATTCTCTTTTCTTGACAAATTGACAGTTGTAGCAGCCACAGCTATTCTGTAGAGAAGCAACATCCCTCACACGTGGTGATGACGTTTAGTGTAACCTCTGACCGTCCTTGGGTTTGCACAGGTCTCATAAGCGATAACGTTAACGGTGCTCTCCATGTTCTTTTGATTCAACTCAAACCCAGCGAGATGAAGAGCTCCAAACAGCTCCTGTGTGCAGAGGCATAAGAGAAGAACATGAGTGCAGGATCATGATACTAAAATTTCAAGGTGCATTGTGTAACTTTTCTGTTGGAGGGCCCGTCAAATGCTTTTCTTCATGGAGATGTTATTGCTTTGTCTGGAATGTTTCACAGTATGGCATTAAACCTTTCTATCTTCATGGAGCCCAAACCAGACCAAGTTCTGCGGACAGGCGACCCCGCTCACAGTCAGAATGCCTGTTTTTCTAGGTATTTTTGAGCTATAAAACCACCTGTAATTGAATAAATGTAAGATACAGCTCTTTAATATCATACTGTGGAACATTCCAGGTAGAGCAATGACATATCCATAGAAACAAGCAGGTGACAAACCCCCCAACCAAAAAGTTGAGTGCGTTAGTGCACCTTTAAAACTTGATTTTGATACTAAGGAATAGATTTGATATTCAATACTGATTCTGAGACCACAATGATAATAATAATAATTTAAAAAAAAAAACTCTTTATTTAGACAATAGAATGTGATTTTCAACTTTAAATCATACCGTGTGATCTTATATCTGTGTACTCCCTCAGTGGTCCTGTAGGTTCCATAGTGGTCCATGGGTGTATACTAGTCTATGTGCTCTTATACTTGTTCTAATAAAGATCATTCTAAAGCTATTCAGGTTCATTTCTGTCCTGTGAATGTGACTTTTTTAGTACTGATACCTGCTCAAATCGGTATCTACTTTTTGATTCCAAGGAAACCAAGCTTGTAACCAGGAAACCAAACATATAGCCGTGGAAACCCAGCCTGTAACCAAGGAAACCAAGCAGTGGTCCTGGCAAACTTCTGGCTCTATTTACACATAAGCCTTCCCTGCATATCCCTTGTAATTTTCCTGGTAATTTCTGGAAAAATGCTAATCTGAATATATTAAATTTTGTCGCTCTAATGATTTCTTTATAAAATAGCCTATACTAACACTTATTTTGAGCTTTGAAACAAGTACCCTCATCAAAAACAAACCTGCAGTTGTATTTTGCTTTATTCATGCTTGTTTAATTAATTCTTGTTTGGTAAATTCACTCCTTCTAAGACTCATAAAAATATGTGATTTTGTAAAGTAAGTAAAAGTCCGGGAGTCTTTTCTAAGGATTTCTCGGAAAACGATGTTAATTAAAAGTTTTGGATTTTTCAAGCATCAGTCCCCCCTAACTCCAGACCCTAATATTGTAGAAATACTGTAGAAACAAGGTGTCTGTTGTCAGAAGATATTATTATTTTAATTCCTAGAACGTGAAATAGGACACTTCTGTAATGACAGATTTGATTTTAGATTTGTGTCTCAGCGCTAACGTTAATGTTAATTTTGAGGCATAATAAATACTGTATTAAAACAACACCACAAACTGAAGTATTTACACATAAAAACAATTTTAATAAATTGTTTATTTTATAGTTACATTTAAAGACCAATATAACAGAATACAAAAAATAGGATCACACATTTGTAACAATATCAGTGTGACTTCTTACATTTTTTATTTGATGGTGAATAAATAAATGACCAAAGCAACTGATGACGTGAGTGTTCTTTTAACAACGCAGCCCGTGTGTTTTGGGGACAAAGTAATTGAGAGAAATCAGATTACGTTAGATCAACACAAAGGATTATATTGCTAGGTCAAATCGTGTGCGGCGCTCAATAATCCCACACAGATTACATTTTAAAGGCTGCACACTGGGAAGGTCAGGTGGTACAGAGCCGTGCACAGGGAGGGACAGATCCAACAACAATCCTGTATTTGGTTTTAAAGAACACCAAATACAGGGCACATATTACGCTATTTTCTGATTTATTCATTCACACATGTTTAACAGAAAACACTCTGTTCCACCTTGTGATGTCATCTGGTAATAGAGAAAGTGCTTCACTGTGTTTTTAAACATACACCTTCACTAGAATCATTTGGATAATTTCAGCCTTGGATTTGCCAATCTCTACTGAAATAAAGATAAAAGGGAGCTGAAAACTACTGTTTCATGACATCACAAGATGGAACGGAGCATTTTGAGCTTTGGAGATGTAGACAGACTAATAATAAAGGATTGCTGAAACATGTGAATGGAATAAAACACAACTCCAGGTCTGTTTTTAGGAGGCACCAACATTATAACATGGCTTAAAGCTCACAAGAGTCAATTTGCATTATATAGGACCTTTAAAGAAAACATATTATGCAAAACTGACTTTTTTGAGCTTTTAACCATGTTATACTGCTGTCGCTTCATCAAAAACATACCTGCATTTTTTTTTTTTTTTAAGAATCCATTAATCTATAATTGTCTTCTCTGAGTACTCAAACATTGGAATTAATACTAGATGCAAATATTTACTGCCTTACTGTGGAACACTGGAGCATTCTAGTCAACGCAATAACATCTCCATGGAGACAAGCAGGCAGATCACCACCAGAAAAGAGCAATACTGTATTTAAGTATATACATGATGTAATTTTTCCTCTGGGATACAGTTGAATGTTAAGACCAATGCTAAGGCAGATGTCCGCGCTCCCCATGGCTCCAGCTGTTTCTCCCTCTGTACACTGTATATGACTGCATTTGTGAAGCATTTTTTCCCAGAATGCACTTGTTTGTGGATTCTTCACGCCTGTCATGTTTATGTAAATCTGTGGGCGGACTTTAAGAATTCATTACAATCATATCGCAATGTTACTCCAGGGGAAAATCTCATCTACATACAGAAGATCTCGGACTCAAGTCATTACAGCAGAAGAAGACACTACACTGAGACAAGTGTCAGTGTGTCATGATTGTGTATCATTAAAGGTCCGATACTACACAAAAACTCACTTATGACCTTTAGGCAATAGTAACATCAAAAACATAGCTGTAATTATGTTTGGTTTCGTTCACACATGTTTGAGTAATCTCGCATCATTAGTCAGTCTACATCTCCAAAGCTCAAAATGCTCTGTTCAGCTTGTGATGTCATAAAGTGGTAGTTTTCAAATTAACGTACCTTTTACCTTTAGTTCAGTAGAGACTGGTAATTCCAGAGCTGAAATTATCCAAACGATACACACCGAAGCATGGGCGCCTTTTTCTAGTTTCTAATCAATGAAGCTGGGTGAGCAGCGATGCGTTCACAGACGCACAGCATGGGAAATTACAGTACATGTGGCCACCTTGTTGCAGGTAGATACATAAGATAATGCCATACTGTGGAACATGCAAAGCACTGACAGGTGTATGATGGCAAGGTGGTGGCACAAGGCCCAGCAGAAAAGTTACGCAGTGCACCTTTAAGACTGATTAATAAAGAATAGCAAGAACATATTCCCTAACCTTTTATTACAACAGAAGCACTGACACATTTCACACTGTACATCTATTGTTGCCATAGCTACGCTGCAATATGTCCAGTCTGAGCAAATGCCATCAAAGTCATTTTCAGTCATGTGCTACTAGATGTGTGTGTGTTTGTGTGTTCGTGGGTCTGTGTGTGTCTGTGTACGTGCATGTGCGTGTGTTTGTGTGTGTGTGTCCTTGTGCATGTATATGTGTATGTATATGTGTGTGTGTGGTTTGCCAAGGGCCCTCAAGGGTCTCCACTTTACACTTGAACACACATCATCAAATGGATAAGTCAATTTGAGAGCCAGCGGGAAAATAAATGTATGCATCTGGGAGCGCGCTATGCAGATGTGGACGTTATGCAAACAGACTTATTTATATACGGCCAGCTGTGAGCACTGGCACACACACACTGATGCATGCTGGGAATCACGCGTAAAGCTCCATGTTATTGTGTTAACTGAAGACTTCTTTATTTTTGCTTTATTTATTTTTGCCTTCAGTGAAATTGGACGTTCAGTGTTTGATGAGACGCAGCGTTTGTGTATAAGTCCAAAGACTGACATGTCCAGTTATTCCAGCAGACTGAATACGGAGTGGAGACGGGTTAGTTAAAAGGGCAGTGAGCATGTATAGTATATATATATTTACATATATATATTTGTATTTTTAGATTAACACATGATATGACTTATTTATGTCTCCAGATATGGCGTATAGACATGTTCACGATGGACAAGTTTAATAGTTTCAATGGTAAAATCCATTTGATATAAGCCTCTTAGGACTCTGATGTCGGTCCTCATTATCTAAACCCCAGCAGCCAATCATTAATCAGTGCTAGTGCAGCCTCTGAGTTTTCACATGAGATATGACCTGTCCACATACATACATATAATGAAATATTATTTACTTTTTGATTACTTATTATTTACTTATTTTACTTGAATTAAAACATTTAATCAAATGGACTCCACCAACCATTACAACCCATGGAACAGGAGATTGTCTTAGTTCTATGGGAGATGGGCCTCTGTTGAATCCTTCTTGTACTTTGTGGCTCACTGCAGCTCTGTTTTTAAACCATAAAGACACATGATACATTTCCTGAATGCTCAGAATCCACAGTCATTTAATTACATTTAATTAAATTATGTGTTTATCATGTTCCTAGAGCTTCATCTTAAAAAGTAGTAAAACAGTTATGGTTACCATGGTGTGCTTAAATGAAAGATAAGACTATTTTCTTTAAAATTATACCAAATACAATAGTTAAATCATTATCTGGTTGGTGTCCCATGACCTAAACCAAAATACGGACCTGTGTCTATGTGTACTTTTCGGGTTTGTGCACTTCAATGACTGATTACAGTTATACTGCTGAAACACTAAAGCTTAGATATGGAACTTTTCAAAATTCACCAATAGCCCTTGTCAGCAGAGTGATACAGAAATTTTGTCTGGCCCATGGACTAATGTACTGAGAAAAACATACTATATGTGTCCTCTATCTGCAGGTTAAGACACTGGAAACCCAGATTCAGCTGTAAGAATACACGCTATACTGTACCATTAATATTCCATGTAAAAAAGTACTGTAACATGTTAAAGGTCCACTATGTAACTTCAAGAGAAGGAACTGTCACCTGCTTGTATCCATGGAGATATTATTGTTTGTGCTTGCATGTGTGAATGAAACAAAACACAACTCCAGGTTTGTGAAAAAACAACAGTATAACATCGATCAGAAAATACCGTAATATGAGCCCTTTTAAAAATACATTGAAAAACATACATTTTTACTACGAGCAGGGTTGCCTCTCCACAGATCTGACCTGTAAGTGGCCTGGTCCTGCCACAGTGCTGTCATTACATCTCAATTGGTTTATAAAGGCTAAGTGAATCACTTTTGGTTAAATCTGGATTTGGTCACAACCCGAGAAAACCACATCAGCCCCATCAGTCCCATCACAGAAAACCACAGGAACAATTAAGCTCCTTTAGTCGTCTGGTTTGCCTGGGCAGGAAGAGCAGACTTTAGTGGTCACATTTAAAGAGGCTGTTATTGACTTTATTTAATAAGTTCAGTAAAATGGTGAGTGTGCACTGAAAAATGAACCTGCTCACACCAGATTGATATGTGTAGGACTCCGAGTTCAGTTCTGCACGTTATCAGTCTGGGACGGCTCTAACTGAAAGTGATCAGGACCTACTGGGATGTACAAATGAATACTCCAATCTGTCAGTTTCACAGCAGCAGAACTTTTCTGGTGGAGGTTCTGCTACCTTCTTGTCTCCATGGAGATGTTATTGCTTTGCCTGGAATGTTCCATGGTATGACATTAAACATATCCATCTAGCATTGATTCATTACGGGTGTTTCTGTTGCTGAAAAATATAATAACTCCTCCTGTGAATAGGGGAGACTCTCCACAGATTGTGATAGATAGGTTTAATCTATACTGTGGAACATTCTAGACAACACAATAATATTTCCATGGTGATGAGCAGGTAGCAAACACTCCACCAAAAAAGTTCTGCAGTGCACCGTTAAATCCAATTGAGAGAAAAGTCTTCTGCCCACAAATACGCAAGGCTCTATGGCACCAGTGGGAGCATGCCAAGATGGATTCTCGTGAGTTTGATAATGTAATATTTTGCGTCATTGTGTTTCAATTTAGTCACAAATGGAATTTTTATTTCCAGGATTGCCCTGGGAAGATCCAGAACAAGCTGGCTGGCCTGGGAACGCCTTAGGGTCCCAACATAGAACGTTTATTAGTAGCAGCACATGTAGGAGCTGTGGGTGAAATAAGCAATTACTTCTAAACCATAACCAAACCAGTCAAATCGAGATACACTGAATATAACAAATCTAGATGATGTTTTCAGCGGTGTATCCTCTCCTCGCTTGTCTGTAACAAGACAGCTCCTCTCTCCTCTCTCGTCTGTATCAGAACAGGCTAAGCTCCTCCACATGCTGTTTAAGTGAACCTAATCCTGTATTTACACAGCTTTACCTGAGCAGCAGCACAGTCCTGGATCTCTCCTGTCTCTTTCCTCACTCTCTCCTCTCTCTCCTGTCTCACAGTGAAGGAGGATCAGTTTTAAATGAATTTTAGCCGTGCAATCTGTCAGTTATGATCCTGAAACTCCAGCGCTTGTGATGTAATGACGACACTGCAGGAGAGACCAGAGCCAGGTCTCCAGTCTTTCACCATAATGTTAAAGGGGCTGTAATGTTCCTCCTCAAAAATGCATTTTATTTATCTGCCTGCTTTGTCTGGAAGAAGATTAAGGTAGACTTCATGCATTTGACCCATTCTTCAGTGGCAATGAGGCGTGCCAGGCTGTGTCAGGACAGGATTTGACCTAGGGAGAGTTCAGAGTGTCCAGAGGAAACCCACACAGACATGGGTAGAACATGCAAACTCCAAACAAAAAAGGTGCGAGGGGCAAAACCTGGAACCTTCTTGTTGTGAGGCGAGAGTGCATATAAGTGACATATGATTATTAACAGCTCATCTGTCTTGGATTTATCCAGTTATTCCTAAGAATCCATGTTCTTACAGTGAGTGGGGCCGCTGCTTTACAAATTTGACCCATTCTAGTTGTGTTGTTGTCCCCATGGAGATTGCTAAATTGTATGCCATGTGGTAAAGAGGACACATGTTTTCAGAACCTCCAGAATTCCCTCACTGAGCTGCAGAGGCTGCACTAGCACTGATTCTGCTGCTTTCTGATTGGATAATTGTCTTGAGAACCAAAACACCAAATTCTAACATAAACAACTTGATTATCATTGTTTTAGTAATTGCAGTTGTTCTCAGTAAGAGCTAGTTTTGATTTGAGAACACGGATAAGTCACGTTCAGAAAATTAGCACAGTTCCTATAATTTCTTCAAGATAATTCACCTCCTTAAGTGAAACTAGACCATCTCTCAGTCTTAGTTAAGCTCATGCCTCTGAGCCACTAAAGGTCACTGAATAACTGAATCACTGTGGAGAATGTATAATTGTCGTATTCATGAACTTCCACAAATAGCTCTTCTTCTTCTCCAGCTCCTGTCAGTCAGGCGTCTTCATTCACAGCCTCTTTATTTCTCTCTGCCTCCTCTGAGTATCGTGTTTTTATTTAAAGATCCACCACGGGCGCGTAGGAGATCTACACTGTGATGAGGCTCAGCTCTGTGGTGTGTGTGTGTGTGTATACATGTGTGTGGGGGAGGAAGTGGGGTCTATTTCAGTGCTCACACATGGAGCTCACGTGCACTTCTAATAAAACGTCCTTGATGCGTGCCCTTTGTGCACAGGGACATATCTGCACACGCGTATTTAGAGACCAGATACTATATTTAAAGACCAGGTTTTTCTTGTTTGTAGAAAGAAATTAACACATATTGATCAGTGAATAGGTGCTATCCTACAGGTTTATTTTGTTCATGTATAAGGTTTTCCTGAGCTCTAGAATACACACTTCTTCAATACTTTACAAAGATGTGAGTCTGTTACCTGTGAATCTCCCAATTCAGATGGATGTGATTGTGCTACTTACTTTTCACATGCATCACTGAAATAAAGAAACAATTGTGTGTCCATACCAGATACTGAGAGAGATATTCTGAACTCACCAGGCAACTATAAGGTGAGTATTAATACTTACAAATATACATAGTTTATTTTGATCACTAAAGCAGTCAAACCAATACTACTTCAAATGTGAACATGTCTATGGCCCAATAATGTAACATAAACCGAGACAATTGGCAAAGTGGAACAAAGGTACCACTTTATAACAACTGCATCTTCATTTGGCTTAACACAACATGAACAAAGGCTCGATTTTGAGTTAATTAAGGTGTGAGGGGTAGGAGGGATAGGAGGGATAGAAGTTCAGAATCATTAGCATTGGTTAATTATGAATTAAAACCTTTTAAAGTGAGTTGGGCCCCCTAAATGTTTCAAATAACCAATGATCAGTCTATTTGATCATCAGTAAAAGTGTGTGATCTGGGGCAAAGTTCAGACTTTATAGTGAATAAAATAACATTGAAAGCTTGTTTTTTGTTTGAGTAGATAACCTTATAAGAGCTATGAGACTGCTGTACACTGATGTATTCTTGTGGTAGCTGGGTGCTTTCTTTTGCCTGCCTCTCCCTCTCTCTGCTGTCTGAGGGCACCCACTGTGATGTAATAATATGTGAGCGTCATGGCAGCGGCGCAGAGCAGTGCATTGTGGGAGTGGAGTGGGCTGCAGACAGAGGAGAGGAGAGAGGGAGGAGGATCACACGCCCTGCTGATGTTTTTTATAGACCACAGTGTCATCTGCGTTCCCTCACATGTTTCACAGCTCAGATTTATCACAAGTGAAAAATAAAATAAATAAAACAGATATCACAGTATGGTGGTAAAATGTACTTGTTTAAATTAAAAAATACTAAGTTAAAGGTGCATTGTGTAACTTTTCTGGTGGAGGGTCCGTCACCTGCTTATTTCTATGGAGATGTCATTGCTCTTCCTGGAATGTTCCACAGTATGACATTAAACAGCTCTACCTTACATTTATTCAATTACAGGTGGTTTTATAGCTCAAAAATACCTAAAAAAACAGGCATTCTAACTCACCTCTCCATCTGACGGACCCTTCACCAGAAAAGTTACACAATGCACCTTTAAGTTAAGATTAAGTTGTCCTCGTAGTGAAATCTGTCCTCTGCATTTGACCCATCCCCCAATGCCACCCGGGTACCCATCTCCGTGATCTTGATGCTGTAGTCTTGGTCAGGGCTACGTTAGTTGGAGGATTTTACTTATTTTGCATGTTGGGTTGATGGAAGAAACCAGAAAGCGCCTAAAATGCAAATAAATAAATAAATACATACATAAATAAATAATGGTAGAGATAATTCAAAGTAGAGGGGGCCAATGTGACTCTTGCCCCAGGCCCCCAAATTTCTGTCGACGGGCCTGATTCACTGCATCCTAATTATTCACCGTGATGAGTTTATGAGCACTTTTCACAACTTACAGAGGCCAGAGAGGATTTTTGCCGTCATGGTAAAGCTAACAACGACTAGCATGCTAACCGAGCACTTTCTGGTTATTGGACAATAAAACGCTTTAAAATTAAGATGCAGACAGTACACAGCTGACTTGTTTTGACCTCAAGACTTACACATTATGTCTGGACTATTGAAATATGAAGGCTATAGATATCATTAATCCTCAGTAATGCATTGTATATATAAAAAAATTCCACTACCAGAAAAATTCCACCCCTTTAAACTAAGAATAAAAACATTTTATATTTCACAGTCCAGGAGGTGTTTGTTGCGGTTGGTTCTTCTCATTTCATTTTTTAAGTGCTAGCGTGTGTTGCATTAGCCTCGCACCTCTCTTTGGTGTTAGCAGAGACACTCCTCATCCACGGCTAATGAAACCAGTGAGGCCGAGCAACTTTAGCTAAACACTGCGTTTTAGAGAGTTTATGTCCCTCTGTACCCGGACTGTACCTGCTCTGCACCCACTCTATACCTGCTATACCTGCTCTAGTGCCCACACTGTACCAACTCCGTACCCGCTCTGTACCCACTCTCCTGGCCCTGTCTATGGCTCGGATTATGGTTCATTATTCTTCATTATTGGGTCTAAGTCCACACACGCCTCCTGTCCTACTGTGGATAACACTGGGCTGAGACATGGAGATGTGTCAGTATATAGTTCAAATAGGTTTAAAGATGTACTGTGTAACTTTTCTACTGTTTTTCTTGTCCGTTATCTGCTTGTCTCCATAGAGAAACATGGGGATGTCTAACTGTAGTATTGTAGAAACTATAAAGTACACGAGCCTTCAAAATCTTTATAGGCCAAATAAGAGGGCGTTAAAGAGGCGCTATGTAACTTTTCTTCTTGAGGGTCTGCTTACTGATTGTCTCCATGGAGATGTTATTGCTTTGTCTATCCAGAAGTGGCAAAAGGTAAGTTTGCTTTTCTACCTTCAAGGCACTCCAAGCTTTACATCAAGGGCCCACTCATCCATTCACGCACACAGTATACACAGACGCTGAGAGGGGGGTTAAGTGTCTTGCCCAAGGACACAATGACAGCATTCATCTGTGGGAGCTGGAATCACGAGAGCGGGTTTTGAACCGTCCGTAAAGTGAAAGTCAGATTAATGCCTGGATAAATGCAGTAACAGTAAAACTCTGTGTGGACTAATTGATATTTTGGTCATTATAATATTAATCTCAAATTGCTCTACAAAACATTTTAATCCTGTGAAATGACCCTGAGTCTAATTTTTGAATAATCTCACGTAAGTACAGAGATAGGGGGTAGGTGAAAACACATTTTCTGAACACTCATGCCGCTGCAGGACAGTACGGGATTACTCAAACACAAATCTCTCTGTGTGTAAGATAATGATGAGGGAGCACCACTGTAACGTGAATAAAAGATGATTTTGCACAACACGTCTCTGCTCCCCATCTGAGCGACGTGAGCGTGCGGCTGATGGGAGCTAGCGTCCCCGGTCTCATTACTGCAGTGTGCTCTGATACATGTGAAACCTCAGAGGAGCACGCAGCATGTATCAACAGTGTCCACTCAAATCAACACTACTCCCTCTGCACAGGCTCTGCGACCACTGCTGAAGTGAAGATGGAGAGGATGGAGAGGATGGAGAAGATGGAGAGGCTAAGGAGGCGGAGGGTGCTGCTGCTACGAAGTTATGAAAGTACAAAGGCCTCAAGGTGCATTTGAAAGATTAAAGAGCTTTTAATAATGCAGGATTACTCAAACATGTGTGAATGAAACAAAACACAACGCCGGGTGTGTTTTTGAGGCCGTAACAATATTATAACATGGCTTAAACCGCACAAGAGTCAGTTTTGCATTACGTAAGACTTTTAAATACAATAGTCTAACCTGTCATACGCACTTCAAGTTCAGATTTATTCATAAGAACATGTCATGAATGAGGCCGATTGATGCTGCCAAGTCCTTCAGTGTGTGTCAGTGTGCAGACAGCTCAGAGACAGTGATTTGTGACAGAAAAGGAGGAGAGATAAACATTATAACACAAAGTTGTCCTATATAAAGTGTGAGGGAGAGGTCAGCGTCTGAACCTCAAGTCAAGTGTAAACTGTGAAGGACATTTCATCCATGTGACTTTGAAATGTATATAAATAGTATTTCCCAGTTTCTCATCAGTTTCGCTATAGGCACATTTGTTTTGTTCCATTTTCACACATGTTTAACGCACAAACCCTGCATATTTAGGCTGAGTTCTTCTCTCAAACAGAAACCTTGTCATGTCATGTGGTAAATCAGGAAAAAATTGCTACATCAGATATCGGCTAACAAATACGGGTTCAGACGATATCCTGGTTGGACCTACTGTATAAACTGCTGTAAGACCATTTTCTGATCATAGTTGGCCCAGAAAATCTCAGAATGTTTGAACTTTTATTTACACAAAGTTCTGTAGTTTCTTGAGAGACAAATAAACACATTTGGATCAGTTTTGTCTTATTTTATTTTTGTTTAAAGGAAATAAATGCTGTTTACAGTCTCTGCACTAGTATCGGTTGATATCGGAAATTGGCAGATACTTCCATGGTAACATGCAAAAAAAAGCTAAAATCTTTTCAAATTAAAATTACTTAAATTAAGAACATTTTATATTGATTTGAGTAAATTTCACAAGTAAAATGATCTACCAATGGAGCCTTTTGTACTTGAAATTGGAAAATACACCTACAGTAGTTACACTGAAGATAAGAAAAAAACAACTTGTACTTTTTGGTGGAGGGTCCATCACCTGCTTGTTTCTATGGATATGTCACTGCTCTGCCTGGAATGTTCCACAGTATGACTTTAAACAGCTCTACTTTACATTTATTCAATTAGAGGTGGTTTTATAGCTCAGAAATACCTAGAAAAACAGACATTCTGACTGTGAGCGGGGTCGCCTCTCCACAGATCTGACCTGTAATCCCAGACAAAGCAATTACATTTCCATGGAGAAATGAAATCTACTCCCATCTGCTTACATCTTCTTAATTTTAGCCATTTGAACTTACTTAGATATTAATTTTTTTCCATTTTTGCAGTGCGGAATCCGTATGGTAACTGAAAAAGCTGCATCAGTGCATCCCTACTCCATTGTAAACTAAAGTTATCTGCCCATCTCTCCTCTCCGCTCCTTCTCCCTGTAACTGCCCACCATCTCTCCCTCTGTGGCGCCGTGATAAGCTAAGTTCTCGGAGAGGTAACTATGGCAACACCGCAGCCACATGTTGTCATCACGGCCGTTAAAGATGCCCACCCCTCTGTGCCACGCTGCCTCTGCCCGCTGATCTTCGCCCGTCTATAAATAAATGGTTTCCTTCCCATAATTGCCGCCCCGATAGGCTTGTTTGGACGGAGGGAGGGAGAGGAAATGCCTGTGAGACGCCAAAGAAGGAGGAGGTGCCATCTTGGTCTCATACAGTCTGTGTGTTTAGTCATCACATCCCATGGTACAAGAATGGAACGTTGTGGAGGGACTCTCATATAGGCTAGTGTTACTTTAATAACATTACCCTTCTTTAAGTAGTTTCCTTTTTATTTTTTTATTTATTTACAAAACATACACAAACATTTAAAATTTAAAGCTCATACAATTCTACGGAAGTCTTGTAAAAGGGAACTCCCCAGAAGCTGCCTTATCTTACAGAAGGGGCCCCAGATATAATCAAAACAAAATACATAGTTACAACAAGTTATAACACACATGTATGGAGTTTAAAAACACAGTGGAGCACTTCCTGTATTACCACATGACATGACAAGGAGTGTTTTTAGTTTGAGGACAGAAATCAGTGTAAAAATGCAGGGTTTGTGTGCTAAACATGTGTGAATGAAACAAAACACAACGCCAGGTGTGTTTGTAATGACCCCTGACCCCTTACCTATTTTTAATAAAAGATGTTCAATGCGCCTTTAAAGTTGCACTCTGTAACTTTTCTGGCCCCTATTAGGAGACAAACTGATGTCACCGGGCCAAGTTCAGTGCTGTACTGTGGAACATTACAGGCAAAACGGTCACATTCGCATGGAAATTAGTGGGTGACAAACCCTGACCACAAACGGTGAGGTTCAAGGTTGAAGGTTCAAATCCAAGCTGACACAAATATGCTAACTCCAGCCACAAGAGGCCAGTATTGAACTAATATAGGTATATTCCACCAGCACCTGCAGAATGTGGCCAACCAAACCAAATATACTGACAGACTTGTTCATAAATACTGAAGAATACATAAAGAGACCTTGAGGGATTAATCTTGTTACAGTGATTGCAAAGGCGTTAAAGGATTTCTGATTGACATTTCTATGTTCTAATGTTGTTTCCTCATCACAAACACACCTGGAGTTGTGTTTTGTTTCATTCACATGTTTAACACACAAACCCTGCAGATTTAAGATAGATGGAAGGTGTTAACTAAGACTAAAACTACATGCTGGAGCATCTTGAGCTTTGGAGATGTAGACAGACTAATAATAGAGGGTTACTCAAACATGTGAATGAAACAAAACACAACTCCATATTTCTAAAGAGGTAACAACATTATAACATGGCTAAAAGCTCATAAGAGTTTATTTTGAGAATGATTTGAACACGTGTTTTGCTTCATTGCTTCTTCAGATATTATTTAGTTGTTGTTTTTTTCACTTTCTATTTACAGTAGCTTCAAATTATAAATGAATGTTATGTCCAGAAAGTTACTTACTTACTGACTTGGTTTAGTCTTATTCATACATGAGTAATTTCTCTGACCACTACTTTGCACTTTTACTTGAGTAATATTATTTTGAAGTAAGTGCTCTTTTTGGGTAACCACCTTTGGAGACAATAAAGAAGATAATTTTCTACAACAAATGCCAAACAAACAAACAAAAACAATAAAAGCTGTGGTGAGGGTAATTTGGGGTCATGCGTTTGGTGCTTTTGTATCAGTCAGAGGTGGTGTTCTCTGGAGAGAGGAGCCGAGTGGTGCGTGTGTGACTCAGTCTCTTAGCAGCACCAAGTCTTCACAGCCACAGCTCCTCGGAAACACAGCCAATCAGAGAGAGGAAGAGAGAGGAGTGAAGAGAGAGGGGGAGAGAGAGAGAGAGGATAGAGAGAACGGAGAGGGATGACACATAGGTGAAAGGACAGGACTGCAGAGGGCTGTTCTAATGCGCACACTGAAGCTCTCATGTGGAAATATAAGGTGTAAAGAGAAAACGGGAATGTGCCAATCACCATGACAACATCTTCCAAACAATAAAAGAAGTTAAGACTGATTTTCAGACACATCACTTTACGTTCTGCTGGGTGGAACAGTTACAATACTGTCTCAGAAGCCACACTCAGGTGGAGTGGTAATGGTTCAGGCTAAATACATTATCAGTCTGGAACTGCTCTAATAATAATAATAATAATAATAATAATAATAATAATAATAATAATGCATTAGTCTTATGTAGCGCTTTTGCAGATGCTCAAAGTCACTTTACAATTTCCTGCATTATTCATTCACTCCACACTCAGGGGTGCTAAGCTATTATTGAATCCACAGCTGCCCTGGGACGGGGCACATTTATCAAAAACAGTAGCCTGTATTTCTGCTAAGACCAACACATCTGATGATCTTTCCCTTTGACCCAAATCACGATGCTGCACTTATTTTGATCATGGTTGTTAAATTAGTTCTGGGTCTGTCTTCACGGGTGAATCTGGGTCTGTCTTCAGGTGAGTCTGGGTCTCTCTGAGTGTCACTCAAAAGCTTTTTCTTCTGTCACCAGTGCACACAGAACTCAGCTCCAGAGTGCGTACTTGTGTATTCACAGGGCTCTGTCCACTTGAAGCGCGCTGTCATAGAAATACGTTCAGTGAGGAGCTGATGTCTCTCACATACATGAGGTGACTGTATATGTGACCAAGGCTGATCCAAAAGTAAAGCAAATAGAACTAAATCTAGAGCATCCTGGGGTCAGTCCAGAGAGCCCTTAATCCTGTGAGTGACATTGACAGTAATGATGGCACTAACACTGGGAATATCTTTGAGACAAAAATAGCACACTACTGTAAATAAAACATATACTTGCTTTAATGAGATACAGCTCTTACACTATAATTATCCAATCATGCCTCAAAATGAGTACTTTTACCATAGTAATTTTGCCCATCACAATCAAACACCACAGACCTCTAGAATACTGTTACATCATAAACCTGCAATAGACAACAGTTAGCAGTTGAATGTGCTCTCTCCTGTGGTCAGTGTGGATTTAATCTCACTTAAACCCTGATGATTTGATCCTGCTCCACTGTGAGTCAAATACTATGACCCACTTATGGATTACACTGGACTTAGTCGGCTGTCTGTCAGATTGGACAGTTCAAATATACATGATTGTCAGACATGGTTTCACCTAAAGGGTGACAGGGAATTATATAGTGTTTAAATATTAAGTGTATTCATTAATTAAATAGCAATGAATATTTTACCATAGACTTCAATGAAAAATGCTCCCTTCATAGGCGACTGAATTCTGCAGTATTCAAATAACCAGCAGATGATGCCTCTTACACTTTTAATTTAACTTTTTTCAACTTCTTTTAAGCTTTAACTGTTGCCATATTAACAAAGTACAAAAAAATAAAAAATAAACTTTGCAACTACAGTATTTCCCAACATTCACAACTGAACAGCACTTATTATTTCTCAGCCTTTTCTGTTCTCCACAGTTCAAATGAGTTAAACCTGATCACCTGACCTGACCAGAGAAACCAGCCGCTCCAACAGTCCAAGGTCTTCTGTAGTGAACTGCACACGTCTTCTGTAGTGAACAGCACACGTCTTCTGTAGTGAACAGCACACGTCTTCTGTAGTGAACAGCACACGTCTTCTGTAGTGAACTGCACACGTCTTCTGTAGTGAACTGCACACGTCTTTTGTAGTGAACAGCACACGTCTTCTGTAGTGAACAGCACACGTCTTCTGTAGTGAACTGCACACGTCTTCAAACGTGACTCTGACTCTTTAAAGTGTCTCTGTGGGCAGCCACTTGACTTAATTATTGTGATTAAAATATTGTTATTAGATGAAATTTGAGTTTCTTTGTAAGTATAATGAGATAATCAGGGGTTTGATAATCTGTGGTTCAAATCCCTGCACAGCCCAGGGCATACGGTCACTGTGCTCTTGGGCAAGACACATTCTCCACTTTGTCTGAATGCTGTGAGTGATTTGTGGTGGTCAGAGGTCGAGCTCAGGTAGTCTGCCCCAGGGCAACTGTGGCTACAGAAGTATTTTATCACTGGTTTGGAGTGCAAAAACTGACTTGCTTTGAGTGACTTGTCAAGCTTGTAAAGCACAAATGTCATTATTCCTCTTCTTGAATATGACAGTAATAATATTAATATTTAGTGTAAAACTGATCACTGTGGGGAAACAGAGGCTCAATGCTTCCACTGTCTCCTCACAAAGTGCTGATACTTGTACACTCTGTATCATGTGACTATGATCCTTTTAGATCCTGTTTGTCAATACTCATCATTTATTCACCAGTCTGTGTCCACCATGTATTTCCTTTCAGAACAATTTGTCTTTTCTGTTTACAGCACGGAGCTTTTGATACTAAGACTTTGTGCTGAGCTCAGCTTACAGATAGAATTCTGTCATTTCAGACAAAATTACAGGTGCTTATTATTACAGGTGCATTATTAAAACTACCATAAATGGATGGAAAATGTGTTGTCAAACCTGCACCACAATTAAAATGTTATCTTATCTAAAAAAGACGATTGGAGACAGCAAAGTAATGACAAGTGAAAATGAATCAAACTAAAGTAGCATTTTATCTGTAAACTCTGTTATTTCTATAAACAGTTCCTAAGGTCAAAATGAGTTTGCTGTGTACTGTCTGCTGCTAATTATAAAGTGTTGCATCCGATAATCAGGAAGTGTATGGTTAGTATGCTAGCTGCATTGTGAAAAGTATATAAGAATAATTACTATGCCTGGAATTCATAAGGTAAGTGAGGAATAAGTGTGGATCACTGCAGAACTAGTTTTGTTTTTCACATTTTTAAGTTTTAAAAATTCAGATAGTGTTATGAGTTGTGAGTTTTCCATTGTAGTTGTGAGTTTCTGAGATGGAAGCTGATATGAATTTAACCTTTGTCAGACAGGAGCATGTGGACATTACATTATAGTCCTAAAGGTCACCTCATATTTACTGAGTGTATCTGAGGAGACTGGGACTAAACATGGCTGTGTCTGTGGCTTTAAATTTAGTAACCGAAAGAGCTCTGGGTCATGGACAACATTTATTACAAATCTCTCCCTTTCAGCGTTGGGAATTTTCTGCATTTTTGAACTCTTTGGAGGGGGCTGGAGTCTGTGTACACTATGTTGCTTTGTTTAGGAGAAAAAGTACAGTAGAACCAGAAATGCAAAACTGACTCTTGTGAGCTTTAAGCCATGTTAACATACCTGGAGTTGTGTTTTGTATCATTCACACATCTTTGCATAATTCTTTAATATTATTTTTATGTATTGTTTTTTTTTATTACTTATTTTCTATTTAGTTGGACTTGTACATATACATTTATATAATTATGCCTTATTTGACATGTCTCTTGCTATCTTTACTTATTTAGAATTTATTATTACCATTTATATTTTTTCTCTTTGTTATACTTGTACTCTGTCCAAGTAATTTATTTCCATTGTGGATCAATAAAGTTTGTCTAAGTCAAAGTCTAGTCTGTCTACATCTCCAAAGCTCAAAATGCTCTGTTCCACCTTGTGATGTCATGTAGTGGTAGTTCTCAAGTTAACAGCGACCTTTTACCTTTTGTTCAGTAAAGATTGACAATTCCAAGTCTGTAGTTATCCTAATGATTCTAGTGAAGATGTATGGAGTTTAAAAACACAGTGGAGCACTTCTGTATTACATCACAAGTGTGTGTGAGTGTGAGTGTTTTCAGTTTGAGAGAAGAACTCAGCTTAAATATGCAGGTTTTGTGTGTTAAACGTGTGTGAATGAAACAAAACACAACTCCAGGTGTGTTTGTGATGAGGAAACAACATTATAACACAAATCAGTGTAATACGGGCCCTTTAAATATGGATCAGTAAAGAATTGCCTGTCATCCTCTTAACTGTACAAAAGAACAAAACAGTAGCGCCATAGCCCGTTGTGATCTTATCTGAACACTAGTACTGAGGCAGGCATCTTGCAGTACCAGACCTGTTGTACTCTGCCCATAATAAAACCGTTAAGACTCTGAAATGACTGTAGTTTATGTCAGCTGACCTCTTATCTCCCCTGTAGCCGAGTGTGCACGAGGTCACGCACACACTGTCCCAGCTTCAGGGAGGGGAGGGGCCAGGATACGAGAGGTCAAAGTTCGCGAGCCGGTCCATGCCCTCCGGAGCTTCTGTACATTACTGGTGAACACAATGTAAGAGTAAAGAGCATAGACTGTATATATAAATGGACATTCCTAACCCACTAGCCGCCATGTTCTAAATAGGAAGTGAGCATGGGGGCGCTTTCGGTTTCATCGACTCTGGCTCCAAGTGACTTTATATTGAAAAATTGTCACCCCTCTCTCTGCAACTGCTGCTGTGAGCCTCATTTTTGTCTTAAAATGTTCATATTAACCCGCTGTACGTGGTCTTGGTGTTTTTATTTTGCAATTTTGTTTGTAAATTAATTCCTATTCCAAATATTGAAATCCGCCCCTATAACTGCTAGCTTCGTGAACTTCATTTGACTGGAGTCGAATGCTGTAGGTGACGTCACACTCCCTCTATGGTAAAGAGAGAGAGAACATCGAGGAAGTGGATCAGTTTTATTTCGCTCTGACCTGATTAAATAATAGCTAAAATGAGACAGCAAATTGGTTTGTTTGAATTATTGTATTGCACAAAGAAGATTCAGTTTAATCTTGTAAACTGTTTGCATGCTGCTCTTGTGACTTAAGTGGCTAGCGTAATGGTTAGTGAATTGATTCGCACTCCTACCTGCATTGTTTTTTTTCCCAATGCAGTTCTAGCAGGTTACTTAACCTGCCCTTACTCTCTAACCTTAATGCAGACCTGTTATGCAAAATGTACTTTTCAGAGTCTTTAACCATGTTATAGTTGTTTCTTCTTCTCATTTACCCTCTCAAAGTTATATTTGGAGTGATTTGTGCATGTTTGAGGAATCTTGAATCATTTATTTTCAAAATGCCATATTGCCCGACAACCCTTATTTCACCGCCACCAGCATACGTCCACTGCTCTGTACTTACTTTGTTCTCCAGTTTTATTTTGTTAATCAGTGATATGAGTAGGATTCAGCAGTGTCGCATAGTCATTTTGGTAAAGTGATGTTGGAAACATCAGCTTTGGGAGTTTTATTAAGTGTAAGTCAGCAGACTTGTCAACAAAAAAAACAAAAAGCAAAATTTGATTCTTGGGATTTTAAACCGTGACAAGGGGGCCTTTTTACTCTTACACACCTGGGATACTGGCCTGAAGAAGATGTAGATGGCGCTGCCGTCCAGCTTCCACCCATGTTTAAAATGTATACTTTACAGGTAGGTAGCTTCATTTGAAAACAATGAAAAAACAATGTAATCACATCTATTTACCCCTAAATGTATGCATTTATGGTGGTAGCATAGACTGTATAAAGAAGTGGACTAAGGGAGCGGGACGTCACCCATAGCATTCGACTCCAGTCAAATGACGCTTAGTGAGGCTATCAGTTATAGAAGCGCATGTGGAGTCTCACATTAAGAATAGGAATTGATTTATGGACAAAATAGCGAAATAAAAACACCAGGATGCTGTAGAGTGGGTTAATATGAACATTTTAAGACCAAAATGTTGAGGCTCACTGCAGCAGTTACAGAGAGGGGTGACGTTTTTCAATGTAAAGTTAATTGGAGCCAGAGTTGATGGAGCCAGTAGCGCCCCCATGCTCACGTCCTAATTGGAACGCGGCGGCTAGCAGGTTAGCCATGTCCATTTAGACATGTACGCATCCAGGGATCTCACTCCCTCACTTACGCTTCAATAGATTTGTCCATCCCTCATTAGACAGACTGTTACATGCACTTTACAGTTACACCTCCCAGCCCTGAACTCCCATCACATCCTCCTCTTCCTCTCCACAAAAGCTCACAGCTCAGCACTGCACATTATCTCCTTGGGCAATAACACAGAGGCCGTATTAAACCTTCCCGACTTCCTCCTGGAGAATTATGGACAGTAAATGGTTCACTGGCTTTTAGGGGAATCTCCTGTTGCTGAGTTTCAGATGATATCAGATTCATATTTAAAGGTGCATTGTGTAACTTTTCTGGTACAGAGCCCACCAGTTATTTGTCTCTATGGAGATGCTATTGCTTTGCCTCCATTATTCCAAAGTACGGCATTAAACTTTTCAGTCTCTATAGAAACAAGCAGGAGACACCACCAGGCCAATTTACAGGTGAGATCTGTGAAGAGGTGACCCCACTCACAGTCAGAACCCATGTTTTTAAACACCCATAATCGAATAAATGCATCTTATATAAGTTTAATATCGTATTGTGGAATGTTACGGGCAAAGCAATAGCATCGCCATGGTAGCGGACCCCCAACCTGAGAAGCCACGCCGGGTGCCTTTAATACAGATGGGGGCAGCTAAAACGAAAATTGTAAAAATGTTGATGTTTGTTGTAATAAAGTGAGTTCTTGGGTCTAGTCCACAGACTGTATAAAGAAGTGGGAGTCACCCATAGTGTTTGGCTCCAGTCAAATGAAGCTCACAAAGGCTAGCGGTTATAAGGGAGAATATGGAGTTCCAGATTAGGAATAGGAATTTGTTATGGACAATATGAACAAACAATTTCAGACCAAAATGACGAGGCTCACAGCAGCAGTAACAGAGAGAGAGGTGACAATTTTTCAATGTAAAGTCAGTTGGAGCCAGAGTTGATGGAGCCGGAAGCGCACCCATGCTCACTTCCTATTTGGAATGTGGCAGCTAGCGGGTCAGCTAAAACCATTTATATACACAGTTTATGGTACAATGTTATCAGGTGATACTTTGCATCTGATTTCATTAGCATTGCCTGAGGCTGTGATGCTAACTGAGGCACTGCTTTGTTTGCATCTCTGTTACTCAGGTTAGATTTTAATCTGATGTTTGTTTTAACACAGTCTGTCAAAGTTGTAGAAATTGCAAAAGGTGAGCTGATTTGGGCTGTTAAACAAGTCCCTCCCAAATGAAATTAGTCACCCTGAAAACGTTTTGTATTTTTTTCTTGAATTTTTGGATGATCTTAAACCTTTCTTTCAGTGTTTGCTAATGTGTCACCATGATCACTGCTGAACATTCCGCCATAGATATACATGTAACCCCCAACCTCACCTTTCATCATGATGTCACTACAAAGTATCAACAGGAAAATCTGTCTATTTTCCCCCATCTGGAATTATGGCATCATAATCTGAAAAACAACCCACACATTTGAGCATTCTGATTTCCAGTAGTCCCTTTGCACGGGCATATTTACACATGAGACACAGCCGCTATAGGTTTTGTTTGAGCGTATGAATAAATATAGGGCCTTCTGCAGATGAATTCATTTCTGTGATCCACCGTGAGCAGATATTTTTAAACCTGAGATTTGCATGTGTATGAGGCCTGCTTCATTCTCACTGCAGGAGGTGGAAATGCAGCTCCTATAGTTATTAGAACTCGGAGGAGAAATGGAGCTTCTTTTATTGATTTTGCATTATACCTGGATATTAAACACTGCGCTGTGGAGAATGGTGTGTGCATGTGCTTATACAGGGGGATCCAAACAGTGGCCCAGGGACCAAAATGTGGCTGCCAGACTGATTTTGTTGGTCCTCTACTGTCATAACCTCATCGACATATGTTGTATTGTGATGCAGATTTAATATATAATCTATAGTGTTGTGGCTCAGTCAAACCTATGTCAATTGCAATCATTTCAAAGATTAATTTCAAATAAAAGTGTTTCATCATTCACTTTTAAAACTTTTCTACAGCCGACAGAATTATATATTTTTTTCTGTCTGAAATGTTACATAGTGAGGCTTTAAAGGTGCTGTACTAGATTTTTTTTTACTGCTTTAAAACAGGACTAGTTCATTCTAAATGGTTTGGCAGTGGTCCAAAGTTATTCCTCACTTACCTTATGAATTCCGAGCATCCTAATTATTCACAGCAACTTTCAGAGGCCAAAATGGAATATTGTTGTCACAGTAACACTAACAACTAGCATGCTAACACACTCTTGATTCTCTGACATTAAAAAAAAAAATTTGCCATTACACGGTAGACTTATTTTGTCCTCAAGAGCTGTTTGTACAAAAAAATCACGTACAGCCCTTTAAATATGAATTAAGAAATGGCAAAAACAAACTTGTATATTTATAGCGTACACCCAGAGCTGTCCCACCCTGAAGGGGATTAATGCCATACTTTGGAACTTTCCAAGCAAAGCAATAGCATCTCTATGGAGACATAAAGGTAAAGCTACAGCATATCTTAATAAATAAAACGCTTCTTAAGAAATACAGTACATGCTTTCATTGTAGCCTTATTTATTGGCTGGAATTCACTGTTTATGATATATGTTATAATGTTGTTTCCTCAACACAAACAGACCTGGAGTTGTGTTTTGTTTCATTCACACATGTTTAACACACAACTCCTGTATATTTAATCTGTGTTCCTCATATACCTTCACTAAAATAATTTAGATGATTTAGAGCCTTGGAATTGCCCATCTTTACTGAACAAAAAGGTAAAAAGGAGCTGTTAACTTGAAAACTACCACTTCATGACATCACAAGGTGGAACAGATCATTTTGAGATTTAGATATGTTGACAGACTAATAATAAAGGATTACTCAAACATGTGTGAAGGCAGCAAAACACAACTGCAGGTGCGTTTTTGAGGAGGTAACAACATTCTAACATGACTTAAAGCTCACAAGCGTCAAATCGCGTAATATAGTCCCTTTCAATATTGACCAAAACACACTTGCACATTTATTCCACTACTATTTCTACTACTGTATGAGGACTTTGAAAAGTGCTGGTGGCTGGTGTTGAATCATGGCTTTGTTAAAATGGGCTAAACGAGGCCTCCAGCGAAACACAGCATCTCCAGAGTGCACAGGCAGAGCTATGTGGAGTCATTTCTATTTATAGTGTGGAGAAGAGAAAGAAGACACAACAGAACAGCGGCAGGGGCTCAGCAGACACTTTCCCAGGGGCATGGCGGGTGGTGGTTGAATTCCTGCATGCTGTCATGTCATCCCATGCTGTTCTGTTGTCATTGAGCAAGGCACTTCAGTATATGACTGCTGTATGTTTTGTGAGTGTGATTTTGTGAATTGATACTTTGCAGTGATAGCTTGTTACCGTGGTGATGCAATGTACACATCCGAAAACACAGACAAAAACGTTTTAAGATCTGAAAACTCAAGAAAAAATACAAAATGGGTTTAAACCACACATTTTCAGAAGCCTGTGATTAATACGAGCGTTCGTGGTCTTGTTTAGAAGTTTGATTTTCAACAAAAAGGTGAAAGTGACTGAAAAACTGTTGGTTAATGCTAACTCGCCTGTGATTGTAATTTTACATGTGACACACTTGTTTAACAGCACAAATCAGCTCATCTGTTATAGTTACAGCTAAGTTAGCTCTTTTTGATAAGGTTGTGTTAAAACGTCTAACAGGGCTTGACAGAGTAGTGCCTCCAGTTAGCATCACACCCCAAGAGAATGTTGATGACATCGGCTGCAAAGTATAAGAGTCAGCTCCCATCCAAAACATGTCAAGGTCAGTACATCTCCACTGATAAAGTTGTCTGCCTAAAAGAAAACCAATATAACTAGGATCGATTCCCGCTCGGATCAAGTCCTGCTGTTGTGTCCTTAGGCAAGACACTTCACCCACATTGCCTAGTATGAAAGTAGTGTGTGTGTGTGTGTGTGTGTGTGTGTGTGTGTGTGTGTGTGTGTGTGTGTGTGTCAGAGGGTCAGATGAGATGTAAAGCAGTATTACTGGGTTAAAACGAAATCAAAATTGAATCAAACGGTAAATTGCATTTTTTTTAAATTTGTTTATTTATTTCATTCATTAAATATAAAAAGACAAAACATTAAACATACAAGAGAAGAAATTAATGAAAAGAAGAAGAAAAGAAGAGTAGTCTTTTGTTATCTGCCCCATTTTCCAGAAAATACATTAACACTGAGAGTTTCTTTAAAACATGTCAATACATTTAATTTCAATCACAAACGTTAATCAATTGCAAACAGATATCTTCACTTTTATTTAAAGGTGCATTGCGTAACATTTCTGGTGGAGTTTCCATCACATACTAAAGATAATTAAGATAAAGCTGTTGTCATAATGTCATACTGTTATATAATATACCAGGCAAAGCAGTGACATCTCAAGAGAAACAAGCAGGTGACGGACCCCCAACCAAAAAGTTGCATAGTCCACATTTAAATCAAAATTGAATCTAAAAGTAAATTGTGGTCAGCTCAATGAAAAAAGATTGCAATTATAATTAAAAAATAATAATAATGTCTTTGCCATCTCATCCAGCCCCAGTGACTTGTATCTGTGTCATGTTTGTGCACAGAGTGATTTTCTGTGAGGTGAGAGCTGCTCACACCACAGGGACATGTGAGAGTCCTGTTTTTACACAGTTCTGGGGTCACCCTCTGGAGCCCAAAATATCTGAGAGGGACCAGAGCAGGCTTCAGCTGTGAGTCTCAGATCAGGGCTTCCCCTTCTGCTCCGCTCAAACTCCACTCTATAACCTCCTCCTCTTCCTCCTCCTCCTCCTCCTCTTCTTTCTCCTCCTCTTTTAGGGGAAATCTGAAGGGCATGTCTGCAGGTTTCCATGGCACAAAATCAGTCAAGAGGTCATTCATTTAGGTTAATGTTATTACACTCTCAGATAATCAAGTTGTACAGTCAAACATATAGACTCAAATCCTATGTTATCAGAATGTTGAAAATGTTGGACTGGAGGAAACTGGAGCCAAAGTGAAGCTAACGTCATATATTTTGAATGATTAATTGATTAACTGGTAATGGTTTCATGACAGGATCACAAAAAATAAGCAACATTTTTTAATTTCCAAGATACAAATATTACTTAGGTTGCTTCTCTGTTCTCATATTGTAACAGTACCAAAGGATTTTCAAGGCTTTTTCAAGGCTTTTAAATGGAAAAAAGGAGCATATTGACAATTTTATAAGCCTCCACATCGAACTGTGAGATGCATCGTGAAAATATCGTTACATCCCTAGCTTTGAACATCCACAGACAGCCAAAAGGTTGTGGTAGGACAATGGTATAAGTGAATTAAATGTGAAATGTCTCTGACCTTCAGGATGGGCAGCGCTGCTCTAACCACTGAACCATTAAAATAACATACCCCAGAAAGGTTACTCAGTGTACTTTTAAGTGTTTGGTGGAGGATTAAAGTTCCATTGGTTATTGATATTAATACTTAACCCTTCATTAGGAAAGTTTCCATGTCATTAAGCGCCGATTGGCTAAAATTATTTTCCTTTGATGGCATTCTCAACAGTCATTATGTTTGGATTCAGTGGAACATGTGCAGGTGACCGCAGTGGCCTGGTTTGGGACGGTCCATTACAGTGGTGAGAAAGTCCCCTCTGGTGTAATAATAACGGAATGACTGGAGCTGTGTGGAAAAGGTCTGTTTGTGTTTCCAGTGAGTGACAGAGTAAAGGGGCAGGGCCTGGCTCTGCTTTTCTGAGAGGGGATTTTCCTCCTTGGAAGATTCTTAAAAAATGTCATCTTCTTTAAAGCTCAAATGACCCACATTCAGTTTATTTTTTCCTAATTGTTTCTGAATCATTTTGACGAGAACAGATTAATTTAGTTAGTAGATTATTTGTCTATTAGTGTATATTTTTCTATTAGTATTATAGTGCATTTTCTTGCTTCAAATAGGAAAGACTGACTTGTTTTTCCACATATATTGTAGATTTTTTTTTTTTTTTACTACAATTGAAAAACTCCCCTGAATATGCATGAGTTTCAACTTCCTGTTATCTAAGTTTCAGAATTATGAAAAATGAGAGCCACTGCCATAGCGATTATCAATTTAAACTAAATATTACATCTTTTTTGTAGGATGGAAGACCTCAAAATGGTGCCAAAAACACACACTGAAACCCACAAATAGGCAGTATTTTAAGATATTTTCACTGTTCAAAATAATACTATAATAATATAATAGATGTAATCATTTGGGCAAACTCAAATCTAAATTGGAAATGCGGGTTTGAGTCTCAGTTTAGTCCCAATGCAGACTTGGTTTGGTCTTGTTCTAGTCCTTGTTTTAGTCCTGATTTAATCCTGGTCTAGTCCTGGTTTAGTTCCAATTTTAATGATGTAAGAACGCAGCCTCTGACTCTGTGTCTTGAAATCTTGGGTGTGTCAAGTGAACAATTATTGTAGTTTCTAAAAGTATTCTGGGGGAAAAAAAAAACTAGACCAAAATAAAAATCTAAAATTGTTAGTTACAAATTCTGAACTGAAATCACGTTAAGTCATGTAGTGTAAGGTTATGACCTCTGACCTCCAGCAACAAGTCATCTCAGGTTTCCATGGAGACATATGTCAACAGGGCTAATGTAGCGTCCCGCTGCGTTATTTTTAACCTACAGGGGTCTGTGCCAGAAAGAGGGGGAGAGCAGGGAGGTAAAGAAAGAGAGGGGAAGAGAGGTGGAGAGAGAATGAGACAGAGGGGAGAGATGAGGCGGGGGGAGCAAGAGAAGGAGGGAGAGAAAGAGAGGAGGAGATGGACAGAAAAAGAGGGAAAGAGAGGGCAAGATAAACAAAAAGGTGAGAGAAAGGGAGCAAGTGACAGAAAGGGGGAGGAGAGACAGAGAGCAGGAGAGAGAGAAATGGCGAGAGAGAAAGAGAGAGGGGAGATTAGAGAGGGAGAAAGAGAGGAAAGGAGAGAGAGGGAATGAAAGAGAGAAAGAAAAAAAACAGAAATGTGAAGAGACAGAGAGAGGGAAAGAGAAAAGCGGGGGAGAGAAAGAAAGAAAAGACAAGGAAAATAGGGAGAGTTAGTGAGAGGGAGAGAGAGAGGGAGAAGGAGAAAAAAGAGAGTGAGTGAGTGAGAGAAGAGAGGGAGTGAGAGAGGGGAAGAGAGGCAGAGAGAGTGTGAGAAAGAGAAACGAGAGAGTGAGAGAGGGGGGAAGAGATGGAGATAGAGAGTCAGAGAGAGGGAGAAAGAGAAAAGAGAGAGCGAATGAGAAAAGAGAAGGAGTGAGAGAGGGGAAGAGCGAGTCAGACAGAGGGAGAAAGAGAAAAAAGAAAGAGAGTGAGAGAAGAGAGGGAGTGAGAGAGGGGAAGAGCGAGTCAGACAGAGGGAGAAAGAGAAAAAAGAAAGAGAGTGAGAGAAGAGAGGGAGTGAGAGAGGGGAAGAGAGGCAGAGAGAGTGTGAGAAAGAGAAACAAGACAGAGAGAGTGAGAGGGAGAAGAGAGGGAGAAAGAGAGTTAGAGCGAGGGAGAAAGAGAAAAGAGAGAGCGAATGAGAAAAGAGAGGGAGTGAGGGGGTGAAGAGAGGGAGAAAGAGAGTTAGAGAGAGGGAGAAAGAGAAAAGAGAGAGCAAATGAGAAAAGAGAGGGAGTGAGAGGGGTGAAGAGAGGGGGAGAGACAGACAGAGAGAGAGGGAGTGCAGTGGAATGGTGTCTAAAGTCATGCCACAGTGGGGAAGCTGTGGGGACATTTTGGGGGCTTCCAGAGCGCGGGGCTTCCCAGCTGCAGTGGGACCAGGCCAAGGGTGTCCTGTCTGGAATGTGAAACTTGCCCCTCTGCCTCCGCTAATACCCCATTATGTCATGTACAGCTCCCAAAATGTACCCCAGCCCAGAGTTTCGACTTGCAGGTGCTGTGTGACCGGCCTTTTCCACTCACCAGCAGCTCAAATGTGCAGTGTTAAATGTTCGGAGGGTCACATGACTACAGGCGTTCTCGTGATGAAGATGATGAAGATGAAGGTGGAGCCGCGTTTGTGTTTCAAGGTCTGTGTGTTCGACGTTATGCAAGAGTCTTTGTGTGTGTATTTGCATTCACTCAGGGAGGCTACTTGAAGAGCCCATATTACACTGTTTTCTGATCTGTTATAGCACAAACCCCATGTATTTACACTGATTTCTTCTCTCAAACTCTAAATGTTCCACCTTGTGATGTCATGTGGTAATACAGGAAGTGCTCCATTGTGTTTTTAAACTCCTTAAGCCTTCACTAGAATCATTTGGATCAGTTCAGCCCAGGAATTGCCCATCTCTACTGAACTAAAGGTAAAAAAGTCACTGTAAACTTGAAACTGTTACTGCTTCATGACATCACAAAGTGGAACAAAGCATTTAGAGCTTTGGAGATATAGACAGACGGATAATAAAGGATTTAGTTAAATTTGTGAAATCAAAACTCACCAAACTTTGCATCTTGTAAATAGTTTCCAGCCCGGCAGACTGTGGCTTTATTTCTAGATTTCTAACTTTTTTTAAAGGTGCACCATGTAACTTTTCTGGTGGAAGGTCTGCCACTTGCTTGTCTCCATGGAGATGTTATTGCTTTGCCTGGAATGTTCCACAGTATGTAATTAAACTTTTTATCTATCTTATCTAATATGTGAAGAGGCGACCCCGCTCATAGTTAAGACGTTGCCATAGAAACACCAGTAATTGAGTAGTATTATTCCATATACTGTGGAATACATTAATATCTCCATGGAAATAAGCAGGTAGCAGCCCCACCAATCAGAAACATTTTGTCTGTCACCTGCTTGTTTCTATGGAGATGTAATTTCTCTGCCTGGAATGTTCCACAGTATGACATTAAACAGCTCTACTTTACATTTACTCAATTACAGATGGTTTTATAGCTCAAAAATACCTAAATATACAGACATTCTGACCATGAGCGGGGTCACCTCTCCACAGATCTGACCTGTAACTTGGTCTGGTTTGGTCTCCATGAGGATAGAAAGGTTTAATGCCATACTGTGAAACATTCCAGACAAAGCAAATACATTTCAGTGGCGAGAAGCTTTTGACGAACCCTCCATCATAAAAGTTACACAATGCAGCTTTAAGGAAACAACAAGTGTGCTCCGTAGGCCTGCATTTTTGGCATTATGGAGCTATTTTGTTTACATCTCACCAGCGGAAACTCTGGGCTGTGTTTACTGCATCCTACCTTAAGAGGAGGACCGTGCCAGACTGGAGGAGGCCAGAGATTTAAACTCATAAACATTTATTCTAATGACGAACACAGAGCAGAGACTGGACGCACACCAACCCCAAAGTGCATCCGTCCAACTGAAAACAAGTGTCACAACCACGGAAATATTTAGACCAAGCTTGTCCGCGCTGTTATTGGTGATGGAGTTCAATTTGTCTCACTGAGGTTTCTGAACTGGAAGATCTCAAGTCGTAAATGCTTCAGAAGATAAAGTTGTGTTTTGTTCTACTTATTCATGAGTTTGACAGTGATATTAATACTTTGCTGCTGATGTCATTAGCATTTCCTGGGGGTGTGATGCTAACTGTAGGCACTAATCTCTAATCTCTCTGGAGCTTTGTTATACTTGAACCTGAGCTTTGTTTTAACACAATCAGGACCATGAACACTCGTAGTGATCGCAGACTTTTAACTATTTGGTGTCTAAATCCATTTTGTATTTTGTCTTGAGTTTTCAAAGAATAGACAATTTGTTAGCTGATGAACATACAGATACTTGTTGACCACCCCCACGTGATGTCACCGTATCAATATCATTTTAGCACACTTAGCAATTAAAGGTGCACTATGTAACTTTTATTTGGAATTCCGACTGCGAGTATCATAGCAACCAAAGAAACAGGAAGATGATTAGGACAATTTTAGCGACTTGTCAGGAGCAGGACCCTGAGCTAGGCTTGGTCAGGGCCACATTAGCAGGAGAAACAGTCTTGGTTGACGTTCATTTCAAGCACAAAATTCAAATGGATGGAAAAAAAAATAATGACATTCTTACACAGATTTCTGCAAAATCTCGATATTATCCTTATATTCTCCTGTATCTTTCTGTCAGACTTATTTGTTTTCCTCTTTCACTCAGAACCACAGGTCAAAACCTTCTTTAAAGTCCAAAAGCTCAGAGATTCACTTGAGCCAAACACAGTGCTGTTATTCAGGACATGGACTGCCTGCAGGGGAACTTTGGTTTACTGAGTTAGAGCTTCTCCTCTCTCTCTTTCTTCCCCTTCTCTCTTTTGCACTCTTTACCCTTCCTGTCTCCCTCTCTCTTCCTCCTCCCTCACTTACTTTTTCCGTCTTTCTTCTTCTCTCTCTCTTTCTTGTCTCACTTTTTAGGGTTAGGGTCCTACTCTCTTCCTGACCTCGCTCTCCTCACTTCCTCCCTCTCTTTCTCTCCCCTCTCTTTCTCTTTCACTCACTCCTCTCCCTCCCTCTCTTTTAAAGCTGTGACTCGTAACCCTGACTGTAATCCCCCCTCCCTCACCTCCTGGTGTTGTCGTAGCGACAGATGACCAACCGTAAGGCAGTGACGTTACCGTGAAAAGCTCAGAGCTGCTTTGGGACAGGTACCATCAGTAAATATCAGGGTTGTTTTTGTAAACTTTCTCTTTGGGCTGAAAAAATAAATCAAAATGAATCAGATTAGTTGGAAAGTTGCATTGAAATTATTTAGCTAGTATTAGCTATTATTATTATATTTCCTCTGCAAAAAAATAACCTCTGCATTCGTGTTCTGAAATGTATGTGAATATTCTAGTTTAGTAGTTCAAATTTCTGTCTTGTTCAAGTTTCTGTCATATTTCGAATGTAAGAAAATGTATAAGGCTAAAATGATTTGGCTAATAATTGAAATCACAAATATTTCAAACAGTTACAAGTATTATGGTCATGATTTGGTTGATCTGCTTCTGTGTTATTGACCAATGACTGTTTCACTGTTTGATTTTCTAACTCATAAAGCCCTCCAAGGAGACTGCTGTTTTGGCGTCTACAAAAGTGAATTGAATCAAATGACTTCTATACCATCAAAATGAACTTGTAGAGAAAGCACAGACCTGATATAGGCTATTTTGTAATATTTTGTGTCAATTTCTTGCTTATAAATGTATGCAGATTAGAAAAGTGCTGTTACTTTTGAGTGGCAGAAGCACGCACATTAATTGTTACCCCCAATTTACACCAAAGTGTAACAGTGCGTAAGCACAGCAGCACAGCACACGAGCAGGTATCGCTTTCCATTTTAACTGGTCAGACAATTTACACCAAAGTGTCATACACACGTCCAACGGCCGTCATTATGCTACGCGCTGCTCAAAATAGGTTGGACTTCTAATTTTGCAGCGTCAACGGAGCATCTCCGGGCCTTTTAGCAGGGGAAAGACAGGAAATGGGCACGTGGTGTAAAAGTAAACTTCTGATGCCCTTTCAAAATAGGCCTATGTTCTCAAAAACCACTACAGTCGCATAAACACGATGGCAAAAGGAGAAATTTAATTTGTCAACTGGACAGAGTTTATTTGGCTGAATACGTTTTGCAGCTCATCCAAGCTGAGCACAGCAGTGTCCGCCAGCATCTGGATTCGACCTGGACGACTGAGGGATTCTACACACATAAACACGATGCATCGCATCAGGAGCTCGGGGAATGACTCGTGATGGACAACGGAAAGTTTACAGCCGTGGATGATAAATACAAAACACTTTATGACATCAGATAGCAACTTTACAAGAACAACTTCTGAAGGAAAAGGTGTGTGGTGCAGACAACCAAAGTTAAATGGTGAGTGGCTTAATTAATGCAGCACTGCAGATATGGCTTGTTATCGTTGGAAGGCATCTCCCTCTCTCTCTCTCTCTCTCTTGACAACGTTTGTATTGTGATTTAAAACACATAATTCATCCAATCAAGAATGAATACATAAGCAATGTCAAAAGTTTAGTGTTTAAACGTGATAATACACAGAGGCTGGCGTCACAGGAGCAGCTCTGCTGCCTCTGGTGTAAAATGAAGCTTTTAAAAGTATGTGCGTATGCAGCTCTGCCTACGTTACGTGTCGCTGAAGCTCCTGGTGTAAATTCCAGGTTACACATTTTTCAAATTGCACAAAATTTTGAAATCACAATTTAAAGTTTCCTATATTGCACAGCCCTCATTTGATAACAAACTAATTCCAAAAAATAGGTTGCATCACATCCTTGAGTTTGATTTGTCATAACTCTCTATATCCCTGCAGGAGATGAACTGCTTGTAGACGGTATAAAGAAGTGGACTAAGTGAGTGTGACAGCAGCGGTGACAGAGAGAGGGGTGACCATTTTTCAATAGGAAGTAAATTGGACCCAGAGTCGATGGAGCCAAATCGCGCTCATGTTCACTTCCTATCTGGAATGTGACGTAGGCATATGTCTGTGCTTTTGAAAGAAATATCCAAATTTATGAGACGGCACGTGAATGCAACCTATTACTCGATAAAGTACTAGCTCATATGTAAATAACATGTCAGTTACATTTTTAACAAATAAACAAATCTGACTGGACGGTTGTGAGATGTGACCAGACTGATATCTGTATTAAAATGTAGATATAATTCTGGACTGGCCTGGCAATAATGTTCAGCAAATAAAAACACCTGAAAATGAATACAAGATGGATAGCGATGTTTATATGTGATATGTGATAGAAGTCTTAAAAAATCACCCCTTTTAGATGTTTCCAGGCAACAGAAAATGGCTATAATATATGTTTAGTATTTTATGTTAGCTGCTCTGTTATTTGCCATTTTGCGCTGGCATTGTTCCCTTGTATATTCATGACTGTGCAGAGGTCTGTGAATGTGCGGGGGCCTCTTGACGATTGGCTGGAGTGGATCTGGAGCCGTGTTCATTAATGTAAACAGGCTGGGATCTGGAGATAGCACCAAGCATCGCCGTTTACCCATCATGCTCGGCGCTACACAGAGACTTACAGCAGCCTCCGTGCTCTGACACAACCCCTCTGTCCTCCTCCACTTCTGTCTGTGAGAAGTTTAAAGAAGTTTAAATAATTCCATTCAAATCAGATACAAGGCAAGTGACCCACACAAGACATGTCTGTATTTAATTCAACTTCAGCTGATAATATTAAAGGGCCCATATTACATACCTGGAGTTGGAGTCGTGTTTTGTTTCATTCACACATGTTCTCAAACAAAAAAACACTCTGTTCCACCTTGTCATGTTCATATAGTGATACATAAAGTGCTCCACTATGTTTCTAAACTCCATACATTTTCACTAGTATTGTTTGGATGATTTCAGCCCTGGAATTGCCCATTTCTACTAAACAAAAGGTAAAAAGAGCTGTAAACTACAGCTTCATGACAAGGTGGAACAGAGCATTTGTGTGTGTGTGAAACAAAACACAACTCCAGGTAATTTTGCGTACTGTAGGACCTTTAAAGCCACACTATGTAACTGTTCTGGAGGAGAGTCCACCACCTGCTTGTCTCCATGGATTTATAGCTAAAAAAAATTGGCTTTCTGACTGAGCATTGTTGCCTCTCCACAGATCTGACCTTTAACTTGGTAACGTACTGTGAAACATTCCAGACAAAGCAATAATATCCCCACAGAGAAAAGCATTTGACAAAAGCTGCACAATGCACCTTTAAATAGCCAAATTAAACTCAAAACAGCCAAGCGAAGCAAATAAACCAGATTCTGTTTTTAAGTTGATTGAACTAATATTTTTGCAGCGTTGCCGGCCTCGGCGATGACCTCATCTGAAAACACAGCTGCCAGTTTTGCACACGGCTCTTCTGAAGGCGGCCGTGGCATCCCAATATTCAGAGATTCAGAGGTTGTGCAACTGGAGTGGGAGTAGAGTGTCTGTGTGACTGCAACTTTGTATGTGGTGGAAATGGTGCGATTATGCAACACTGCCAGATATTAGAGCTGCAAATACGACTCAGAACCAGACTTTTTGGACTGTTGGAAAGTAGGATTTTTAAAGGTGCACTGTGTAACTTTTCTGGTGGAGGGTTTGCCAACTGATGTCTCCATGGAAAGGCTATTGATTTGTCTAGAATGTTCCACATTATGGATTAAACCTACCTATCATGAGGGAGACAAGCTGGTTATAGCACTACCATTAGGCTTAAGGCATTAAGTTACAGGTCAGATCTATGGAGAGGCAACTCCACTCACGATCAGAATGCAGGTTTTTCATTATATTTTCTAGCAATTAAAACACCTGTAATAGAAAAAACACACTGCTTGTCTTCACGGAATTGTTATTGCTTTGCCTGGAATGTTCCGCAGAATGGCATTAATCTACTGTACGTATCTCCTTGGGGTATAAGTTACAGGTTAAATCTGTGGAGAGGCGAGCCAATATATTACTGAGCAATAAAAATACTAGATAGATCAGATAAATTCTATAATATGAAACATTCCAGGCAAAGCAAAAACAGTAACATCTCCATGGAGACAAGCAGGCAGCAAATCCTTCACCAGAAAAGTTACATAGTGCACCTTTAAAACTAGTATAATGTCTGTACAGGGTGGGATGGGACTTTTCTAGTGGAGGGTCCGCCACCCGATGTCTCCATGGAAATATTATGGCTTTGTCTAGAATGATCCACAGTATAGATTAAACCTACCTATCACGGGGGACATAAGCAGGTTGCAGCACTACGTTATATTACAAGTCAGATCTGTGGAGAGTAGCCACAGAAGGAATTATTGTATTTTTGAGCAATAGAAACAAATGCTAGATGGAAATGTTTAAAGTCATACCATGGAACATTCCAGACAAAGCAATAACATCACCATGGAGACAAGCAGGTGGGGAAAAGGTGCAACTTCGTATGCTGTGTGGATACCTGTTAGAGCAATCACACTGTTCCTCCCTCACTCGTTTCATTAGTCCTTCCTCCAGGTATGTTGGGTTTAGTCCCATTTTAAGATATTGCCTGTACTTGTGCCATATCTGCTGTCCATGTCCAACCAGGAAGTTAAATAATAAACTTCACCAAAATTAAAAAGGCAAGGTCTTATTTAAAATCTAAAATATAATGGTGTTGAACTGAAATAACCTGTCATGTACACTTGAAGGCACCATTGGGCCCTCATGTTTTGCAGTCTGCAGCTCGCCCAGTGAATAATAGATACAAAAGTAAAGTGTTGGAGTCAGTGAAGTGGCCTGGAAACACAGCAGATTAAATGTGCACCAGGCTTGACCTCACACGGACCAAGTTTCTCCAATGCTCCAGAGCTAAACAAGCACTAATATACTGCTATAGGAACAATACTTAAAACTGAAGAGGGTATATTATGCAAAATGGATTGTTTGGAGCTTTCTTTCATGTTATCTGCCTGACCAGTCAGTTCCTTAGAATCCAAAAGGAACTAAAACTAGACAAAGTGTGAAAAACTGCCGACCAAACGTGAGACGATCCAACTACAGCTGCTAATTTGTGTCACGTGACTTCCAAATGCAGGAGACTTCCCCTCTCAAAAATTCTTGTAACATTCAGAACAAAATATATAACTTCTTTTACCTGAAATAAGTAATAGAAAAATCCGCACTGTGACCATAGGTAGTAATGACCGAAAGGACAAGATCACGGATACAAGCGGCCGAAATGAGTTTCCTCCGCAGAGTGGCTGGGCGCTTCCTTAGAGACAGCGTGAGGAGCTCAGTCACACAGGAAGAGCTCGGAGTAGACCCGCTGCTCCTCCGCGTCAAGAGGAGCCAGCTGAGGTGGCTCGGGCATCTGTACGCCTCCCTCGGGAGGTCTTCCGGGTATGTCCCACAGGGAGGAGGCCCCGGGGAAGACCCAGGACACGCTGGAGGGACTATGTCTCTCGACTGGCCTGGGAGCGCCTTGGGGTCCCCCCGGAGGAGCTGGAGGAAGTGTCTGGGGTGAAGGAAGTCTGGGAGTTCCTGCTTAGACTGTTGCCCCCGCGACCCGGCCCCGGATAAGCAGAAGAAAATGGATGGATGGAAAAATCTGCACTGTTTCCCACTCTTTTATGTAGATGTTTCTCTTTTTTATGTGTCAGCAGCCATGTTTATTCTTGACGCAAACAGAGCATACGTCTCTCTGATTGGTTAATCCACCTGTCAATCATGCCCTCTGACATCGTCTTGTCTTTGTAAAGTTGTATCAAACCGTGTGGTTCTGGCTGGTCAGGTCACCATGCTGTAACACTGTTCCCTTATCAAAAACATGCCTGAAGAGGTTCTAGATGTCACCCATGCCATCTCGCCTGGGCCCTATTCGAATCTTCCTTCCACTTAGTGGTACAAGCATCTAGAAAGGTTAGCCCACAAGCCAATGTCACCCATTTTTTTTTATAAATATACAAAAGCATGAAAAACATACAATACACTACAACTTCACAAACCGAATGCAATGAGCAGCACTTTTGATTGTGTTGTGATAGTGCTCTGAAGGGGGAGTGACTTAGCTCAAAATGATAAATGATGATCTAAATATGTAATGTGTCAGTACCCAGTAAGTGTAATGTGCTCTCTTTTAAAATGGTGGTATTGAAAGCAGAGATGGATGCTCTGTTCATTTTGTTTATTTTTTTGATAATAATATGATAAGAAATAACCAAACTTAAAAGTACACTATGTAACTTTTTGGTTGGGGGCTCCGTCACCTGCGATTTTTCTATGAATATGCAATTACTTTGTCTGGATTGTTATTAAAAATGACATTAAACAGCTCTGTCTTACATTTATTCATTTACAGATGGTTTTACAGCTCAAAAAACCTAGAAAAACAAGCATTCTGACTGTGTGTGGAGCTGCCTCTCCACAGATCTGACCTGTAACTCAGTCTAGTTTGGTCTCCATGAAGATAGAAAGGTTTAATACCATACTGTGAATCATTCAAAGCAATAACATCTCCATGGAGACAGACACTCGATCAGAAAAGTTACACAATGCATTATTTGTTTAAAATTGTTTCCACAAACTTTAATCTTATGACTAAAATTCTGTTCAGCTAACTACAAGCAAGTCTTTGGCGTTGAATAATGGCACTGCTGTCTGAAGCTACAGTCAAAAAATATTTCTCTTTTGTTTATTTATGCTGGCAGAGGAGGCACTGAACTTTGGGCCAGTTTTCTTTTCATGTTGACAGCCCCGGTAATTAGATATAAACCATAAACCAGTCAACAAATCTGAAATCTGACAGTTTAACAGCAAATACAAGTGCAGAATTCTGACCTGTCGTCCAGCTTTTAAACTATTGATACTTTGCTTTGACATTAAGCTGGGGGTGTTCCGCGTGTATGTGTATGGCTTAACGTTCAGCAATTACTATGGAAACTGACAAATAAGTTTTAAGATCACCTGAAAAAACAGTAAATGGATTTAAGCAACAGATTTTCAGGAGCCTGTGAACAACATGAGCGTTCTTGGACCTGTTTAGGTGGTTTATTTTCAGCAAAAAGGTGAGCGTGACTAAATTAAGAAGGACGCTGTGCGGTTGGATAAGCTGCTGAGGAAGGCAGGATCTGTAGTGGGTGAAGAACTTGACTCATTCATATCTGCGGCTGAGAAGACGGTCCTAAACAAGCTCCTGTCCATCCTGGATAACCCCCAGCAGCCCCTGTACACCACCATCCCCGGACAGGAGAGCGCCTTCGGGGACAGGCTGTTGTCCATGTCCTGCTCCACGGACACACTCTGGAAGTCGTTTGTCCCACACGCCATACAGCTATACAACGCATCTCTATAAATAATGAATCGAAGAGGATGGACTGCTATGTCATTATGTTTGTTTGTTTCATTGTTGCTGCTGCCAAAATTTTAATTTCCTTCGGGATAAATAAAGTGTCTATATGTATCTGAAAAACTGTTGGCTAATGCTAGTTAGTGAGCTACTGGGTCCAAATAATTTCTCTTGTGGATCAATAAAGTTTGTCGAAGTCTAACTGTAATTTTACATGTGAGAGAGTTGTTTAAGCACACGAATCATCTCACCTATTGTCGTTCCAACCAAATCAGCTCTTTCGAGTCAGCCTGTGGTAAAACAAAGCTTAGATTAAGCCTAGCTCGAGTAACAGAGCTTCTAACAGAGTAGTGCTTTCAGTTAGCATCACACCCCCAGGGAAGTTGATGACATCAGCTGCAAAGTATCACTATCTGTACTGGGGCAAGACACATTTAGCTCAAATACATCATGTACAGGGCCTTAAAGGTGCATTGTGTAACTTTTCAGGTGGAGGGTCCGTCACCTGCTTGTTTCTATGGATATGCCATTACTCTCCCTGGAATGTTCCACAGTATGACATTAAACAGCTCTACCTTACATTTATTCAATTACAGGTGATTTTACAGCTCAAAAATACCTAGAAAAACAGGCATTCTGACGGTGAGCGGTGTCGCCTGTCCACAGATCTGACCTGTAACTTCTGGTGTCTGGATTGGTCTCCATGAAAATAAAAAGTTTAAATACCATAACTGTGAAACATTCCAGACAAAGCAATAACATTTCCATGGAGAAAAGCATTTGATGGACCCTCCGCTTGAAAAGATCCAAATCCATCGCCGTAGTAACAACCCTGTCATCTGCGGTCCGTGTCCTTGCAGTAGGAGGAGCTCTTGGCCGTTCTGACGCTCCTCTGACTGAGACAAGCCCAAGCATGTCCTACTTGCCGATAATTGGACTCTGAACACCGCCACAGCTTTCCAATTGCTTCAAGCCTCTCCACCTTCTTTAAAATAAACATGAATAATGGAGCTTGCTTTGCGTCATCATTTGTACAGGTAACAATGTTGGCATGTCAGGTCGGGGCATCCGATCCAATGTCTTCCAATGACACGATGGAATATTTCAGCCGGTGTTAGCTTTCACCAGGTAAAGTCTGCAATATTGATGAGGAGGTGAGGTACTTTTTCCACTGCCTCAACTCCTCCTCTTCTTCTTCCCCTCCTCTCGTTTATTCTGTTTATTTGTCATGTCATCAGTATATAATGATACATCTTAAACTGACCTTTAAACACAGAGGAGATAGGAATATAAGATTAACATCAGCACGAAATGTTAAAATGAATGGAACTCCTTTGCCTAAACTTCTAATGCGTAACTTTTCTGATTCTCTCTATGGGATCTATAGTCCTGCTTTGCTTCTCCACAGATCTGACTTTTAACTTGGCCTGGTGGCGTAAGCTGCTTGTCATGATGAAGATAAATAAGTTTAAAGGTCCTATATTACGGAAAATGGAAAGATTATTAGTCTGTCTACATCTCCAAAGCTCAAAATGCCCCGTTCCACCTTGTGATGTCATGAAGCTACCGCTTTTCAACAACTAACTTTTACCTTTTGTTCAGCAGAGATTGGCAATTCCAGGGCTAAAATGATCTAAATGATTATAGTGAAGATGTGTGAACTGCAGTGGAGCACTTCCTGTATTACCACATGACATCACAAAGTGGAACAGAGTGTTTTACATCTGAAAGAAGAACTCAGCCTAAATATGTAGGGTTTGTGTGTTGAACATGTGTGAATGAAACAAAACACAACTCCATGTTTAAGATGAGGAAACAACATTATGACATAGATCAGAAAATAGCATAATACATGCTCTTTAAAGTTGCACTGCGTAACTTTCCTGATGTCGGTTTATGTCATCTACTTGTCTATACGGGATGTTTTTGCTTGTAATGTTCCTCAGTATGGTATTAAAATGGCCTCTGCACAGATTTGACCTGTAACTTGGCCCGGTATTGCTAATTGTCTTGGTTAAGTTCACTATCATATTCTGGAACATTTGAGACTAATAATGTCTCCATGGAGAGAGGCAGGCACCATATCATATACAACAGAAAAGTTACGCAGTGCAACTTTAACTGTAATCTTTAATTGTATGCTGTGATTCTAAAGCTACACTGCGTGACTTTTCTGGGTTGCTTGTTTCCAGTATCTAGAAACACACGCATTCTTTCTGTGAGCAGGATTGCCTCTCCACAGACCTCACTTGGCCTGGTGGCGCTTGGAGATAGATAAATTGAATGCCTTATTGTGGAACATTTGAGTCTTGCAGTAGTGTATGGAAACAAGCACGCACTATTCCATCTAACAGAAAAGTTACACATTGCACCTTTAACATTCTCACAGCTGAAGATTCCAACATGAAAAGGTGTTGTACATTTGATACAAGTTGCGGTTGTGGATGAGCTTCACTGTGGGCAGAGCGAGGAGGAGCGAAGGAAGAGAGGAAGGAGAGGGAGGAGAGGAGGAGAGAGGGAGCAGAGGAAGGGAGAGACGCAGGAGAGGAGGAGGAGGAGGAGTGGAGCATGACACGCTGCACACATTTTCCATCTGTCATGAAAGTGGATCAGCTCATTATCACAGAGTGCTCTCCACTGGGCTGACCTGAAAACACAACGCCCGTGTGTGTGTGTGTGTGTGTGTGTGTGTGTGTGCGTGTGTGTGTGTGCATGTGTGTGTGTGTGTGTGTGTGTGTGTGTGTGTGTGTGCATGTGTGTGTGTGTGCGTGTGTGTGTGTGTGTGTGTGTGTGCGCGTGTGCGTGCGTGTGTGCGTGTCTGTGCGTATGTGTGTGTATGTGCATGTGTTCATGTGTGTGTGTGTGTGCGTGTCTGTACGTATGTGTGTGTATGTGCATGTGTTCGTGTGTATGTGTGTGTGTGTCTGCGTGTCTGTACGTATGTGTGTGTGTGCATGTGTGTATGTGCATGTGTTCCTGTGTGCATGTGTGTATTTGTGTGTGTGCGCATGTGTGTGAGAGTGTGTGTGTGGGTGTGTGTGCGTGTGTGTGTGACAGAGAGTGTGCATGTGTGTCAGCGTGTGCGTGTGTATGAGTGCGCATGTGTGTGTGTGTGAACGTGTGTATGCATGTCTGTATGTGTGTGTGTGTGTGAGAGAGAAAGCGTGTGTGTGTGTGTGTGTGTGAATGAGTGTGTGTATTTGTGTGTGTGTCTGTGTGTGCATGCGTGTGTGTGTGTTGTGTGTGTGTGGGTGTGTGAGAGAGAGAGAGCGAGAGAGAGAGAGAGTGTGTGTGTGTGTGTGTGTGTGTGCGTGCGTAGGGCTCATACATGTGCTAGAGTCACACCTCCTCACACTCACTGATCTCTCGGGAGTCAGGAGACACACCCAGCTTTAAAAAAGTTATTTATTAACACAATCAATCTCTAATTAATCACCATGAGGTTAAGGTAAGGTTAAGACAGACTTTATAGGGAAGTTTGTCCTCTGCATTTGACCCGTCCTTTAACGCCAGTCTGTAAGGAGCAGGGGACCCATCTCCAGATCTTGACCTAGTCTTGGTCAGGACTACCTCAGCTGGAGGATTTTACAGATGGTGCATGTTTTGGGTTGATTTGGGAAAGCAGAGTGCCCAGAGGAAACTCACCCAGACACAGGGAGAACATGCAAACTCCACACAGAAAAGTTCTTGCAGCTTGGGAGTCGAACCTGGAACCTTCTTGCTGTGAGGTGAGAGTGAAAACAAACCTTGAAATGAATTGCTTTGTTTTACAGAAGAAATAAAGACTCTGCACTTAATAAACATTAAAAAAAATAAGCCGAAATTGCTTCTGGATAATGGAGGTATTTTGAGATGCTTTTGTACAATGTGTGCTATAAAACAGAGCGATACACAAACCACAAAGTGTGTAGTGTTAATTTTATTACGATTTAAAAAAGTAAATTTTGTAGCTGGGACACTCCTGAGGCAGTTCTGAACTCAATGGGGTAATTTTCAAAAAGGAAACCGTAAAAGTTGTTGCTCACAAACTCTTTGGTACATTGCTAGTATATAAGTGCAGTACTTCAGATATTGATGAGTGCACTGAGCCTTTTGTAGGGTATAAGCACACACATACACACACAAACACACACAAACACACATAAACACACACATTTCCAGGTGCAGGACATTTTTCTATTTCTTGTTTTTCTGTTTATGTCTCCTGTTGAGGACTGACCTGTGATTTGTGGCTGAGCTTTAGGCCAACACACACACGCACGCACACACACACACACACACACACACACACACACACACCCACATGCACACACACACGCGCGCACACACACACAAACACACACAATCACGTTGGGTTTCCATGTTTCCTGGAAACTGATCTCAACTCTAACCACTACTTGTCTAACCTTAACCTATTTTAACAAGTCTCATCATCTTAACTTTAAAGGTGCACTGTGTAACTTTCCTGGTGAAGGGCCCTCTACCTACTGATGGAGATGTTATAGCTTTGCCTAAAATGTTCCACTGTATGGCATTACACGTACCTATGTATCTCCATGAAGACAAGCGGGTGATGTCACTAGGTCAGTTTACAGAACCTGTGGAGAGGTGACCCCGTCTCAGTACGAATGTGTTTCTTTGCAGTAAAAACATCTAAACTACCTTATTGCAGAACATTCCGGACAAAGCAATAACATTTCTATGGAGATGGACCCTCCACGAGACAAATTACATTGTGCGTCTTTAATGTTGTTGATTTAATAAAAAACGATGTCACGGGGAACTGATTTTTGTCCATATAAATAAGGCCCCATGGTGTGAGTGTTTGTACAGATGTTGGTCCCCACAGTGTGACACAGTCTGGGGGCTCGGACAGCACAAGGGCAGAGCGGAGAGTGAACGGGATTGTGACAGAATAAAGCAGCAGCTCACAGATTGGTTATGAAGCCCCTAAGCCCTCACAGACCTCTGAACAAAATATATTCACTATGAAGAGAAATCACCACCAGATTTGTTCTATCTTTGACCTGACCGCAGAAATATTGGCTTTTCTGTTACACTTCATTTGTCTTGCAGTTTTGGATACTTTTTCACTGCAAACCAAATCAATGTGTGTTAATAATTCATCAATACTGATTCAAAACTGCATTAACAGAGACTGGCCTTCCACTCCTCCTTTATTTTTTTGTAGCAAGTAGTGAATTTCTTTTTAAAATGGCTACGCAACATTTTAGAACTTTATTAAACCAGGGGTGTTTGAGCCAAACTTGGCTCTCGAGAGGATCTGAAAAAACACACAAGTAAGAACAGAGCTGTGGGCGAAGATGGGTGATAGGTGAAAAGGGGAATTTTCAGAGTACCCATGCCTCAAATGGACAAACTTCTTCTGTTTACTTAAAATACAGCTTTATAAATAAGTCAATTTTATATCTGAGCCATATTTTAAAACAATACAGGCAAAAGTAATATGTGTTGTCATCTTATTTATCAAAGTTGCTATACTGCCACAGTTCCAATGAACCAAACCATGAAGCTACACCACAGTGACCCCTTTGTTTGCCTACCTTTGCGGCCGTTTTAGCTCAAACCTCTCCTCTGTGTCTCACTCTGTCCGTGATTGATTGTGAGCTCCAGACCTGTCCACGCCGACACCGCGACAGAAGGTGTTCTCTGTGAGCGTTTGATAATGTGTCCGTTATGACAGCGGGAGCAGTGCATGCTGGGTAATTGAGTGCCTGCGGTGTCCTTGTGGTGTGGACCGCCTTCACAGCTGCGGGCCTTCACATGCTCTATCGTACATGACATACTCCACATGTACTTTATGCTCTGAGAATAGAAACTAACGGCCATGTCACGGGCCTGTTCTAGAGACTACAGGGAGTTCAAATGTGGCACTATTGGCGATGAAAACTGAATTCTTTGCTTCTCTCCAATTTGGGGAAGGCGTGACACGAATAATACGTAATAATATGTGTACAAAAGGAAATGCAGTGCTTTTATTTTGGTAGTCAACAGGCAGGAACTGTTGTTGTTTTATTTGGTTCTGCTGGACCCTCGATAGACGCCTGGTTGAAAGGCAGAAGTGCAGCACGTCGGCAAACCTGACCAATTAAAGTTCAAATAAAGTAAATAAAAGTGTGTTTAAAGGTCATTCTGCCTCCCAAGTATGGGTCAGCCAGCGAGGTATGTTTTTTGGAATTTTCATGTCTTTAATTTTGTGTCTTATACAATATACTAATTGTAATTTATGTTGATTATTTTAGTTCGACAGTGGCGTTGGCGGCATCAGTGGCCAAAGTGGAGTCTATTAAGATTATATTAAGATTGTTCAAGCCACAATGAAGATTAATGAAGCCGTCCGTAAAGCGGGTCACGTGATCGGCTGTGAGCTGGAGACATTTGTCACAGTGAGGGACACGAGGACACTGGACAAACTGCTCTCCGTCATGGACACTCCTGCTCACCCACTGCACCAGACTATAGAGGGACAGAGGAGATAATACTCCCTACAACTGTACAACAACTCACCCACTGCACCAGACTATAGAGGGACAGAGGAGATAATACTCCCTACAACTGTACAACAACTCACCCACTGCACCAGACTATAGAGGGACAGAGAAGATAATACTCCCTACAACTGTACAACAACTCACCCACTGCACCAGACTATAGAGGGACAGAGGAGATAATACTCCCTACAACTGTACAACAACTCACGCACTGCACCAGACTATAGAGGGACAGAGGAGATAATACTCCCTACAACTGTACAACAACTCACGCACTGCACCAGACTATAGAGGGACAGAGGAGATAATACTCCCTACAACTGTACAACAACTCACCCACTGCACCAGACTATAGAGGGACAGAGGAGATAATACTCCCTACAACTGTACAACAACTCACCCACTGCACCAGACTATAGAGGGACAGAGAAGATAATACTCCCTACAACTGTACAACAACTCACCCACTGCACCAGACTATAGAGGGACAGAGGAGATAATACTCCCTACAACTGTACAACAACTCACGCACTGCACCAGACTATAGAGGGACAGAGGAGATAATACTCCCTACAACTGTACAACAACTCACGCACTGCACCAGACTATAGAGGGACAGAGGAGATAATACTCCCTACAACTGTACAACAACTCACCCACTGCACCAGACTATAGAGGGACAGAGGAGCTCATTCTCCAACAGGCTCCTACAGCTCTGCACTTATGTAACAGATAATACTCCCTACAACTGTACAACAACTCACCCTTGTGCAACAGATAATACTCCCTACAACTGTACAACAACTCACCCTTGTGCAACAGATAGTACTCCCTACAACTGTACAACAACTCACCCTTATGTAACAGATAATACTCCCTACAACTGTACAACAACTCACCCTTGTGCAACAGATAGTACTCCCTACAACTGTACAACAACTCACCCTTGTGCAACAGATAGTACTCCCTACAACTGTACAACAACTCACCCTTGTGCAACAGATAGTACTCCCTACAACTGTACAACAACTCACCCTTGTGCAACAGATAGTACTCCCTACAACTGTACAACAACTCACCCTTATGTAACAGATAATACTCCCTACAACTGTACAACAACTCACCCTTGTGCAACAGGTAATACTCCCTACAACTGTACAACAACTCACCCTTGTGCAACAGATAATACTCCCTACAACTGTACAACAACTCACCCTTGTGTAACAGATAGTACTCCCTACAACTGTACAACAACTCACCCTTATGTAACAGATAATACTCCCTACAACTGTACAACAACTCACCCTTGTGCAACAGATAGTACTCCCTACAACTGTACAACAACTCACCCTTGTGCAACAGATAGTACTCCCTACAACTGTACAACAACTTACCCTTATGTAACAAATAATACTCCCTACAACTGTACAACAACTCACCCTTGTGTAACAGATAGTACTCCCTACAACTGTACAACAACTCACCCTTATGTAACAGATAATACTCCCTACAACTGTACAACAACTCACCCTTGTGCAACAGATAGTACTCCCTACAACTGTACAACAACTCACCCTTGTGCAACAGATAGTACTCCCTACAACTGTACAACAACTCACCCTTGTGCAACAGATAGTACTCCCTACAACTGTACAACAACTCACCCTTATGTAACAGATAATACTCCCTACAACTGTACAACAACTCACCCTTGTGCAACAGATAGTACTCCCTACAACTGTACAACAACTCACCCTTATGTAACAGATAATACTCCCTACAACTGTACAACAACTCACCCTTGTGCAACAGATAGTACTCCCTACAACTGTACAACAACTCACCCTTGTGCAACAGATAATTCTCCCTACAACTGTACAACAACTCACCCTTGTGCAACAGATAATACTCCCTACAACTGTACAACAACTCACCCTTGTGCAACAGATAATACTCCCTACAACTGTACAACAACTCACCCTTGTGTAACAGATAGTACTCCCTACAACTGTACAACAACTCACCCTTGTGCAACAGATAGTACTCCCTACAACTGTACAACAACTCACCCTTGTGCAACAGATAATTCTCCCTACAACTGTACAACAACTCACCCTTGTGCAACAGATAATACTCCCTACAACTGTACAACAACTCACCCTTGTGCAACAGATAATACTCCCTACAACTGTACAACAACTCACCCTTGTGTAACAGATAGTACTCCCTACAACTGTACAACAACTCACCCTTGTGCAACAGATAACCCTTATGACTTCTTGCATGTAGCTGAGATTTTTTTATTACTTATTTTTCTATTTTATTTTGACTTGTACATATACATTTATTTATATAATTATGCCTTATTTGACACCTGTCTCTTGCATTCTTTTTTGCCACTTATTTAGAATTTATTATTACCATTTATATTTTTTACTCTTTGTTATTATATTATATTGTGATGTTTGAGCTACTGTGTCCAAATAATTTCCCTTGTGGATCAATAAAATGTGCCTAAGTCTAAACAAAAAGAACTCTTTATTGACTGCACGAGGAGGTGGTGATAGTTCTCTGTCATATCATAACCACAAAACATCACTACGGCAACAGCCAATAAGATAGAGCACTAGGGCACAAGACACAAACAAACAAAAAAAAGGGGGCAATGTTAGTACTCACCTCTTGTAACGTTATAAAGTGAAACTGCAGCATTATCATCCATATTATCCATTAGAATTTGTCCTTCACAAATAATCACTCAAGTCTGAGTCAAGTCTCTTTTACTCTCTGGCGTTTAACACCAAGTGAGTTGTGCGGTCCTCTGTGTCTTTTAATTCATTTTATTTACATTTTTATTTGATTTTTCTTCATTTTTTATCTTTATGCATTTTAACACTTTTATTTATTTTTATTGTATTAATTTGTCGTGCAGCATTTTGGAAACTGCCATGTTTATAAAATGTGCTGTATAAATAAACTGGATTAGATTAGAAGTCCCAAGTCTTAGTGCATTTTACCAAGTCAAGTCCAAGTCGTCAAAATAGTGACTCAAGTCTGACATGGGAATGAACCTACAACCTCTACCTAATCTCTCTCATACTAAGAAATGGACTTCGCTTTTCGGTAGCAGTCATTTGTTCTTGAATGGCGTCCAAAAACTCCTTTCACTCACTGTACGCACGGCTAACGTCGCGTAGCCGTTTCCTTTTCCATGAGTGATAAAAGATCATTACTTTTAAATTGGGTCATAAAGGCATCAGCTATTTGACCAAAGGTGAGATTATACGGCAGAACAAAGAGTGATAGAAGAAGAGTAGTAGTGGTAGTAGTAGTAGTAGTAGTAGTAGTAGTAGTAGTAGTAGTAGTAGTGCTGATAGTGTTTAGTAGCTCTTAGTAGTTGCCCCATTCCTCTCTCCCTCTTGCCTTCTTCCTTGTCTAATTACCCTGGTGGACTCAGTGGACCCTGGCATAGCTCTCCGTCAGCAGTTAGAGTTTGTTCTTCGGGCTGTCTCAGGACACGAGTCTCTCCATACTCTGGTTACACTGTATATGTCCACACCACGTCCACGTTCACACTTCCAAAACTTCTGTGGCACCTCCGCCGCGACACAACAGCCCCTGCACCTCTCGCTGTGTTTGGACAGAGCACTTCTCTTTACATGAAGTCATCGTTTCCATCCAATCAGGGTCATCGCTCCTAAGAATCATGGGAATCTAACTGACTGACACTATCCCGGACACTTCTCTACCATCATCTTTACAGGCATTATGTGTATTGGATATTGACACCACAAACTTCAAGTACATAGTCGTATATAATACCAGCAGTTGCATAGCCTGTAATGTTCCGCAGTATGGCATTTAAGTTAAGTCTAACTGCATGGAGAAAAGCTGGTAACATTAGCAGGCAAAGTTACAAGTCAGATCTGTGGAGAGGCAACCCCGCTCACAGTATGAATGCAAGCACGATGATTAAAAAAGCTATTAGCATTTTGTATGTCTTTATTTGTATTATTTTTCAGTTACATTACAAACGGCCACGCACCGGACTGTCCACTTCCTGTATGACATCATGGTTTGACTCTGCCTCAAAAACCACCGGACACTCACAGCGGGGAGTGGAGGGGCCGCTGTGTAATCTCATGTGTCTGTGTGTGTCTGTGTGTGTCTGTGTGTGTTTGTGTGTGTTTGTGTAGACTAGCCTAATCCAGTGGGCGATTTATCTTCCTCTGAGCTGGAGTATTTCAGAGCTATGACCATGTGGACAGTGTCAGATGTGTCCAGTCTAGTCTCATTATCAAATTGTTAATTAACACATATTATATTTATTTCTTCTTAACGTTTAGATTTTTGGTTAATAGGGTTCTTTGGTAACACATTATGATAATCATAACCTCATTAGTCTTAATAAAGTATAAACAAAGACTTAATTCATAATGAACTAATAGTTTATTAACTATTTAACCAATCCTTAAACCATTAACTCCTTAGTTCAGTAATTACTAAGCATGAACTGAATGAAATGAATGAGTGACCGAACCTTTATTAAGGCTAATTAAGGAGTAGTTATTATAAAGTGTACCAATATTTTATTTTTGGGTTAGTATGTCTATTATGGACTAATTAAAAGGTCTAGAATCTACTTTAAGATGCACATTTCGAGTTTCAGTTCGAGCTCTGACAATTTGCTGAATGTCTCTCCCCACTCTTCACCTCCATTTCACAGAGGCTGCAGTTATGTTGCTGTGTATGTAAAGCCAGTTGAATAAAGTATAAAAACTCAAGTGTATTTAGTCAGTTTGTGTAGGGATTCCCCAATACATCAGTGTGCCTGTTGATCTCTTTAACCACATCCCCTTCTTCTCTTCATCTTCTCCTCTTCTCTGGAGGCAGCAGGACTCATTTAACAACAGGGTGAAAAGAGGAGACCACGACCTTGGCACTGAACCAACATCTTGTAAAGCTTAAAAAGAAAGAGAGATGGAGAGAGGTGTAGAGAGAGGGAGAGAAACAGAGAGATATAGAGAGAAAGAAGAGCTGTTTAGTCTCTGCGGCATGTGAATGTCACTGCAAAAGCATTTTAAAATGACAGTGACAGTAACATCTGAGTAGTGTGTGTGTGGTTGATGAATGGTAAATACTAATACACATAAACAGGTGCCATGTCCCAAGCTTAAAACACAGTGACTCTTCTAAATAAAGAAGCCCTAACCTTTCTGGTAAAAAAGGCCTCAATTTGCTTGTCTGTGTCTCCATGGAGATTATTTCTTTCCTTGGAATGTCCCGCAGTATGGCTCTAAACATGTCTATCTCCATGCAATATTGGTTTGACACAGCTCTTGTTAAAAGTCACCTATTTTCAGAGCTTTTAATCATGTTACAGTTGTTTTCTCTTCTCATTTACCTTCTGTAGTTGTATTTGAAGAGAGTTGTGCATGTTTGAGCAATCTTTAATCGCTTATTTTGCCATAAGATGCTAAATTGCTGATCAATGCCTGTTTTTGTCGACACGATACCCACTGCTTTGTACTTATGTCGTTCTTCAGTTTTATTTTCTTCATCAGTGATATACATACAGTTTGGCAGTGTTGTGTAGTCATTTTGGTATTTTTTTTAAATCATGCTCCCTAGTGTGATCTGCAGCTATCCATGGGAGATGCCGACTCTTTGTGATGCCGTTTAGTGCGTCGTCAGCTCCCACTGGGCACCACAGTTTTCCATTATGGAAGTCAGCTGACCTGTTTCTATTATTAAGTTGTTTTAGATCAATATTACACTTTCAAATGTGCAAATTATGATATTTGAATCAGATATTATAGACATGGGTTCCCTTGTAGCACCTTAAATAATGTCATTCTTCATTTGTGTTAAACGCGTAGGGGTTTGTCTGAAGCCTGTTTCCTTTTTTCCACAGCACAGCAGAGTTTTCCGGTCTGGTTTTGGCTGGGGCAGTGCAGACAGAGACTTGACTTGGAGCCAGAAGTCTGTTCAGATCTGCTCCAGCTCTGTGTACGAGAGGAAGAGACCAAAGGGACACGAGAGGAGGAGAGGAGATTAAAAAGGTAACTGAGCATATGGGGGATTGTAAGTCACTGTGTGTCCATATGCCAAGAGGCAAGAAGACCAATACTGCAAAACAGAAGAATGCCTGTCTTTATTCAGTCTATGGATCATTTGACGTTATGATATATTTATTTGATTTAACTTTCTTTCCATTTGTCACAGTATTCCTGATTGGTTTAACTGCATTTAATAAATCACAATAATACATGAAAAAACTACACTCAAATTATTTAACTTAAAGGGCCCATGTTACACTATTTTCTGATCGATGTTATAATGTTGTTTCCTCTTCACAAACAGACCTGGAGTTGTGTTTTGTTTCATTCACACAAATCCTGCATATTTAGGCTGAGTTCTGAAACACTTCCACCTTGTGCTGTCATGTCTTAATACAGGAAGTGCTCCACTGTGTTTTTAAACTCCACACGCCTTCGCTAGAATCATTTGGATGAGTTCAGCCCTGGAATTGCCAATCTATACTGAACTAAAGGTAAAAAGTAGCTTGAAAAAAAGTTAACTTGAAAACTACCAGTACATGACATCACAAGGTGGAACAGAGCTTTTGGAGCTTTGGGGATGTAGCAGACTAATAATAAAGTGTTACTCAAACATGTGTGAATGAAACAAAACACAACTCCAGGTATGTTTGTGATGAGGAAACATCATTATAACATGAATTAAAGTCCACAAAGGAGAAAAAACCCCAAATTGAAATAGTCTAAAAACCTATGTAATGTTTCCAATGGAGGGTCCGCTACCTTCTTGTTTCCATGGAGAGGACAAATTTCCCTACAGGGACAATAAAGTGTCCCTTAACCCTAACAACACCATGACGACAAGCGGAAAAGTTGCACTGTGCATCCTTAGTACAACTCCAAAAGCATTTTCAATCTACCAACTAAATAAATCTGAACTAGCCAAAACTACCCAAACAAGACACATATTCTGAATTTGTTTTACTATCCCAGACACTTTTCCCTTTTTGGGTTAAAGGGCCCCTGTGCTCCTGTAGTAGTGGAGCAGATGGGGGCAATGACACAGAGAGCGGCTCATGACATCACAGGTCCTGGTGCAGATCCAAGCCGTGTGGACAGGACCAGACTGGGGCAGCGTTTGGCACAGAGCGCATCTGAAAGAGAAGCGGTGACGTCGTGTAATCTGGAATACTCAGTAGACCAGCTGTGCCCAATCTGGCAACGCACAGGCACACACACACACACACACACACACACTCAGGCTTACGTTACGTCACAGCTCACACACGCACACACCACAGGCAGGTTCATGTGGTTTGTGGGCACTTGGGATAGATTTATGTTTATGATGTGTGACTGCGGCTGCTGCTACTGCTGTTTTTACTCCTGCTACTACTACTACTACTACTGCTACTACTACCACTATTCTATTACTGCTGCTATGACTCCCAGTATTACTATTAATATAATTAATATCCAGCTGAGGTAGTTCTGACCGAGCCTAGCAACAAGATATAAATGGGTCCCTGAGCACAGAGCTGCGGTGCACTGCTCCTGATGAAGTGTCCCAGACGCACTGAAGGATGGGTCAAATGCAGAGGACAAATTTCCCACAATAAAGCGTATCTTAACCTTAACCTTACAAATACTACTACCACTGTTGCTGATTCTACTATAATTACTACTTTTACCAGTGTAGCTTCTTCTATAAAGACTGCATTCATACTTTTCCTGGTTTGATCCTGGTTTAGTCCTTTTTATGTGGTGTGTTTTAATACTGCTACTGCTATTACAACCAGTATTACTACTTTTGTTACCTACTACTACTACTACTACTACTAATACTACTACTACTACTACAAGCTGCGACTATTAATACCTCCACTACTGGAGCATCTCTGAGGTAGTAAACTTCCAGGCCAATATGTCATGCAGACATTTTTAGGCTGGTGCTGAAGTCTACAGCTCCTACAGCCAGAGCCCAAACCACAGACTCAACACCCTGCACACTTCAACACTCAGTGAGCTAATAATATTTATATTATTTATTCTTTTATATGTATATATTTATATACTATATATTCTTCTGCCTACAGTAAAGTGGCTCACAACAGACTGATATGCGTAAGACTCTGAGTTGAGTTCTACACATTATCAGTCTATTAATCTCTCGCTGAAAACGATCGGAAAACGTGGAGTGTCATAGTGACTATTTGAATCTGACTGGTCAAAGCGTCACAACAGAGGAACAAGATGAAAATCAAACTTTAGTTACATCCAGTTGAAAGAAAAGTACAGACATCTCCCCTGTCCACAACTGCACAAAGCGCTCACCCTCTGTACATTTTTCACAAACAAATTAGTACTTTATAATCTGTGGGCATCACCATGTTTGTTTTGGTTCGTTTGGATGCTTCGCCTTTGACTTCTGCCTGATTTACCTTGTCTCTTGAGCTGGTAGAGCTGTGTACCTTTCATATTATTTAGTACCAGTGCTTAAAGGTGCACTAACTTTTCAGGTGGAGATCGGGGGCTGTACCTGCATATCACTATGGGGATGTTATTGCTTTGCCTGGAATGTCCCACAGAATGGCATTAATCTGACGTGTAACCTTCTTTCTCATGGAGACAGATGATCGGCTTGAACAGGTTTGAGTCCCCACATGACTCTGTAAACACGTCCACACACACGCACGCTCATAATCAGCCTTTCGTGAGACCTGAAGCAGAACAACTGTCAGCGCGGAGCAAGGTCAAAGGGTAAACTCACGTGTTCAGTCTGTGGAAGGGGGTTATGTGTGTGTAATGCCCACGTAATATCCAGTGCAGACCCAGGATGGAAACATTGATAGCACGAAAATCAAGTTTAATTTTTCAAAGCGTCCAAAATCAGTGAAAATGCTTGTTTTTGCCCTTTTAATTCTCCCACAAACTGATGCAAGAAGCTGTAACTATGAGATGGGTTCAGCTTCATTAGATCACTTTTATTTTAATGATGGTCCGATATGGATTCTTAGCTTTTTTCAGCTGATATGAGACCTGATTTGTTTTTGCTGTTAACTGATCTTTGTTGATATCAGAATAAATATCTTAAAGTTGAAGGCAAGGTCTGTGAAATGACGTACAGTTGGAGTTAAGTTCACAAATTAACTTTTTACTTTTGTTAAAATTAAAACAATAATAGTCTTCTCTATGATAAAATTTGTTGTGCTTTCTGGAATGATTGTGTGAACATGCAACCACCTTTTAAACTTTGCTCTGCTTTTTTTAAATTAAGTTAGACAAATTATGATACACAAATTAATAGGCAGTTTATAAAAGTAAAAAGGAAAGAATACAATGACATATAGATGAAGAAAACTAGGCAATTTTCTCAGTTTTCACAGATTTTGTTACTATCGCCAATGTTTCCAAACGTCTTCTGGTTTTGTGACGTAAGCGTGAATAGAGCCCATTTTAATAAGAAACAAAAACATGTAGAAACATATTGTCCTGATATATTAAGAATTTTTACCAATACAGGGTTATGAAAACGTCCCCCAATTTATGAAAACTTCCCCCAATTTATGAAAACTTCCCCAATATCACCAATACTACCATTAGAACCACATTTTATTTGTCCAAAAAGGTAATATTTCAGAACACTATAACAAAATAGATCAATAATAAGTGTAAACACATTTCTAACATCTAACATCATTATTGCTGTACAAAATCCAGAAATAAGATGACAATTTTATATCAGTATCTGCCTTTATGTTTAGTATTTGAAGAGTTCATTTGCAAAAATCAAATAAAAATCATCACAAGGTTGTAGTTTATTCTTAGTATAGTAATATTTTCAAAAGCCAAATGCATTTTACTGCTGCCAAAGAATAATTATATCCCTTCTTGATAAAATCCCCTATACTAATATCTCTAGAAAATGGTAACAAAACGAAAAAACAAAACAAAGATATCTGTTTTCTCAGTTGAACTCTTCATTTATTGTTAAAGCATTTTCAGCCTGCCATTCCCAGTGTTCTTCAGTATTACTCGAAGGCACTTGGAGCTTCAGCTCTCTGCCGCCGTGCACCATGGGAAGTCAAGAACAACAGCAGATGGAGAAATGGTCAGAGGCAGTTTGGTAATATGGTCTGAATGTTGCCATGGGCTGAAATAACTCACTGGAAACACAATAAACCCCAATGACCACTAAACCCTCTTTACTGCATCTTTACTAACAGCAGGACCACATGATCCAGAGACCCCAGGAAAGAGAAAGGCTTTTTATTTGTGACCTTCATCTCCACTAACCCTGAGCTCCTCTGTACTAACTGATAAACATCTATAACCTATTCTGTTTTACTTAAGAGATGTGATGGGAGGGGTGATAGTGGTTCAAATGCATTAGTATAACGATTTATCTGACGTAAAAGAGACCACCAGATAGACAGCCTCAGCAGTAATGGAAAAATATGTTTAAGAATAAATCCAATTATGATTCTATTTGTGATTTGTCTATTTTAAGATTGAGAGTGTTTTTTTTCTGTTTGAGAGAAGAACACAGATTAAATATGCAGGGTCTGTGTGTTAATAAACATGTGAATGAAACAAAACACAACTCCAGGTGTGTTTGTGATGAGGAAACATTATTATGACAGAAAATAGCTTAATATGGACCCTTTAAATCCTATAAGGTATGTTTTTTCCCATAGGGTAATTTGTCCTCCATCTGACCCATCCTTCACTGTCGCCAAGGCAACCTGTCACAAACACCCATGGGACCCAAGGGCTTAGGACAAGCTCAAGGAAATAGCCTATAGTGCATGTTTAGAGTGTTAACATTTGAGAGGAGAGTGAAATATTAAAAGGAACGCCGTGCTCTTTCTGGTATGAAAAGGGAACCACATACAAGGTTTTCTCATTCTCAGTATTGTGTATATAAGGACAGACTCATGTGAAAGCTCAGAACCTCCAGAATTCCCTCACTGAGCTGCACAGGCTGCACTAGCACTGGGTAATGATTGGCTGCCTGGGTTTAGGTAGTGACCATTCAGATCAGAGAGAGGCATTTTAGGTTGGATTCAAGATTCAAGATTTTGACCGTCACAGAAAACAACAAAAGCACCAAACACTGCATAGTTTTGATGTAAAGTGAAATGCAAAAGGTGCAACTAAACAAAAGCAGCTCTGGGCCTCTGTCTGTCCATCTTTTTCAGGTTTGAAACTGGCAACCCAAATGAGAGACTCATGTGAGGCTCATTCTGCTTTCTGACTGGATGATTATCTTCTGAAACATGTGCACCTCGTATCTGGGGACATAAATAGTAAAGTTTATACAATTTTAACTACAAATTCTACATACCATACCTTAAATGTAGGCACGTCCAAACTATGACCCAAGTGCAACCCTCAGACCAATTTTTCTTGGCCCTCAGACTTCCAGGCAGGGCTGTGGTACCAAATTCTGGGCCCTGGGTACAAATCATCTTGGTAGACTCCACATTACATATTTTGTAATGAAAAACACGTATTAGAAGACTTTGTGAGGGGCCCCTTCTTGCACTGGGCCCTAGATAAACAGTACACTTTACAACCCCCCAGTCTGAGGCCCCTGCTTCCAGGTGAATTGGCCCATATTACCTTTATCAGTACTTTTTATGGCAAGTATTTTGGAAGTCTACCTCGATAAAGCCAATTTAAAAAACATATTTAGTGTGTCTATTTGAGATTCTAAGCTTGAATAAAGTCATAGAAAAGTCATGCTAACTTGTTGCTGACCTAAATGTGAGTTTTATTGTTTCATGTTTGTTTTAAGTATTGATTTAGGTATTTTTGAGTCTTGTTTTCACACTTATTATTATTGTATTTTTTAATGGTTTATTGTTTATTGTCCTTAATTCAAACCAATAAATAAATAAATAAATAAATCAATCATCACTAGTGTTTTATAATGTTTTTACCCATAGGACCAGTCACTAAGTTTGTCAGTTCCATATTTATTTGCATGTCCTGTATTCAGGCGCTTTAATGCTGTTGTTGTATTGTGCGTCTGTCTCTGTCTGATGCATTGCCCTGCAGTGCACTGGAGGATCATTTATAACAAGTGACAAAACTCTGGGCTCCAAACTCAATCATGTAAAAGTGTGTTTGATGGATCTCTTTGGATACAGGCCACCACGCAGCTTCCTCCTCCCTCACTCTGCACCAAATGCTCAGTGAGACAAGGAAGACGATATTTCACAGGGAGCCAAAGACGCTGTGTGTTATTAATCACAGTGGAGTAATTAGAAAGACATTAGTGAGGTGGTTGGTTATGCTGCTTTTTATGATGGAGTTCAAAATGTAGGGCCAGAATTTTTTCTCAATATGATTCACCACTATTAGTAGTAGTAGTAGTAGTAGTAGTAGTAGTAGTAGTAGTAGTAGTAGTAGTAGTAGTATAAATCTCACATTGAGACAGCTCACAGCCAACTTAAATGCGATATAAACCATGGACTTTATAAAGAAGTGGTCTATGGGAGTGTGACATCACCCATAGCATTCGGCTCCAGTCAAATGAGAAGCTCATGAGGGTAGCGGTTATAGGAGCAAATTTACAGCCTAGTTCCATATTTGGAAAAATTTGGAAAAAGAGCCAATTCGCAGCAAGGATATTAAAGGCAACTCCCCTTCTTGCTTGCACAACTCATTTAGCAGGAGCAAGCGCTTAGCAACGCTGTCAATCGAACCTGTTGCTAACGCCAGTGGGAGCAACCTCGGGAAAAACAGGCGTCAATGTTCATATCTTGATTGAAATAAAAAGTGTGACATTAAACAGCAGGTGGTTTTATAGCTCAAAAATACCCAGAAAAAAAGACATTCTGACTGTGAACGGGGTCGCCTCTCCACAGATCTGACCTGTAACTTCGCCCGGTTTGGTCTCCATGGCGATAGACAGGTTTAATGCCATAACTGTGAAACATTCCAGACAAAGCAATAACATCTCCATGGAGAAAAGCATTTGACGGACCCTCCACCAGAAAAGTTACACAATGCACCTTTAATATGTTGTTTTCAATGCATATCACGTTTTCAAAACAACAGAAAATAACATGGTGGTCTAAATATGTGTGCATGTGTGCAGGTATATCCCACAATCCGTCAAAATGACTGCTCACTGCTGATCAATGTTGTCTGGTTTGGTTTTCATTTCAGATACAAGTTGCGTTGTGTATTACATCTAATATTTCATCTCTAAACCAGGAACTGTTATTCAAATCCTTCTCTAATTGTGCCATGTTTTTGAGTGATGATACAGAATAAAACTGTGTGTGGCTTTCTGTTTGTTCATGCAGATTCACACACACATCACACCATTTCTTTGTGGAATACAGATCTGTGTTTTGTAGGCTTGGCCAAATTGCAGTCCTTGATACAATTTTACTCCCAAATTTGGTGCTTCTCTTGTCTCTAAATATTTGACTAGGTTACTCATCATTTCCATCGCATTCTGTGTGAGTCTTTTGTGTTCTTTTTATTACCAAATTGAAATGCATTTTGCCTTTTGGTGGTATTCTTTAAAACCATTGACTACGGCCTTTTCTTTCATTGACATATCACAAACTGCGCGTTTATTATTAATGCATTTTCAGTGACAAAAAAGAGGAAGAGAGAGCGAGAGAAAAAGGGAGAGAGACAGAGAGAGAGAGAGAGAGAGAGAGAGAGAGAGAGAGAGAGAGAGAGATGAAGAGGGTAGACCTGTAATCCAGAGGAATAGAAGGCAGAAGTGAGAAAGATTATAATGCACAGTGCCTAATTTCTCTGAGAAGAACCACTCTGCCCCCAGGAAGAAAGTGCACTAAAAGCCTGTGTTTTTATGTCTTTGATTTTGGACTCAATATTACTTTGCTCATCTGCTTTGTATTGGAATTTTAATGTAACCTGGCTCACACAAGACTTATATGTGTGTCACTCTACTACACATGATTAATCTGGAATCTTTCTTGCTGAAATCTATGTTAACATTTTAACACAGATCAGAAAATAGCGCAATATGGCCTCTTTAAGCAAATCTCACACAACCCATCATCTATCTGCTATAAACATTTGGGAACTGAAGGACATTTGAGATGCTTTACACCATATGTGGCAACAAATGTGGCAGAAGACCTTCCAGAGGAAATACTCCAAGACTTTTCAGAGGAAACACTATGGGTATTAACTGTTTCATCACCAAACGAAACACCAGAGCAAAGTAAGAGTGAGGCCTTTCCTGTTGTGTTCACCTGGCTCCCCCTGGACTCTGCTGTGATGTTGCAGGACACAGAGGAAGGACACTTTTGGCTCTTCCTCTCCTCAAACTGCCCTGACACAGAATCTGCTGACCCTCCCTGACCAGTCGTCAAATTAAACTGCACTGAGACCTTTGACTGAGACACAACGGCCACTGAGAAGCACAGTGGAAATGTTGCTGCAGGAAAACTTGAATTTGATCCTTGGGATCAGTAAAGTATCTCCCTCTCATTTTGGGGGACCAACAGTTTTTTTTCTTTATTGGAAAACGATGCATTCAAGCTAATAATAACATGAACAATTAAAAAAACCAAACATCACATTTACATAATACCTGTAGTCCTTGGAAAATTCCACTAAACCTGACTTAACTGTTTCCTGTGCATTCCTCTCCCTGTCCTTAGCAGCGCTGTGGATGTGACGGTAGATGTATTGACACAGACACACACAGTAAGGTCATTATTGTTTAGTCCTCTCGGGGGCTACAAAGTGCCTCTCCTCTCTCCTCAGCCATCATCACAAATGCCCTGTCACCTCCATCACGACCAGGGTGCTACTGCGATACTCTCACACACCAGCAGGGGGCCCCGCTCAGAGCAGACAGAATGATTGGTCAGTGTCACAGAGATTGACTGTCCTTGTCAATCATAGGGTTTTATAAGGGCTCTCTAAGTAAGTGCTGAGAATACTATGGTTCAAGAAAAGGGGGTTTAAAGGTCCTTTGAAACCTTGAACTCTGAGGAAAGAAAATGTGAATAAAAAATAATAAATCTTAAACCATGTTATAGTTGTTTCTCCTCACCATTTACTCACCCGAAGTTGTATTTGGAGTGATTGGTGCATGTTTGAGCAAACTTTAATCATAGCAAAAGGAGAAATTTAATTTGCCAACTGGACAGAGTTTATTTGGTCGAATACGTTTCGCAGCTCATCCAAGCTGCTTCTTCAGTTCTTATTATGTTATGATAAGCAAGTTTGCTGACTTCTGCATAAAAAAAAACTGTGGTGCCCAATAGGGCCTGACATCACCGTAAACGTCATCACAACAAAGAGCTGTGCAGCTGTGGACACTTTCTATGAATAGCTGCACATCATGTTTGCGACAAAATAAAATTGTATGTAAGTTGAGAGCAGTGGGCGTATACCAGTGGTGGTGAAGACGGGGCTGATCTGCAATATGGCATCTTGAAAATAAACAATTCAAGATTACTCAAACATGCATGAATCACTCCAAATACTACTTCAGAGGGTAAATGAGAAGGGAAACTACTATAACCTGATTAAAAGCTCTGAACAGTGTGTTTTGCAGAGTAGCCTGCTGTAACAGTCTGTTGGGGACTTGTTGGGGACTGGAGTGTACTGGAAAGCCCAATAGTCATGCTTGAGTGTCTGGGCTCGGGGCTCACATACACCATCATTAGTCTAATGAGTTATTTATAGATAGCTGTGGAATTAGCCGCCCAATAGCCCGGCTGCCTCAGGCCTGATTAACCCACTTGCCAATCAATTATTTATGGCTTCCTGGAGACTGGTCGCTTGTCCTCTTTTGTGTCCAGAGCCATGGCAACACAACAGGAAGCAGGAAGCCTGTGGAGAGGAAGTCAAAGCTGTGATAAAACCAGTGTCTTAATGTGTTACATTTGCACGCTCAGATCAGAAACAGACTTTTATAAGCAGCCCTCTGTGAACTGCTCAACCTAATAAAAGGTGTTTATGTTGTGGTTAGGAGCTGGAAATACACTGCAACAATGGAAATCAATTAAAGACAGCTGGGGAGCTTTGGGAAAATAACACGATTTGTGTTTTGTTCTGATGTGGGTTGGAGTTATAGGAATTATTTCTAATATTATTACATAAACATGACCCATCAGTGTCCACAGATAACAAAAAAATACACAAAAGTTGTGTTTTGTCTTAGGTTATTCTGTAAAGCACGGTGATGGTACTATACAAATAAACTTGCCTTTTGGTTCTCCATCTGATTTGCTAATCTGAAAGCAGAATGAGCTCTTTGTTTTTGCTTGCCTGATTTTACAGCTAAAACCAACTTGTTTATAGCTGCGATGTTCAAAGTTAAAGAAGACATACTATGCTTTTTTAGGTTATTTTGTTTTAGACTATAAGTATATAATGTTGATCATTATTACAAATTTTGTTAATTGTAAACAGCAATATAGTTCTGAAATAGCTTAATAATAGGGAAGGGTCCATTGCCTTAAAACTTTAGAGCTGATAGACTTTGCCTCTTCATAGTCAACCTTCCTTGTAGCAGGTAGTGATGTGTTTTTATTGTTGAAAAATGGTTATGTGAATTTGAGTTTGAATATTTTGCATAAATTCGCAAAAGTACAGAAAAATGGGCAGGAATAGGGGGTAAGTGAAACCAGAATTTTCCAGAGCACACAAACGTTGAATGCAGAACAGTACAATATTACTCAAACATGCATGAATCAATCGAAATACAGCTTTGAAGAAAAATGCGATTAGGGAATACCACTATGACATGGTTAAAAGTTCTTAATTTTTTATTTTTTTATTTTTTTTTTTAACATATGTCCCCTTTAAGTAATGAATGTAACAAAACCAAGTGCAGTTTACATAGCTTTAAATTACTATTACTTCTATTACTAAAATACTATTTGCAGAGGAATCCTGTACCACCAGATTACTGGGCATAGCTGTATAGTGTGTAGCAAGTATTCTTGCACCATTCCTTTAGAGACAATGCAAGCTTCTAATGTCCAAAACACAGTGGGACAAAAGCACTACCATCTCCTAAAGGGATTATAAAAACCTTCAGATCACACGGAGAGATGGGTGATTTCCATATGAAAGGTTTAAGAGAGATAAACAATCAGAGGCACATTTGAAATTCTGGTAAATGAATGAAAATAGGAGACTGGAAAAGCAGGAAAAACAGATAACTATGGATTAATATGGACTGGTAAAGGTCTTCTCTAGATGAGGTAATACTGCAAATGTATGGCATATAATAACAACAAAGCGCAGAGGGAAAGGAGAAAGAAGAACAACACGTGGAGAAAGCCCTCTCCGTTTGTGGATATCCTAAATGGGCTTTCAATAAAACGAAGAGAGCAAAGAAACAGGACAACAGAGAACCAGAGCCCAGGAGAAAGGGTGTAACTATTCCTTACCTGGCTGGTGTTTCCGAAAAACTACAGAGGATCTTCAGACAACATGAAATCCCAGTCTATTTCAAACCCACAAACACTTTAAGACAAAAACTGGTCCATCCTAAGGACAAAACACCGAGCCACAAACAAAGCAATGTGGTCTACTCCATTCTGTGTAGTGAAGACTGCAGTGAGCGCTACATTGGAGAAACAAAACAGCCACTTCACAAAAGGATGTATCAACACAGACGGGAAAACCAGGGTGGGCCGCAATCTGCCGTACATCTCCACCTAAAAGCCACGGGCCACTCCTTTGAGGACAGTGAGGTCCAGATCTTGGCCAGAGAAAAGAACTGGTTTGAGAGGGGAGTTAAAGAAGCTATTTTTGTCAAGAAAGAGAATCCTTCCTTGAACAGAAATGGAGGTCTCAGACATCATTTGTCTCCCATCTATAACTCTATCCTCAAACCTAAATCAAAACAAACTGGGAAAACAACGGGACTAGTCAGGACATGTCCAGAGGTGTGAAAACACCCATCATGGCCCTGAATGGATATGCTAACTACTCCCCCACTCCCACTCCATATTGAATAGACTCACATGACTAACAGAAACTGTAAACAACTCCATATTGAATAGACTCACCTGACTAACAGAAACTGTAAATAAATATGTGTTGTCTCAGAGTAATTTTCATTGTAATTAAGCTCCTCCCTTCAGGCTGATATAAAGCAGTGTCCGCCAGCATCTGACCAGAACTGAAGAAGCAGCTTGGATGAGCTGCGAAACGTATTCGACCAAATAAACTCTGTCCAATTGACAAATTAAATTTCTCCTTTTGCTATAATAACAACAAAGACAAAATCAAATCTCTCTTTTACTACCAGTGTGAAAAGAGTACAGATTTTTTTTTTTTTTTTATTCAAGTAATAATAGCCTGTAGTTACATTGCTAAAACAATTATTAAGTAAAATGCGTACTTAAAGGCCCTGTATTACACAAAATGACTCTTGTGAGCTTTAAGCCACATTATAATATAAACATGCCTGGAGTTGTGTTTTGTTTCATTCACACATGTTTGAGTAATCCTTTATTATAAGTCTGTCTACATCTCCAAAGCTCAAAGTACTTAGCCTATACATAAGGGTAAATATGTTGTTTAAATCCATTTTATTTTTCCCTGAGATTATCTTAACTTTTTAAACTGTTTTTTTTTTTACAGTGTTTGCTAATGTGTGCATTGCGTCACCATGGTAACTGTTGACCATTCTGCCAATGCGGACACAACACCGATTTGTAATGATTTATTTCGTCAACAAATCGTCCAACTGAAGATCAAGCTAGAGGAAAGTGAGGTAAGAAAGACATTTACCGAGCTGAAATCTGCTCACCAGGCTGCAATGGAAGAAAACAAAGTCCTTCAAGATGAACTCCAGAAACTACGTAACGAAGTGGACAAGGAGCAGTCTATGGAGGAAGAAATTAAGCTTCTCAAGAAGGAGCTAGCAGTAATGGAACACGAGAAATGCATGCTACAAGATGAGATTGCATGCCAGAAGTCCAAGCTGCTTCAAACAGCTACCTTCAAAGAGAGCTATCGTGAGCTGGCAGACGCCAGAGAAACTTTGCATCAGGAAAACCAAAATCTTCGTCAAGAAATTTCCAACATGACCAAGGAAATAGCTCAAGAGAAAAGCTGGAAGATCAAGCTTGACTCGTTAAAAATGTCCGAAAACTTCTTGAAAACCCAAAATGCGAAGTTGACGGACAAACGCAAGGAGCTGACGAAAGACTATGATGCAGAAAAGGCTAAAGCGTTCAAGTACAAGCAAAAAGTTTTGAAAATTGAAGAGAAAAAGAGACTAAATGACAATCTACAACAGCAGGTGAACATGCTTGAACACAAAATAGCGAATCGGGTTGCCATGTTGGACAATTACAAGCAAATCAAGAAGCAAGACGTTGAGGTTCAAACTAATAATAAGGAATTGGAGAAAAAAAGACTGCAACTTTACGTAAAACTCCAAAATCTGAAAGATGTTGAGGAGGAGCTTGATCACTACAAACTTGACATGAACAATTTGAGAGAGGAAAACTGCTTCTTGCATGAAACAGTCCAGTCTTTAAATGAGGAACTCACAAGCAAGAAGATGCTGAAAGTCCATTTGAAAGCGCTAAAGGTGGAGAAAAAGTCACTGGCGCACAGAAATGACACCTTGAAGAAAGAAGTTGCAAAGTTGACAAAGAAGAAAAACAAACAGCAACCCCTACTAGAAAAACTTGAAACTGCAAAGGAAGAAAATGAACTTGTGCAGCTTCAGAATCAGCAGATTCAGGCAGAAATGGAGGAGCTGTATGTCAAAGTCCACTGTGAAGACTTGGTGGAGATGAGGAGAGACACTGTGAAAGAAGATGCACAGATGCACTGAAAGATCTAAACGAGGTGAAAGAGAGGAGACACAGCACTTAAATTCAGAAATTGGGGTTTGGGGGAACACAGTCATCTTTGGGGCCAAGTATCCAAAAAGTTCAGAGAATGTTGGAAATATCTGAGACATTATAATGGCAGCAGAATGGGGCAAAAGGTAAAGCTCTTGATTTACACCCCTGCTTAGCCTGTTGTCTCCACGCCTCATCCTCACATACTGTAAGGGGAAGTAGAGTCCAGTCCACGTTCCTGAATTGTTTTGGCCTGTTCCCCCAACCTCTGACCCCAGTCCAAGTGCTCCAGTAAACTAAGCATTTACAAAATAAAGTATGCATACAAAACATCAATACAGTATTTTTCTGTCTTCATTTGTTTCTTCATCATAACTAAATTTATACTGATATTTTTGTTATTTCTAGCCATGAATAAAAATAGACAACTGGTAGACAACAAGCACCAGTAAGCTAAGAATCAAATTATTTGTTTTAGTTTCTTTCACATCAAACCTCATGGTAAAATGTATTTAATTTTATTGATTATACGGCATTCAAATTTAACAAAAGCAAATTCAGTAGGTTGAACGGTCCTTCACTATCCTGAAGGTTCAAATCCTGCTGCCATTAGTTCTTACTACTGTGTGTCCTTTGGCAAGACCACTCTGGCCCTGTGTATGAACCATACATAAAGACTATATAAAGAAGTGAGTGTGACGTCACCCGTAGTGTTCGGCTCCAGTGAAATGAAGCTCACCGAGGCTGGCAGTCATAGGAGCTAATATGTCCATTTATATAGACAGTCTATGGTATGAATGCAACTAGTGGCAAATATGAAAAAATCCTGTACGCTACTATCTTCCTACTGTTTGTTTAATGTATACGCTCATACTTTTTTCCACTTTTAGCTCATACTGTAATGTGCCCTGTACGTGTCAGACTGGAGCAGGTCTTTGAGGAGAATTTCAATCAGACTCCTCCCTCCCACACAGCTCTGGCTTCTGGCTGCGTGGGAGGGCCTCAGGACATTTAGCTACAGGCTCCAGTCTTGATAGAACTGCACCAAAATTCAATCTCAAATTCACTGTCTCTTATCTGCTCCTCACTGCTGAGTCCTGGGCACCGCACAGCGCTCACGTGGAACTTTAAACCAGATGTTATAGCAAACAGCTTGGAGTTAAAGGTGCACTGTGGAACTTTTCTGGTGGGGGGAGCTGCCATGTGCTTGTCTCTAAGGACTGACAACTGTATGGAGATATTATAATAAACCTTAACTACTGAAATTTTATACTTTTACTTGTTTTTATTATTCATATTTATTTATTTTAGGCATATTATTAGCTTGAACTCATATTCCTTTATCATTTTTAGGATTTCCAGTGTTTCCTCTGTAGGAGCCCTCTGCACCAGGAGCAGTGGTTGGCTGCGGCTCCCGGGGTCTGTCCCGTGGGCTCCTGGTGGAGATGGTACTTGGGCCTCTTCTCTCCCCTGGGCCCTGTGGTGGTTCCTGGTGGCGGTGAACGGCTCTCTGCTCCTGGTGTAGACGGCTCCTCTGATGGTGCTTTCTCAACTGGTTCACCTGTATTCTTAGTGTGTGTGTGTGTGTGTGTGTGTGTGTGTGTGTGTGTGCGTGTGTGTGTGTGTGTGTGAGCGTGTGTGTGTGTGTGTGTGTGTGTGTGAGCGTGTGTGCGTACGTGTATGTGTGTGTTACTGTTTGGGTTGTTTAGTTGTGTGGGGTCAGGCAGCTGTGGGGCTGGTTGGGTGGGTGGAAGGAAATCTGGGGTTGTTTTTAATCACTAAAGCACTTTGTGTTACATTTTTTGTATGAAAAGCGCTTTATAAATAAAGTGTGATTGATTGATTAACTTCCCATATCCCTAAATATAGAAGTAGACCTGATGTTCAAAAAAGAAAAGGAACACATTTGATTCTGTCATGTGTTTCTCTCTCATGCCTGAATGACAAGTAAAGAACCCTGAACCCTGAACCCTTTGAATTTTCACAGGAGTTCAATATCTGGGTCATCCTGCAGTTGCCCAGGTCAGTTCCATAGCAAGAAAATTGAATAGAATTTCACCTGAACAAAAGTGTGAATGCGCAGGGTTGAATAATCATGTAAGATATGATTAGGGTAACAGTTCACACTAGTTTCAATGGACTTAAGTAATAACCAATACTCCTTACGCTAAACAACTTGTGTTAGTTGCAGTGTAGTTAGCTCCTCCCTTCAGACAGATACTTAAGACAGCGATTTACAGAACCCAGTCAGAACTGAAGAAGCCTCTTGGATGAGAGGCGTATTAACTCTTTAAAGGTCCTTTATTACACAAAATGGACTCTTGTGAGCTTTAAGCCATGTTATAATGTTCTTACCTCATCAAAACATAACTGGAATTGTGTTTTGTTTTGTTTCATTCACACATGTTTGAGTAATCCTTTATTATTAGTCTGTCTAGGTCTCTGTTCCACCTTGTGATGTCATGTAGTGGTAGTTAACAGCTACCTTTTACCTTTTGTTGTGGTAATTCCAGATCTGAATTATCCAAATGATTCATGTGAAGGTACAGTATATGGAGTTTAAAAACATAGTGGAACACTTCCTGTCTTACCACATGATCACAAGTTGGAGTGTTTTCCGTTTGAGAGAAGAACTCTGCCTAAATATGCAGGGTTTGTGTTTTAAACATATGTGAATGAAACAAAACACAACTCCAGGTCTGTTTGTGATGAGGAAACAACATTATAACATTGCGTACTATGGGCCCTTTCAGTCGCGTCGCTCCGCACAGCGCGTAGGGCACCAAGTGCTTTCAGGGGCACCACCAAAAAATCAGGCTCATGAATCCTTGCAAAACCATCCATCCAAAGTGCACAGAGAGACGCGAGAAGCCGGTGCCAGTGTGAACAGAAATCTCTCTTCCTGTCTCTCTCTCTCTCTCTCTGTTCCTCCCTTACTTTCTCTCTTCGTCTATCTCTCTCTCTCTCTGTTCCTCCCTTACTTTCTCTCTTCGTCTATCTCTCTCTCTCTCCCTCGGTGTCCGGACCTCCGTGCATGTCAGCAGATAGAGTCTTTGCAGAGAAATTTTCACTTTCAAATTCTTATTAAAGTTCCTTGTTTGAGTAAATTCTATTGTGCAATTATTTGTACATATGTACATTATTTACCAAAGAAATGTGCACATTATTACTTACAAGGGTATATGCTTGTTCTGTGTTTACAATGTTCAGTTCAATGTTCAGTCTGCAGTCATTGCACAAATCTTTGTTTATAATAATGGTGGTGGTATTTATTTATTAACCTTTTTTTTTATTTTTTTTATTTATTTTAACTTTCATGTTTGGTGTATTTGCTTTGGAAATAAGTCACACTGATAAAATCTGAATTATTGTTCATTCTGGGCAGGACGGGGTGGGGTGGGGTGGTGGGGCACCACTAAGCATTTGTGCTTAGGGCACCCAAATGGCTGGCAACGCCCCTGGGCCCTTTCTGTAATAACGTCACCAATGTCATAACAATTATAAACACCATCAAACCACAATGACAGAAAGGGTCACTTTTGGCAGCAGCTCTGGACCGGGGTGAAGGTTCGTCCTCTCAATGTTAAAAGCGTTGTCATACCATCGCCCAGTGTAATTTCATCACTTCCTCTCTTCTTTTCTCACTCTGTTTCTCACCTCTCGTTCACACAGAGCAGTATACAGTATACAGGGCCTGCGTGATGTGGATGGACGTGTGTTTACTCAAACCACGCTTGGCTCTGGGCCCACTGCTGCCGCTGTGTCTTTTTCCTACCGGTTGTGAACTGTTTGAGCTCCAATCATCACGTTTTTATTTACTGCTCAGAGGATGTACCAGTGGACACGGGGTTGGGACCAGGATGGCATTGTAAGTTCAAACATAGAACTCTGAAATGTCACTGTCTTTGTATGACTAAATTTAAGTGTTTTTGAGTGACTAGAGTACTCTGACTACGTGATGTCTGATAATAGTCTACTTCTCCAGATAAATGGATAGCTGGAGCTCATCAGTGACCGCCCACCCCCTCGTTCAGAAATTCATACATATTTTCCATAGACTTTCCAAAAAGTTTGAAAGCGCAGGCATAATCAGTTACGTGGGAACAAATGAAAACAAGACCTATAATTTTATATCTTTCTGAAACTTTATAAACTGCTATGTTATAAAAGCATGTGTTTTAAATGTGTTTTTTGGACTTTAAACAATGACGTTATGAATATTATTTAACACGTAGCTGGTTAGCCTCCATGATGTCTTTGAACTCTTGAAAATGTAATGGCACCCCTCTATAAAGTGTTCTCAAATGTTATTTCTTAAATGGTGATACACGTAGGATTCGGCAGTGCAATTCATTTGGAATAAATGGAAAAAAAAATCAACTACTGGCTAGCGTGATCTGCAGCTCTCCATCAGAGGTGCCGACTCTTTGTTGTTGTGACGTTTACGGTGACGTCAGCTCCCATTGGTTTCTTTTATTAAATTGTTTTAGATTAATATTTTGATGATTGTTGCTATATAGCAGGCTCAAGGACAATATGTCTTTGTATATGTTTTTTATAAAGTTTTAACTCTAACTGTAGGTGCCCTTTGAGCCCAGCCTCAGTACATTGTTATGACCGATAACCTCAATTGTCCACTAAAAATTTCTAAATTAATTACATTACTAACATAAAACGTAACAAAAAAGCTACTAAATTCTCAATAAAGACCAAAACTCCAAAGTCCACGTACCACAGTTTGAGCAACACTACTTTAAACTGCACCAAAAACATTTCCAAGGGCAGCTGCATGAGTCACTTCTCTGCACTTAAGGATTAAGCGTCGAATGCTTTGTGAATTCTTTTTAAAAACTTGGCTTTTACAGAACTATTTCTCATGCCATTGTAGCCGGTCTCACATGTTGTGTTCATTCTGTTCTGTGCATTTGTAGAAGTGGTTCACCAGCACCTGTCACTTGCAGCATTGAGTCCACATTTGTGACACAGCCTGCACCTGTCGGTCCTGTCGAGCTGTCAGGCACTCCGCGCACACACGGCCCTTGTTCCTGCAGACGGCATTATGTTTATTTTTGTGTTGCGGAAATGGCTGGTCCTCTGCTGCCATTGTTACTCCCCCTCACTGGAACAAACTCTTGTGACAACAGCTGTTATATTTAGATGTTTATATCATTAAAGGGCTCATATTATTCGATTTTCTCATCTGTTTCTGATGTTGTTTCCTCATTACAGACATATACACATAGTTGTGATTTGTTTCATTCACACGTATAACACACTAAAACGCTGCATATTTAGGCTGAGTTCTTCTCTCAAACTGAAAATACTTTGTTCCACCTTGTGATGTCATGTGGTAATACACCAAGTTCTCCACTGTGTTTTTAAACTTGATACACCTTCACTAGAATCATTTGGATGATTTCAGCCCTGGAATTGCAAATCTCTACTGAACAAAAGGTCAAAGGTTGCTGTTAACCTGAATGACATGAATGGCATTTTGAACTTTGGAGGTGTAGACAGACTAAACAACCAGGATTACTCAAACATGGGTGAATGAAACAAAACACAACTCCAGGTGTTTTTTGGGGGAGGTGACAGCATTATAATATGGCTACAAGCTTGATTTTGCTTGTACACATTTTTACCCGTCATTAGTTTTCAAATCTTAACAAAGTTAATTAATCAGTTATTTATATATATTTACCATAAAGGGCTGCACTATATATTGTGGCTTAATTGCAATTTGAGTTGACAAAATTATCAAATTGCAAAGGCTGTAATTAATCAGGTAATGTACAGTGGTGAGCTCTCCTGGCCCACAGGTTGGTGGTGCAATCCCAGCTTCTATAGATGAATAGCCTTATTATTGTGTCTTTGGGCAAGACTCTTAAATGCCCTTGTCCCAGTGTCTGCATATACTGAGTGAATACCATAGAAAAATATAGAATAAATCTTACCAGTTGAAAAGGAACTGTATTTTGATCTTAAATGTCTTAAACTTGACCTGTGTCAAGTCTGTGTCACAAGATTTGAGGTAATCATGTTCAAATCAAATAAAGCTTTTAAACAATTGTAAATGTACTGATTTACTCTTGACTACAAAAATATTGGACATGAGGTCCCATTTTTTATGTTACAATTTGGTGTTTTGGTTCTCAAGTTGCCATTTTTTAACCAAATGAGTAAATCCAGTTGATTTAAACCCAAAAGGACTCTCTCTGATTTGAATCCTCAGTACCAACCGTCTGTCCCGGCAGCCAATCATTAATTCAGAATGATGAAAAATTTTTACTGTTGCCATAGTGATGAACGACTGTAAACCAAATCTATATCTTTTGAATGGGGAAAAAGTCCTCAAAATGTTGCATATCACAGGAAGCTGAAACCCCTGAACAGAAGTGGTGGTCCTTGGTGTGCAAAAAGCATCCTCTGTGAAATTCAATCACTATCATACAATTAACCCCCAATTAAAGCTCAATCTCAACAGAAAATAATGTAATAATAATCTATTCTAATACATCAGTGGCCACAAAAGTGTATGTAAGTCCTTTAGCCTGTGTACTCTGTGGTATTTATCAGGCTAAAGGTTCATTTGCATTTCTCACTGTGGATTGTTCTGCCTCACAAAGCTTCACAGGCAATTTATTACAATTTGTCCGAGTTAATTACAGCTCAATAACACACGAACAAACACCTTTAAACGAACCTGATCTCTCTCTCTCTCACACACACACACACACACACACACACACACACACACACACACACACACACAAGCAACAGAAAGAAATAAATGGGTGATATTAAGGCAAGATAATATAATATTCAAGTAGTGGTAAGTTATAAATAAATAAATACATAAATAAATATAAACAATAAACATGACCACAAAATTAAAAAAAAGAAGAAAAAAAAAAAACATGAAATAACTGCAATTACAAAAAAAAAAAAAAAAAAAAAGTAAGGACACATTTCTGATGAAAAGGTCCACCATGGTGTGCCTGGAATGTCCCACCGTATAGCATTGTATCATTAATTTTATTCATTTGAAGTTACAGGACAGGTTTATGGAGAGGCAAGACCACCTACAGTAAGTATATATTTTTTCGAGGCATTTACAATTTAAAGGTCCCATATTACGCTTTTTTCTGATCTATTTTATAATGTTTTCTCATCACAAACAGAACTGAAGTTGTGTTTTTGTGTTTCATTCACACATGTTTAACACACAAATCTTGCAGATTTAGCTCTTCTCTCTGCTCCGCCTTATGATATCATGTGGTAATACAGGAAGTGCTCCACTGTGTTTTTAAACTTCATGCACCTTAACTAGAATCATTTGGATAATTTCAGCCTTGTAATTGCCGAGCTCTACTGAACAAAAGGTACAGTAAAAGATCGCTGTATATGTGAAAACTACCACTACATGACATCACAAAGTGGAACAGAACATTTTGAGGTTTGGAGATGTAGAGAGAATAATAAAGTGTTACTCAAACATGTGTGAATGAAACAAAACACAACTCCAGGTCTGTTTTTGAGGAAGTAACAACATTATAACATGGTTTAAAGCTCATTTTTGTGTAATATAAAACTTTTAATAAATGCAAGATAGATAAGTAAAACAGAAATACACACACTATTCCTCATCTAAATTCATCTAGCTGTGAAGAGGTTTTAATAATATTGAGTTCATATTACTGACCATTCACCCTCCTCTTGATTTCCACACACTGTTAAATTCATTATAAGATTCCAGGGCAGGTCCATGGTTGACTCCACATATTCCAGTGTCCATTATTGAGGACGTTTCCCATTGTCTGGAAATTCAATAGCGTTCCACCTCTGAACACAGGGACACTAATTTGGGACCTGATTAAAATTGTTTGTAAAGAAAAGAACTGGTGTCAGCAGCTTAAAGGCATTGAAAAGCCTGTATCAGCAACTTAGGCAAATCTATGGAGAAAAGGGCTTGTTCTCCTACCAAACAACATGTATTTATTTCACTTATTTAACGGTGCGATGTTACACAGAATTGGATCTCATGAGCTTTTAGTCATGTTATAATGTTGTTACCTCATCAAAATCAAACGTGGAGTTGTGTTTTGTTTCATTCACACATGTTTGAGTAATCCTTTATTATTACTCTGTCTACATCTCCAAAGCTCAAAATGATTAAAAGATTAAAGTTAATGTCTACCCTTTACCTTGTGTTCAGTAGAGACTGGCAACTCCAGGTCTGAAATCATCCAAATGATTCTAGTGAACGTGTATGGATTGTAAAAACACAGTGGAGCACTTCTTGTATTACCACATGACATCACAAGGTGGTATAGAGTGTTTTCTGTTGGAGAGAACTCAGCCTAAATACACAGGATTTGTGTGTTAAACATCAGACCTGAGATCAGAAAATAGCTTAATATGCACCCTTTAATTACTTATAATTAAAGCTGGATTATGTAACATTTCTCATTGAAAGTCTGCAACCTGCTTGTCTCCATGGAGATGTTGCTGCTTTGCCTGTATTGTTTACTGTTTAACATTTAACTAATCAGTCTCCAGGACACACTCCTAGACACTCTCCTGGAGACAGGCCAAATTAGAGGTCACATCTGTGGAGAGGTGACCCTCCTCACTTACATCTTTTTCAAGGTGTTTTTGCAGCAATAAAAAATACTTGTATCTGAATAAATGGAATTTATTTATGAATTTGCTTTGGTCAGGTGCCAAAAACACTGTGCAGTGAAAATATATACTATATACCTGTGCTAAACCAGGTTAGGCTAATCCTTTCTCCTTCAGGTGCATCCTGGGTGAGATTAGGAGGAAGGTGCTCTGAGATCGCCCACAGTGGAGCTCAGAGGAAGAGGTGCTGGAGGGACCATCATAGCAGGACAAGCCACTACATGGGGCATACCACCGAAACATAACTGAAGTGGCTGATATCAAGAAATCCTACCAATGGCTGGAGAGGGCTGGTCTGAAGGACAGCACAGAGGCCCTCATCCTGGCTGCACAGGAGCAGGCCTTGAGCACCCGAGCAATAGAGGCCCAGATCTACCACACCAGACAAGACCCAAGGTGTAGACTGTGCAAAGAGGCTCCTGAGACAGTCCAGCACATAACTGCAGGGTGTAAGATGCTGGCAGGGAAAGCATACATGGAGCGACACAACCAAGTGGCGGGCATAGTGCACAGAAACATCTGTGCAGAACACAGGAACAGCAAAGATACTGCGCAGAACTCTCAAGCTCCCAGGCCTCTGGTAGAGAACCCGAGCTGGATGAGGGTGAGAGAGACCAACCACCGTGGAAGGTGAGGAACACATTTTAAATATATATATATATTTGGGGATTTTGACCAACTAAGAAGTGCAGCTTGTGCAGTTCAAGGGATGGAAGTTAAGGACTATTGGATTGTGTGATTTGAGCAGTTTTCCTGTGTCCATAGCCTGCCATGGTGATAGCAGCTTTGGGCTTGCTTGGAGATACCTGTGTTAACCAGGTATCTCTGAAATGCTTCAGCCATTTTACAACAATACAGCAGGCTTTCTGCACCAAATATGGCAGAAGACCTTCCAGAGGAAACACTTTGAGGAAATGTCTCATCACTAGAGGCTTAGGAGAGGCTTTTCTGTTGTGTCCAGACTTTACCTGGCGCCCCCTGGAGGTTGTTTTGATGCAGCAGGACACACAGGAGGGACACTTTTGTCCTGAGGGCTGCTACTTTCCTCAAACTGCCCGGTCGCAGGATCTGACGACCCGTTGAACTGCACTGAGGCTTTTGTTTGGGCTTTTCTATTATTGTTGTATTTTCTACTCTGTGTGCTTAAACTGCCCGTCAGGGAAAATTAAAGTGATTTTAATTTGATTTGAACCTGTTTCTACCATTAAACCAATTTAGATCACAATTGTGGTTTACAATGAACATTATGTAAAAAAAAAAAAATCTTTATGTATATTGTATATTTGTTGAAAATGAATGCAAAGTTCAAGAACAGAAAGAGAAAAAGAAGATAAATTATACTATAAAGACCAACAACAACACAACAGTGTTTGACTGAGGGGAGCAGATACAGTGCACTCACATAATACAGCCCCAGAGAATACAGGATTCGTAGAAGAAACACAAACAACCCCTGCCCTGCTGCATAAATACACTTGTAGTAGAATTGGCATGTGGTGAGTGAGGGCCCCACACCTCGCTCATGTTTGTGATGCAGCTACAGGAATGAGTGAGCATCTCCATGGAAACGGCAGGCTGTGATGTGATGATGTTATCTGCACAGGGTCGGCTCAGGACACACTCTGCACCTACTGTACCGTATACACTGGGAGGTACATACGTATGAGGAGTGTGATAACAGGCTGCACTCACTTTCTATAAGATGTAAAGAGGTGGAGAATATATGGGGACATTGTAGAAAGTTCTATGTTACACAAAATTGACTCTTGTGAGCTTTAAGTTATGTTCTTATGCTCTGACCTCATCCAAAACATACAAGGACTTATGTTTTGTTTCATTTACACTTTTGAATAATCCTTTACTATTAGTCTACAAAAGAATTCTGACCTGTCCTTCAGCTCAAATTTTACCAACAATTTCAGAATGAGGCGAATGCGGCGTGGGGAAAAAGTCCTTAAATAATGAATGGGGAAAAAATCCTGGAATGTTCCACAATATGACATTAAACAGTTCCACCTTATATTTATTCAATCACAGTTCATTTTACAGCTCAAAAATATATATAAAAACAGGCATTCTGACTGTGAACGGGGTCGCCTCTCCACAGATTTGACCTGTAACTTGGTCTGGTTTGGTCTCCATGATACTGTGAAACATTCCAGACAAAGCAATAGCATCTCCATGGAGAAAAGCATTTGACAGACCCTCCACCAGAAAAATTACACAGTGCACCCTTAACCCAACCAAATTTCACACTCCTGTTATGATCTTTCTATTCATTTTTTCCATCCAAACGAAAACCTTTTCTCGTCCTTTGCCTGTCCTCACTGAAAAACTCCACAGGCTACAGGCTCCATCACACACTTGTCTGTAAAGCTGATTGTTTTTTTCACAGGTCTCAGATTTTTTTAAGATTTGTTGTTTCCATAATCTCCTCTGGCCCTCAAAACTCACAGCAGCCTGCTTTAGACTGAGTTTTATGTTTGCCTTTTCTAGGCAGTAGTGTTGTTACGATACTAACATTTCAAACTTGAGTTCAATACTAAGGAATAGACTACATTAAATTGAGGTACTTTCTTTTCTATTTCCATGTGTCCTTATATGTGTGTACTCCCTCAGTGGTCCTATAGGTTCCATAGTGGTCCATGGACTTATACTAGTCTATGTGCTCTTATACTTGCTCTGATACAGCTCCAGATCATTCTAAAAGGTTCATTTCCGTCCTGTGAATGTGACTTTTTTTAGTATTGACGCCCGCTCAAATGAGTATCAATTTTCGATACTAGTTTTAGTATCAATTAATATCTGATTTTTGATACTTTTGACAACCATACCAGGCAAGGCAAGTTTATTCGTAGTACGAGTCATACATTGTTATATTTACAGTAAAAAGAGAACACAGCCATCGTTCATTCTTACCATTACTTTCTCACTTGTGTCCATGTTACGCTGTTTTCTGATCTATTTTATAATGTTGTTTCCTCATCAGAAACACGCATTTTGTTTCATTCACACATGTTTAGCACACAAACCCTGCATATTTAGGCTGAACAGAAAACACTCTGTTCCACCTTGTGATGTTATGTGGTTATACAGGAAATGTTTTTAAACTCCACACACCTTCACTGGAATAATTTAGATAATTTCAACCCTGGAATTGACAATCTCTACTGAACAAAAGGTAAAAGGAGCTGTTAACTTGAAAACTACCAGGTGGAACAGAGCATTTCAAGATTTTGACATGTAGGCGGACTAAGAAACATGTGTGAATAAAACAAAACACAACTCCAGGTATGTTTTTAATGAGCTAACAACATTATAACATGACTTAAAGCTCTCACGAATCCATTTTGTGTAATATAGGACTTTTAATATTTGTCAGTACCGTCCATCTTATGTCCATTTGATCGTACTATTGCGTTTTGCAGAAATCAAGACTTAGTAAAACTTCCTCTTGAGGCGTTGGTGTGAGTTGTTGCTTGCTCCTGATTAGTTCACACGTGTTGACAGTTATTAATATCTTGAATGCCTCTCTGTGTGTGTGTGTGTGTGTGTGTGTGTGTGTGTGTGGGTGTGTGTGTGCGTGTGTTTGTGTGTGTTGGAATGACAGTTAGCCGCTAAGTTATTTATACAGTGTTTTGTGCTCAAGGGTATGTACAACTGCCCCCGATCTAATTACATCTGTGCCCCAACCAGGAGGACAGTGAAGGCTGCTGCTTTCCAGGGTTATCTGTGCACAGAAATATATTATAGTTTGTGAGTTAAAGTGAATATGTCAGGTTAGACCCATTTCAATAAAACAGTTAACACAATTATATTTAAAGGTTCTATATTATGCTAAATTGACTCTTGGGAGCTTTAAGTCATGTTATAATGTTGTTACCTTATCAAAAACAGACATGGAGTTGTGTTTTGTAGAGTAACCCTGCATTATTAGTCTGTCTATATCTCCAAAGCTCAAAATGTTCTGTTCCACCTTGTGATGTCATGTAGTGGTAGTTTTCAAGTTAACAGCTACATTTTACCTTTTGTTTAGCAGAGATTGGCAATACCAGAGCTGAAATTATCCAAATGATTCCAGTGAAGGTGCATGGAGTTTAAAAACACAGTGAAGCACTTCCTTTATTACCACATTTGAGAGAAGAACTCAGCCTTAATATGCAGGGTTTGTGTAATAAACATGTGTGAATGAAACAAAACACAACTCTGGGTATGTTTGTGATGAGGAAACAACATAATAAAAAACAATAGCGCAATATGGGCCCTTTAAAATTTACTAAACTTCGGTGCCTAGCTTTTTCTATTTTATTTTTTATTTTTCAGATGAAGTTTATAATTTGACTTCCTGGTTGGACATGGTCAGCAGATGTGACATAATTAGCTGTAATTTCTTAACTGTTACCTAGCAACGGTAATGTTAACAAGGGACAAATTACACTGCAGTTAGACACAAAATGACAACATCTTAATTTGGTTTAATGAAGGTTTGAACTGCCAAAAAATGCCTTCATTGTGTGTAATTTGTCCCTGAACACGTGGGGCTGCATGATTCTGAAAGAAATATTCAAATGGTGATTTTTTTCTTTTGCAATTTGTGATATATTTAAAAGACGCTATAGGTATTTTGTTCTTTGCTGAAGAGATTCTACTTTCCTCTGGGTATTAGAACAGCTCAATATTTAAATACGTTTAAATCTTTGCTGAAAACACATTTGTATGCACTGGCTTAAGATAAGTTTACATAAGATAGTTTTATAAGAAAGCACTTTACATTGCCTTTATACAGCTGTGGTTGTTTTTTAAATGTGCGTTATAAATAAAGTTGAGAGAATTGCGTCAGCTCAAATTGCGATTTCAGTTCGATTGCAGTATACTGAGCATCCCAAACAGGCACAAAAACACCATGCAAAAGCGTTTGTCTTGGCTGTGATGTAAGAACGCTAACCCTTATCCTTATGTGCCATAGACAATAAAAGAGTGGCACTGATGCTAGCTTTAGCTCTCTGTCAGGGGTCACATGCTCATCCACAGGCACGCTGCTTCCTCTGCGTTACCATGGCATCAGAAAACAATAAAAGCCCTCGCTCCTCTGGTCCTCACAGCCATACGCTTTGTTTGTTTTACATCTTAACATGGGCTCAAACATGCAGCTACAGGCACGTCTGCACACAGTACGCACACATGCTTTTTACTCACGACTATTCACCATAGAAAGGTCAGGCACACCGCTCTAGGTGTGTTAAGAATAGACAGAAATAGACTCAATTAAAGGGTCATATTACGCTATTTTCTGATCTGTTATAATGCACAGTAGTTTCCTCATCAAAAACATACAGTACCTGGTGTTGTGTTTTGTTTCATTCACGTTTAACTCACAAATCCTGCATATTTAGACTGAGTTCTTGTCTCAAAAAACAAACAAATTAAAAAAAAATGCTCACTAAACTTCAACCTTGTGATGTCATGTGGTGATATAGGAAGTGCTCCACTGTGTTTTTAAACTCCATTCACATTCACTAGAACAATTTGGATACTTTGGAAATAGCCCTGGAATTGCCAATCTCTACAAACAATCTGAACAAAACATAAAATGGTCGCTGTTAACTTGAAAACTACCACTTCATGACATCACAAGATGGAACAGAGCATTTGAGCTTTGGAGATGTAGCCAGACTAATAAATAAATAGGTTAATAGGTTTAAACCATGTTAGAACATTGCTACCTCATTAAAAACATACCTAGAGTTGTGTTTTGTTTCATTCACACGTTTGAGTAATCCTTTATTATTAGTCTGTCTACATCTCCAAAGCTCAAAATGCTCTGTTCCACCTTGTGATGTCATGAAGTGGTAGTTTTCATGTTTTACCTTTAGTTCAGTAGAGAATTCCAGGGCTGAAATTATCCAAATGATTGTAGTGAAGGTGTATGGAGTTTAAAAACACAGTGGAGCACTTCCTGTATTACCTGTAACTCAAGGTGTGTTTGTGATGAGGAAACAACATTATAACAGATCAGAAAATAGCCTAATATGGACCCTTTAATGTGGAATAGCAATATATCGTAATTGTAATTTACTTGAAAATAAAACTCATGACTAACCACGCATGCTCCCCTCCCTGTAGTTGTATGTTGGTTGGGCTAAGCTACTCTGGCTCAGAAATAGGTCAGTATATGAGATATTCTCCAATCACATCACAGTGGATTACTAGACGCAGCCACAGCAGCCCATCAGAACATTGGATATTGAAAATTAACTTGTGGATGGCTTTAATCACCGCTGTGTGCCCCTGTAGTGAAATGCACTGCCCTGTCTATCTGAATGTGAGAGGGAAATTTACTTACGACTTCTTGTATAGCTGAGATAAATTTGTATTACTATATTTCTATACTTTTATTTTTACTTGTGCATATGCGTTTATATAATTATGCCTTATTTGACACAAGTCTCTTGCTATTTCTGCTACTTATTTTGAATGTATTATTACTATTTATATTTTTACTGTTTATTATAATAGATTACATTTTATAATATTTTGTGATGTGTGAGCTACTGTGTCCAAATAATTTCCCAAAATAATGAGTTGATACTACAGTTTGGAGGCAGTCTGTTTGTCAGGAATTACAGGGTTTAAGTGGAATTACAAACTTACACAAAATCAAATATTTTACACTGAATTCTTGAATATGAAACAACATTAGCTTTCAACCATGTCATAACGTTGTTCCCTTATCAAAAACATGCCTGAAGAGGTTCTATGTGTCATTGATGCATGTTTGAGTAATGTAGTGATCTCTCTCCCTATTTGAACGCTCTACGATTCTGTCCAATGCTCCGTCCACAAGCCTACATCACCCAAGCTCCCACATGACAGTTTTCCATAAATATTCAAAAGCAGGGTACAAACCAGTACACTACAGCTTCACAAACCTGGTGCAGTAGTTTCATTAGCGGGACGCACACTGATTGTGTTGTAATAGCGCTCTGAAGTGGAAGTGATTAAGTATGGAGTGTGAAAGTGAAATGAAGTGTTAATATGTTGTCTTTGCCAAATGCAGCACTTTTAAAACGCAAATCCTTTAGATGTATTATGATTAATATTGTCATTATAAAGTGTTACCCAATAATATTTTGTTTGGTCTTTTACAAATAACTAATGGATATTGTTGCATCAAATTTTTGTCTAATTGAAATCTGTATCCCCAAAAATCTATAAACCTAAATGTAAAATGGCCAAAATGATTTAAAAAAAAAGTACTCCATTACTTCAGAAAATATCTAAAATAACCATATTCTGTAATACTGGTCCAGCCCAAACCCAAAGTCACATAATCAAGATAAGATACAAGTGAATCCGATATACAGTAATTATGTTTTTTGGTTCATTTTGGTGCAACATACAGTACAGTTTCATCGTGTTTAATTCTAGACTATGGTAAACTGTAAATGAACGTGACATTGAATGGTTCATATCGATGCTAAAATGTAATTCTTGGTTATCGTTGCTAATGTGACCTTCATTTGGTACAATATGCAGTACCTGGGTAAAGACTGTAGTTTCTTTAAATTACCTACAGAAAATGAATGAATGCATGTTGTATTAACTCCCGTCTCTACAGGAATAAACAGAAGATACATGAATAGAAAACGCCATAGGATTTGTGTATTTTTTGTATTTGCAGTATATTGTGTGTGTGTGTGTGGGTGTGGGTGTGTGTGTGTGTGTGTGTGTGTGTGTGTGTGTGTGTGTGTGCGTGCGCGTACGTGGGGGAGGGGAGCTGTTCTGTTCTGTGGAGGTTTCTGTAGGAGCAGTGTTAAGCTTTTCCTGTTGAAATGAACTGACCTGAGCCGCAGTGAATCTCTCCTTTTGTATTGGATTACACTTTCAGACAGCACTGATATCTGTGGTTTCATCAATTTTGCTAAAGATGCAACTGCATTTTTTTTTTTTTTTTTTTTGCAATATGTTTTTATAAATCAAGACTCAGTTAACTGTGCACATTTTAAACACACACAGAACCATTCACTTTTAGGATTATAAAGGGGACATATTATACTAAATAGAATGAGTTTTTATAACAGTGTTCCCTCATCATTATCTTACTCAAAGCATGAGTGCTCAGGAAATGTCCAATTTTGACTACCCCCTGTCTCCGCCCATAGTTATGTACTTACCTGACAATCTTTATGTTTGCAACAATGAAAAGGAGCGACCAGTAGCAACAGAGTTCTGCAGTTTTGAACAGGAAGTCAATGTACCTGTTTCAGTAATTATAGGTTCTGCTAGATGATTACATATAATAAAAATTTTTTTGAGGTTTAAGCCATATTATAATGTTGTTACCTCCTCAAAAACACACCTGGAGTTGTGTTTTGTTTCACTCACTCATGTTTGAATAATCCTGGTTTGGGGGCACTTCCGGCTCCTTCTGACAATTAAAAAAATGTACAATCTTGTTTGTTATAGTACAGCTTTCTGGAGGTGGCAAGTTGCCTGCATGATTCTATGGAACATTAAAACCAGATTTTGGAAAATGAAGATGAAGATTTAGCCAAAGGAACCACATTTCCAAGGAAAGGAAGAGGAGGCCCTCCTCCAGGTCAAAGAAGAGAAATGTTTATGGAGATGCGAGCTTGCTAACAGTAAGAATGTGTTTATACTTTTTTTAGTGCAATAAACACAACCAAAATGAAAAAAAACATGCTTTTATTTTAGTTACACACTGTTGCTTTAAATACCAGACAAAAACATATGTTTTCTTATGAACAGCTAAACTAAAAAATAATCACATGCATTTCTGTTGGGTTAGCAGGTTTTCTGTATAAACCCCCATGGAGACTGCAATGTCCTCTAAAGCATGTGCTGTTTTGCAGGCTTCGTGATTTGAAAATTATAACCATAATAAGGCAGTTTTCCATCCAGTCTATTGTCATTAATCATCCAGCTCTAATTGATATTCTTTTCCAAAAGCGTCATTTGTGTGAGCCTCCAGAGCCAAGCGTTTGTATCACATGGGAGCCCTGTCCAGACACAATATATCTTGATCCTAATCCGAGCAGAAATCGACCCGTGGGTGTCCTCAAAGGATTGTGTCTGCAGCCAGTCATCAATCACTGTCAATACTTAAACATCCAATCAGGGGCAGCCTGGTGCGGCCGTGCCCACTGCAACTGATGGAGGAAATATTTCATGTTCCAGTTTAATCAGAGCTACACGTCAAACACCTCCTCTTTACTCTACATGTAGTAATGACCATGGCACCCTCCCAGGATTTAAAGCAATTGATCCTGGGTTATTTTTGCCGTGGCAGCGATGGAAGGTCAGGCAGAACAAACAGAATTGGACAGAGAGGTAAATATTTGTGTAAAAGGACACAGCATCTACTCTGTTGAAACATGAGGCATGTATATATTAAAAGGTGTTAATAAAGAAGTGACAAAAACACAGATGTATGTGCCCACTGTCACGACCAGCTATGAGAATGAAAAGAGTTTAGGGCTCCACAGCTAAGCAAAATGGTTCTCACTGGACTATCAGAAATTATCCATCCATTTTCTTCCGCTTATCCAGGGCAAAAGTCTAAGCAGGGATTCCCAGACTTTCTTCACATCGGACACTTCCTCCAACTCCTCCGGGGGGAGCCCAAGGTGACATAGTCCCTCCAGCGTGTCCTGGGTCTTCCCCGGGGCCTCCTCCCAGTGGGACATGCCCGGAACACCTCCTGAGAGAGGTGACCAGGAGACATCCGGAACAGATGCCCAAGCCACCTTAGATGGCTCCTCTCGATGTGGAGGAGCAGCGGCTCTACTCGGAGCTCCTCCCATGTGACTGAGCTCCTCACCCTATCTTTAAGATATCTTTGCGGAGGAAACTCATTTCGGCCGCTTGTATCCGTGATCTTGTTCTTTCGGTCATTACCCAAAGCTCATGACCATAGGTGAGGGTAGAAAAGTAGACTGAAAGTAGACTGATTGCCTTTTGGCTCAGCTCCCTCTTCACCACAACGGTCCAATACAGCGACCACATCACTGCCGACGCTGCACCGAGCCGCCTTGTGAACAAGACCCCGAGTTACTTGAGCTCCTCCACTTGAGGCAGGGACTCTCTACCCACCCGGAGAGGGCAAGCCACCTTTGTCCGGTCAAGAACCATTTCCTCGGATTTGGAGGAGCGGATCCTCGTCCTAGCTGCTTCACACTCAGCTGCAAACCGCCCCAGTGCATGCTGGAGGTCCTACACTGATGAAGCCATCAGGACAACATCATTTGCAAACAGGAGAGATGAGATCCTGTGGTCCCCAAACCGGACCCCCTCCAGCCCCTAACTGCGCCTAGAAATTCTGTCCATAAATACAATGAACAGAATCTGTGACAAAGGGCAGCCCTGGCGGAGTCCAACATGCACCGGAAACAGGTCCGACTTACTACTGGCAATGCAAACACAGCTTCTGCTCCAGTCATACAGGGACCGGACAGCCCTTAGCAAAGAGCCCCGGACCCCATACTCCCAGAGCACTTCCCACAGAACACCACAAGGGACACGGTCGAATGCCTTCTCCAGATCCACAAAGCACATGTGGACTGGTTGGGCAAACTCCCATTAACCCTCGAGCACTCGATGGAGAGTATAGAGCTGGTCGAGTGTTCTGCAGCAGGGATGAAAACCACACTGCTGCTCCTGAATCCGAGGTTTGACCATCGGTCGAATTCTCCTCTCCAGTACTCTGGAATAAACCTTACCAGGGAGGCTGAGGATTGTGATTCCCCGGTAGTTGGAATGCACCCTCCAATCCCCCTTCTTAAACAGATGGACCACCACCCTGGTGTACCAGTCCGGAGGTACTGTCCCTGACCGCCACGCAATGTTGCAGAGACGTGTCAGCCAAGACAGCCCCACAACATCCAGAGACTTAAGATATTCAGGACGGATCTCATCCACCCCTGGAGCCTTGCCACCAAAGAGCTTGCCAAACACCTCAGTGACTTCAGCCAGAGTGATGGACGAGTCCACCTCTGAGTCCCCAGCCTCTGCTTCCTTCTCAGAAGACATGACGGTGGGATTGAGGAGATCCTCAAAGTATTCCTTCCACTGTCCGACAACATCCCCAGTTGAGGTCAACAGCTTTCCACCTGCACTGTAAACAGTGTTGGTGAAGCACTGCTTCCTCCTCCTGAGGCGTCAGACGGTTTGCTGGAATTTCTTTGAGGTTGTCCGATAGTCCTCCTCCATGGCCTCTCCGAACTCCTCCCAACCCTGAGTCTTTGCTTCTGTGACCGCCCGGGCTGCAGCATGCATGGCTTGCCGGCACCTGTCAGCTGCCTCAGGAGTCCCGCGAGCCAACAAGGCCCGATAGGACTCCTTCGTCAGCCTGACGGCATCCCTTGCTTCCGGTGTCCTCCCAGTCACCCCTCTCCAGGTGTCACTGTCGTTGCCCACATGGGCGTTGAAGTCCCCCAGTAGAACAAGTTGTCCCCAGTTGGTGCACTGTCCAGTACCCCTTCCAGGGACTCCAAGAAGGCTGGGTACTCTGCACTGCTGTTCGGCCTGTAGGCAGACATAACAGTGAGAGACCTGTCCCCGACCCGAAGGTGCAGGGACGTGACCCTCTGGTTCGTGGAGAGTCCAGTCCCACTCAAGAAGTTGGGGTCCAGAGCCCAAACTGTGCGTGGAGATGAGGCCGACTATATCAAGTCGGTAACACTCAACCTCCCACACAAGCTTGGGCTCCTTCCCCCCCAGCGAGGTGACATTCCATGTCCCCAGAGCTAGTTTCCATGTCTGGAGATCTGGTCGTTGAGGCCCCTGCCTTCGACTGCCACCCAGAGCTCCCTGCACCGGCCCCCTATGAATCCTCCTACAGGTGCTGGGTCCACGGGAGGACGGCCCCACATTGCTTCTTCGGGCTGTGCCCGGCCAGGCCACGTGGGGGAAGGCCTGGCCACCAGACAGTCGCCGTTGAGCACCCACCCCAGGTTTCAGAAATTATAATGAAGTTAAAGGTGCTGTATCTGATTTTTACTGTCTTAAATTGTGGCAAACAGAACTAGTTCAGTTTGAAAGGTTTGCTGTGGTCCAAAGTTATTCCTCACTTACGTATTCTGAGCATCCATTATCCATTATTCACCATGAGTTTAATAAAGCAAACAACTAGCATGCTAACTGTGTACTTCCTGATCCTCAAACAGTAAAATGCTTTCTAATTAGATGTTGCTTATACAATATACTTTACTGTACGTGCTCAAATACAAAAAAGTGGGTATAGGCCCTTTAAACCTTTCTGGTGTTGGGTCTGCTATCTGTTTCCATGGAGATGTTAAGGTTTTTCCTGGAATGCTCCACAGTATGGCATTAAAGAATCTGCCTCCATGGACAAAAGCTGCTGATGGCACTGGGCCAAGTACTGTGGAACCATCTCACAAAAATGTATGTTTTTTCAAGGGATTTTTGAGCAGTATACCCTACAACATCTGTAACTGAATAAATGCAGGGCAGAAACCTTTAATTCCATACTGTGGAACATTTCAGGCAAAGCATTAACATTTCTTTGAGGTCAAGCAGGTGATGCACGTTTAAAGTTGGGGTCCTCAACCTTTCCCCTCCATAGAGTTTATTGTAAAAGCAGCATTTGGTGAGAAAAGCAGACTGTCTATAGTAATAAATAATAATAATAATGCATTTTATTTAATGGCTCCTTTCTGGACACTCAAGGACACTGCACAAACAGTTAATAAACATAATTTAAAACCATTTAAAGGTGCACTGTGTAACCTTTCTGGTGGAGGGTCTGTCACCTGCTTGTTTCTATGGATATGCTATTTCTCTGCCTGAAATGTTACACACTATGACATTAAACAGATCTACCTTACATTTATTCAATTGCAAGTGGTTTAATAGCTCAAAAATACCTAGAAAAACAGGCATTCTGACTGTGAGCGGGGTCGCCTCTCCACAGATCTGACCTATAACTTGGGCTGGTTTGGTCTCCATGAAGACAGACAGGTTTAGCACCATACTGTGAAACATTCTCCATGAAGAAAAGTATTTGATGATTTGATGGACCCTCCACCAGAAAAGTTACACAATGCATCTTTAAAACCACCTCTTATGAAATCCCCGTGGTAAAAAGACTCTGATGTTACACTGAGTTAGATTTTGGGATGAGCAGGGCTGGCTGTGCGAGGGAGGTTTGCGCTTCTGTCTGACTAAGCGGAGCAAAGTGCCCAAAACAAACCATGCATGTGAACACTTGTGATGTGCACAAGAGGAGAGCCAGGAACCAGTCGTGTATAAATATATTTAAAACAGTTTACCTCCTCCTCTCACTGTTACAAAGAGAAAGCAGGTTCACAAGCTGTAAGTTTTAAATGGCTTTTGTTATGTATTTTTGTTAGTTGAACATCTCTGCTGTAGAGAATAACTTTCCTTCCTTATACTAAGTGACTAAAACAATCACATTTTACATATCTCTTAAAGGTGCACTATGGAACTTTTTGGTTGGGGGTCCGTCACTTGCTTGTTTGTATGGATATGTCATTGCTCTTCCTGGAATGTTCCATAGTATGACATTAAACAGCTCTACTTTACATTTATTCAGTTACAGGCAGTTTTAAAGCTCAAAAATACCTAGAAAAACAGGCATTCTGATTGTGAGCGGGGTCGCCTCTCCACAGATCTGACCTGTGAATTGGGCTGGTTTGGTCTCCATGAAGATAGAAAGGTTTAATACCATAACTGTGAAACATTCCAGACAAAGCAATAACATCTGCATGGAGAAAAGCATTTGACGGACCCTCCACCAGAAAAGTTACACAATTCACCTTCAAATCGTGAAAACAGAGCTAGTTCAGATCCTCTGACTCACAGGTTGGTGGTGCGATTCCAGCTCCCACAGATGAATACTTGCTGTTGTGTCATTGGGCAAGACACTTAATCCATCTTGCCCTCAGTGTCTGTGTACATTGGGGTATGAATATAAAATGATAGCACACAGCTGACTTATTTTGACCTCAATTGCAGCTTATACAATATATATTTGTACTGCGGTATTTTTGCACAAATGAGAAAAAAAAAATCAGGTACAGGGCCTTTAAGATCTATTTAATACATTTAAAGGTGCAGTGTGTAACATTATGCGTATGTCATTGCTCTGCTTGGAATGTTCCAAAGTGTGACATTAAACAGCTCTACCTTATATTTATTCAATTACAGGTGGTTTTACAGCTCAAAAATACCTAGTAAAACAGGCATTCTGACTGTAAGTGGGGTGTGCTTCTCCACAGATCTGACCTGTAACTTGGTCTGGTGTATCTATGTCTATCATAACATCTCTATGAAGAAAAGCTTTTGACGGATCCTCCACCAGAAAAGTTTACATCATTATTGTCAAACCCCATTGCAGTTTCACCCCTAAAACCAAACCCTGTACATGAAAAACACCCAGTGCAGAGTTTCAAACAGTAAGTACTTTATAGTGTCCCTTATCTAGCATCTCTACATAATGTCCATTGATAACTGCTTGAATCATGGTGACAATGAATACACAATCTGTTTCCATTAGCTCGTATTGTAGCTCAGAGGCTGTAAAACTGACCCATGTTATTTACTGCACAGGAGATAAAATCATGGACGGACTTGGAGAGGCAAACGATGGGGTTGGAGACTACAAAACTGGCCCATGTATGAACTTGTATTTATGTTGTTTGTTGACCTTTTCTTTGACTTTCCGATCACCCAACGCACACTGCAGCCATATTTGGTCACTCATGCATGTTTGAAGAGAGAAGGGAACGCCACACTATATTAGGAATACAAGGAGTACACAACGCTCTGGCAGGTACTACACTGCGGGCAAATGCTGGACCATGCATAGCAACTGTAATTCTGTGTCTGCTGAGTACAATGTTAAAGGTGCATTGTGTAACTTTTCTGGTGGAGGATCCATTCAGTTACTTTTCTTCATGCAGATGTTATTGCTTTGTCTGGAATGTTCCACAGTATGGTATTAAACTTTCTATCTTCATGGAGACCAAACCAGACCAAGTTACAGGTCAGATCTGTGGAGAGGCAGCCCCGCTCAGTCAGAATGCCTGTTTTTCTAGATATTTTTGAGCTATAAAACCACCTGTAGTTGAATAAATGTAAGGTAGAGCTGTTTAATGTCATATTGTAGTAAGCAGAGCAGTGACATACTGTATCCATAGAAACAAGCAGGTAGTCAAAAAGTTACATAGTGCACCTTGAAAGTTTGATAAAGTAAATAAAGCTATGAGAGGTCTCTGAAAAGAAATATGCAAGTTATTCTATTTAAATGTGTGTTCTATTCTTACTTTTCAAATGTGTGTTAGGGCTGGGCATTGCCAAGTACCTCATGATACAATACATACAAATACATACCCTACATACACTATATTGCCAAAAGTATTTGGTCACCTGCCTTGACTTGCTGAACTTAAGACATCCCATCCCATTCTTAATCCATAGGGTTTCATATGACGTCGATCCACCCTTTGCAGCTCTAACAGCTTCAGCTCTTCTGGGAAGGCTGTCCACAAGGTTTAGGAGTGTGTTTATGGGAATTTTTGACCACTCTTTCAGAAGCACATTTGTGAGGTCACACACTGATGTTGGACGAGAAGGCCTGGCTCTCAGTCTCCACTCTAATTCATCCCAAAGGTGTTCTATCGGGTTGAGGTCAGGACTCTGTGCAGGCCAGTCAAGTTGGAAGAGGAAGGGGCCATCTCCAAACTGTTTCCACAAAGTTGGGAACATGGAATTGTCCAAAATCTCTTGGTATGCTGAAGTATTCAGCATACTTCAGCATACCAAGTATTGTGCCAAACTTTACACTTGGCACAATGCAGTCAGACAAGTACCGTTCTCCTGGCAACCGCCAAACCCAGACTCGTCCATCAGATTGCCAGATGGAGAAGTGTGATTCGTCACTTCAGAGAACTCGTCTCCACTGCTCTAGAGTCCAGTGGCGGCGTGCTTTACACCACTGCATCCAACGCTTTGCATTGCACTTGGTGATGTATGACTTGGATGCAGCTGCTGAAGCTCTCTACGCACTGTTCTTGAGCTAATCTGAAGGCCACATGAAGTTTGGAGGTCTGTAGCAATTGACTCTGCAGAAAGTTGGCGACCTCTGTGCTGAGCCCTCCCTGTCATTCTAAGTCACTTACCACTTCGTGGCTGAGTTGCTGTCGTTCCCAATCGCTTTCACTTCATTATAATCCCACTGACAGTTGACTGTGGAATATTTAAGAGCGAGGAAATTTCACGACTGGACTTGTTGCACAGGTGGCATCCTATCACAGTACCAAGCTGGAATTCACTGAGCTCCTGAGAGCGACCCATTCTTTCACAAATGTTTGTAGAAACAGTCTGCAGGCCGAGGTGCTTGATTTTATTCACCTGTGGCCATGAAAGTGATTGGAACACCTGATTTCCATTATTTGGATGAGTTGAGTGAATACTTATATACTACAAGTCAAAGGTTTGGACACACTGCTTCATTAATTGTTCTTTATTTCCATAATTATTTGTATTGTAGATTCTCACTGAAGGCATCATAACTATGAATGAACACACGTGGAACATAGCAAATAAAAAACAAACTCAAAATAACTTAAGACTTTATTTTTTTATGTTTAAAAATTAAAAACAGCCTTCCTGATTTGCAACTTTGGCATTTTTTGAGCCTGACATGGCACAGCTGTGAAGTGAAAAACATTTCATGAGAATTTATCAAGAACTTCATTGAGAGAAGGCCAAGAGTTTTGCAGCACTGCCAACAAAGCAAAGAATGAGGAGTTTGAGGATTTGGATCTAAAATATAAACAATATTTAATAGAGTCATTTAACTGAGATGGTGTGTCCAAACTTTTGACTGGTAGTGTATGTCTAAAATGGTATACCAAAATACATTTTTATCATGTAGAATAACATAACAAAATCAATTTTTCTGTCCATAATACCACTTAAATCAGAACACAATTAAAGTAACACTGTGTAATTTCCTGGAGCTGGGACATCACCTGCATGATTTCAAAAGTGAAAGCCATACTTAAGGTACATTGTTAATGGAGATATGTTTTATGCCATACTGTGGAGAATTATAGTTCTCCTCTAGGCCAAATAAGTTTTGGGCAGAATTACAGAATTGGCTTTAAAGGGCCCATATTATGCTGTTTCTGATCTATGTTATGATGTTTCCTCATCTGGAGTCGTGTTCTGTTTCATTCAGACAAGTTAATCGCACAAATCCTGCATATTTAGGCTGAGTTCTTCTCTCAAACTGAAAACACACCTTGTGATGTTACGCAGTAATACAGGAAGTGCTCCATGCACCTTCACTAAAATCTGGATAATTTCATCCCTGGAGTTGCCAGTCTCTACTGAACTAAAGTTAAAAGGAGCTGTTAACATGAAAACTACCGCTTCATGACATCACAAGGTGGAACAGAGAATTTTGAGCTTTGGAGATGTAGACAGACTAATAAGACAGTGTTACTCAAACATGTCTGAATGAAACAAAACACAACTCCAGGCTTGTTTTTGATGAGGAAACAATATTCTAACATGACTTCAAGTTCACAAAAGTCGGTTTTGCGTAAAATAAGACCTTTAAACTATTTCTCCTTATGCAGATTTTACCCAGTCTCTGCCCACACACTGAATCCAAAATCACAGCAGATCTTCCTATTAAGTCTGTCTCACTCATATATCCGTGCTGACTGTGGTCCTGGTGGTCTGTGTGAGTGACAGTCCATTATGTGAATGTGTCCAGGGAGCTGTCAGTGTATGTGTTGACTCCTCCTTTCTCCATCTTTCCATCTCTCCATCATCTCTCCAGTGTCCATTAGTGTCTGTTTTCTCTGACTCACCTACTGTTACTATGCTCCACATGAATAGCTGTGGTTTTGTGCTTACCCAGTCAAACGCTGTGCTGGAAGCCAGTTTAATTTTGCAACTAAAGTTTCATCAGGCTTGCCTCATGAAGCCACCAACCCAGACTGGAGATATAAACGACATTGTCCACTTACGTAAGATGGACAGTGATAACTTGCTATCCTGAATTTGCATCTTTTCTCTAGCCATTGCTGTAGATTTCAGTCGTGTTTATCAGGATAAGCGATAATATTTAAACCAAACTATAAAGCAGAATTATCCTCAAAAACTATTCTAAATGTACAAAAACATGAACTGCAATAAATAAATAACAGAATAATACAACACTTAAAGGTGCCTTGTGTAACTTTTCTACTGGAAGGTCTGTCAAATGCTTTTCTCCATGGTGATGTTATTGTTTTGTCTGGAATGTTTCTCAGTATAATATTAAGACTTTCTATTTTCATGGAGACCAAACCAGACCAAGTGACAAGTCAGATCTGTGGATAGGCAACCCCCGCTCATGGTCAGAATGCGTGTTTTTCTAGGCATAACTGAGCTGTAAAACCATTGTAATGTCATACATGTGGAGCATTCAAGGTAAAGCAAGGACATCTCCATATAGACAAGCAGGCAGCGAACACTTTACAAGAAAAGTTACACAGTGCATCTTTATTGTAACTGTAAATAAAGCCAGAAATATAAAGATGAAGGAGGATCTGGTCAAATCTGTTGTTTCTGGTGTCCCACTCTCTATAGTGTTGAGTCAGTCGTACTCACAGTCCATCAGGAATGACTCAGACGCTCATTGTTAGCACTCCTACTCCTCCCTCCTCCCTCATCCGTCTCTCCCATTCCTCCTCCTCCCTCCTGCCCCTCTCTCCCACACACACACTCACACACACACTCACACACACACTCACACACACCATCTGTCCCGCTCCACTCAGCACAATGCAGCGTTGCCTTTCAAAAGTACCGCTCATTGACAGATATTGGTAGTATAGCTAAAACACGTACTCAAGTAACAGTACTGTACTATTACTTCAAAAATACTCATATTCAAGTAGAAGGGAAAAGTAGTTGTCCAAGGAATTTCTCAAGTAGGAGTAGTTGTAACAGATCTAGAGTAGCCAAAATATGTACTCAAGTAGCAGTACTATTACTTCAAAATAATGATACTCAAGTCGAAGTGCAAAGTAGTCCTTCCAGTTTCTCAAGTTAGACTAATTTTAAGAGTAGTTGTGTGGGCTTAACATCTGATTTCTAATTTTAACTTAAAGGTATTTATGTAACTTTTGTGGTGGACGGTCTGCTATCTGCTTGTCTCCATGGAGATGTTATTGCTTTCCTGGAATGTTCCATAGTGTGGCATTGGATTTATCACTTATTAAATTACATGGGTTTTTATTGCTTAAAAATACCTTGGAAAAAAGGTGGGGTTACCTGCTTGACTACATGGAGAATGATTAATAATTAATGATTAATAAGCTCAATACTATGCTGTGGAACATTCTAGGTAAAGCAAGGACTCTCTATGGTGACAAGCAGGCAGCAGACACTCTACCATAAAAGTTAGATCCACTCATGTAAGTGGAAGTTCAAAACAAGCAAATAACGCCAACAATATAAAAATAGAACACAAAAATGTCCAAATAATATCTGAAGAACTGGCTCAAGTAACACAAACATAGTAATTTAAAGGTCCTATATTACGCAAAATTGACTCTTGGGAGCTGTGTTTTTAATTTGAGAGAAGAACTCAGCCTAAATACGCAGATTTTGTGTGTTAAACATGTGCGAAAGAAGCAAAACACAACTCCAGGTCTGTTTGTGATGAGGAAACAACATTATAACGTATATCAGAAAATTGCGTAATATGGGCCCTTTGCTATTGTCAACAAGAAGCATTTGTCCTTTGTAGATTTACTCACAGTGGGAAAAGTAACCAAAACTTTTACTCAAGAGTTCTGTTACACTGTAAAATAATAAAACTCACGTAGGATTCAAAGATATCTCAAAACTACTCTGAGAAGTACAATTTTGCTAAGAAGTTCCTCAGTTAGACGTGCTTACTGGCTGCCTCTGCTCATTGATTGCTGCAGAGAGGTGGGACCAGCCCTTGTGTTATGTGGTTTTAAGTTTCCAGTGCTTGGGTGAATTGTGGCAGCTGCTCAGAGACAGTGCAGTGTGTGTGGAGGCCAGCTGACTCCAAGATCTCATCAGTGACAGTAAATATGGGCTCAGTGGTTCGATCATGGCTTATTTATCCCAATGTTTCAATAACCAACTACAGCCAACCACCTGAGCCCAAGCCTCATCTCTAATTTATACTCTTTAAGTGCATTTCCATATTCATAGGTGGTTAAGGCGCACTCACACTGGGCTTTTTCAATCATGCTGTGCTGAAGCATGATTAAAGGTGCACTGTGTAAATTTTCTGGTGAACGGTCAACACGCTTTTCTCCATGGAGATGTTATTGCTTTGTCTGGAATGTTTTACGGTGTGGTATGGTATTAAAGCTTTCTATCTTCATGGAGACCAAACCAGACGAAGGTGCAGGTCAGATCTGGGGAGAGGCGACCCCGCTCAGAGTCAGAATGCCTGTTTAGGTATTTTTGAGCCATAAAACCACCTGTAATTGAATAAATGTAAAGTAGAGCTGTTTAATCTTATACCGTGGAATATTCCAGGCAGCGCAATGACATAACCATAGAAACAAGCCCTTGACGGAGCCCCAACCGAAAAGTTACATAGTGCAACTTTTTTGCACTCATTTAGGTCAATGTAAAAAAGCTTGGGCCAGTGTGAACATAAAGCTGCACTCTGGAGCACATAAATTGGAGTTGGAGCAGTTTAAACAGGTGGTCTCCAAGCAGCTCCTCTCACACTGTGGAACGGGACGACCTATCAGCAGAAAGTAGAAGTGCTTCAAAATGGATATCAAGTGCTTGGATCTGGTATATTTCTATGAAGAGGCACTGTAGAACTGGCCATTTCAAACCAGATTTTTCTCTGCTCCACCAGCGTGCACCTCCCTCACAAGACAGGCCCATTTAGCCACAGGTGAGAGTAAAGACTGCCATGTATACCTCCAGCTTCATGACCAGCCAGAACCACACGCTCTGACAAAACTTTACAAAGACGAGTGGATCTGGAGCCGTATCCTGTCTCCCTGATTTCAGAGGGTGTGATTGGCAGGTGGATTAACCAGTCAGAGAGACGCATGGTTCATTTGCATCAAAACAAACATGGCTGCTTAAAAAGGGGGAAAAAACAACATAAAGTACTGAGAAAAAGCGTGAATTTTTGCAGAATCAACAATTGAAGCAGCAAACTATTATTTATTTCAGGTAAACGAAGTTATATATTTTGTTCTGAGTGATATGAGAATTTTCAAGAAGAGATGTCTTCCGCATTTGAGAGACTCATGCTACAAATGAACAGCTGTGGCTGGATCTTCTCAAGTTTGGATGAAGGATTTTCATGATCTACTGTCTGGTTCCAGTCCCTTTTGATTCAAACAGAATGTAGAAGGGACTGGCTGGTCAGGCAATACCTCCAGGTCAAGTGAGTGTATCCATGCAGTCCTGTTCGCCTGAAGTCCGTTGTCACTGACTCACAGTGCAGTTTTGACTTTGAAGTGAATGATGCACAGTGTATGTGAACAAGCACAGACCCGACTGAAGTTAATAGTCTCTGTGCACGATAGCGTCCTCACTGTTAGCATCTCTACTTCCTGTCATACTGCATCTCTATGTGGTTTTTGCCGAGTCATACTTAAATGATTAAATATTTAAAGATGAGTCAGAAAACAGAGAGCTGTGGGTGGAAGTTACTGACAACATGTTAAAAAGTAGTACACAAATACAAAGAATACTTAAGTGCAGGACACTTCTGTGTTCAGAAGGAGATGGTTGTGTCTCAGTGCATAAATATTTACAAAATGACACAAACTGAATTATTCTACATATAAAAATAGTTGGGTAGTCTGGGTAGTTTATTTTATGTTTTACAATTTTAATAAAATTGACTGTTAGTTTTGAATCAATATCTTTATACAGAAGTGGATTAAGTGAGTGTGATGTCACCCATGACAACTGGCTCCAGTCAAATGAAGCTCATCAAGGCTGGCAGATGTAGGAGTGAATTTGGAGCTAAGTTCCATATTAGGAATAGGAATTGATTTATGGACAAAACAGCAAAATGACGAGGCTCACAGCAAAAGTTACAGAGAGACGGATGATAATTTCTCGATGTAAAGTCAATTGGAGCCAGAGTCAATGGAGACGGAAGCTCCTCCATGAACACTTTCTATTTGGAACGTGGCGGCAAGTGGGTTAGCTCTGTCCATTTTGTCTATGTTTGGGACACAGTGAGCTAGCTAACATGCATGGCTGCATGATTGTGAACAGTGAATAACCCTTTGTCATGTTCACCTAACCTCTGGAGTCAGGTCAGCCATGTTTTTCCCTTGTTTGTCACAGCACTATGGATTACCCAGGCGTCTCCTCCCATGTTTGTTTTCGGTTGGCGTCTTTGGTGGGGCATCAGGTTCAGTATTTTCTGAGAAAGGCTCATTGGAGCGACAACAGGAGAAGACCAAGGAGGAGCAGAGGAAGAGGAGGAGGAGGAGGAAGAGCAGGCACAGAGTCTCCATATCCAGCCACATCCTCAGGTTACGCACTGGTCCCATGCATTATTACTGGCCCTCATTCAGTATGGATGAGCAGCTACAATGCCACACAGCCCAGCCTCTATCTGCCTTTCCACTCGTAACAGCAGAGAGGGAGGCACTACATGGACTTGATTGGGAAAATATTCAACCAGGAGATTTTAAACAAGAATTATGAGAGTCTTAAGGTTTATTTCTAAAAGATTAAATCAAGATTAAAGATGCATTATATAACTTTTCTGGTGCAGGGGTCCGTTACCTTAGACTTAGACAAACTTGACTGAGCCACAAGGGAAATTAGTTGGACACAGTAGCTCACTCATCACAATATATTATAATAACAAAGAGAAAAATAAAAATGTGACTAATAAATGCAAAATAAGTAGCAAAAAAATTTAAAATTTGCAACGTATTTCTAAAGCCAAGAGCCATCTTAAAGACGCATTGTGTAATTTTTCTGATGCAGAGGTCCATTACTTACTTACTGCTATACAAATAAACTTGCCTTGTCTTGCTTTATTCTGGAATATTCCACAATATGTCTTTAAATCTATCAAGATGGCATTTGTTCAATTACTGGTGTTTTAATGCTACAAAATATTTAGAAAAACATGAATTTTTACAATATGGGCTTCCATCGCCACAGTTCTGACCTGTAAATCTGCCACCAGTTTGTATCCATGGAAATAGATACTTTAGGCTATACTGTGGAACACTTTAGGCAAAACACTAACATCTCCATGGAAACAAGCATCTCCACTAGAAACGTTACACAATGCACCTTTTAATCTGTATACATGGGTATGAGTTTCAGAATGAGGCAAAATTAGGACCGTTGTCATAGTAATTGACAATTTAAGACAAAATATTCCATCTTTTAAAAGGGCAAAGGTCCTCAAAATGTCTCCTGTAGCAGAAAGTTCTAAAACTCTTGAATTTGGTTACAGTTAGTAGCACTGACATTCAAAAGGTTCACCAATTTCAGTGTGTTTTTAATGTTTTCTGCCCTTTAACAATAAAGGCTTTTAAATATGAATAAAATGAGTGTCTGATATTTTTCTTTTTCTCAGTGACCTGTACCTCTTTTCACAAGCACCCTTAGTTATATGGCTACCAGCAGCCCCCAGTCTCTGCTGTTTTAGAAATTCAAAAATCCAGTTAAACTCCATATTTCCATCTAATTTATTTGAATACATTTGATTTTACTCATGTTATTGTCAAAATCAAAATGGCTCAGACTGGAAAGTGATTCTCTAATGTTCACACGTCACCCAGCCTGAGTATGAAAATGTTGGTGCAGATTGGCAACTAGGGATGTAACGGTATCAAAATCCCTCGATACGATATTTTCACGATATGCATCTCATAGTATATTTTGTGGAGGCTTACAAAATTGTGAATATGCAACTTTTTCCTATTAAAAACCTTGGGAAAAGCCTTGAAAAGCATTTGGTACTGTTATAATATGAAGAATTAACATTTGAAAGTGCTTAATAGCAGTTATTTTTTCAGGTAGTCTGCACTGACAACACCAAAGGATCATGGGCAATGTAGTTCCCTTTGTTTTTTAGCTACTGCTGCACCATGGCAAGGCAAGACAAGTTTATTTGTATATAGCACAATTCATACACAAAGTACTTCAAAATGCTTTACAGAGTAAGAAGGGCATTAAAATCAAATTGTAATTCCATATATTGTGAGGGCCTCTGATATTATTGTGAGGCTTTTGGCGATACGATGTCACGATATTTCGGTTATTGGCAACCACATTTTCTACCGTCTGGTAGATTGCACCCATCCTGTGTCTAGTCTGAATAAATATTTAGTTAACTGTTACTTTATTTAAAACTGCATGCAGTATTTTTGTTACATGAGTGTTTTTTGTTTATAGTCAGACAGCTCCTCTGGCCCTGAGCTCCAATTATGCCCATGGACAGTGACCCACACAGAGGCTTGGACAGGCCCGGTCCAGACCAGGACACGAGACAGACACACAGAAATAACTCAGTGAGGAGGCAGGGATTCAATGCACCAGTAAATACATTTTTTGGTTGAGGGTACACCAAATGCTTGTCTCCATCTTTAAAGGTCATATATTATACAAAATTGACTCTTGCGCTGCTCTGCCTGGTTTAGGAGGTAACAACATTATAACGTACTGCAGTCACTCTACTCTACATGATCCTGGTGCTTTTATTTCACTCTTTTGTCTGTTAATAAATTCCTATTCCTATTTTGGAACTCAGCTCCAAGTTCACCCCATAACTGCTTGCCTCTGTGAGCTTCATTTGACTGGAGCCCAACACTGCGGGTGACGTGATATTATTGCTTTGCTTGGAATGTTTCACAGTATGGCATTTAACAGAGCAGAGCCAAAGAGGAGAGAGAGAGAGAGAGACAGGGAGAGGGAGAAGCCAAAGAGAGACAAACGGAAAGAAAGAGAGAGAGAGACACACATACAGAGAGAGAGAAACAGAGAAAGAAAGACAGAAAGGGAGAGGAACAGATAGAGACAGAGAGAAAGAGAGAGAAACAGACAGAGAGAAATAGCGAGAGAGAGAGAGCGAGAGAGAGAGGAAGAGCAGGAGAAGCTAGAGAGAGAAAGAGGGAAAGAAAGAGAGAGAGAGAGAAACAGAGAGAGAGAAAGAGAGAGAGATAGGGAGAGAGGGAGAAGTCAGAGAGAGAAACAAAGAGAGACAGAGAGAAATAGAGGGTGAGAGAGAGAGAGAGAGAGAGAAAGAGAGAGAGACAGGGAGAGCGGGAGAAGCCAGAGAGAGACAAAGGGACAGAGAGAAACTGAGAGAGAGAGAGAGCGAGAGAGACGGAGAGAGGGTGAGCGGGGGAAGCCAGAGACAACAGAGGGAAAGACAGAGAGAGAGAGAGACATGGAGAGGGAGAAGGCAGAGAAAGAAAGAGAGACAGAGGGAAAGAGAGAGAGTAACAGAGAGGCAGAGACACAGAGAGGGAGAGAGAGAGAGAGAGAGAGAGAGAGTAACAGAGAGGCAGAGACACAGAGAGGGAGAGGGAGAGAGAGAGAGAGAGAGAGAGAGACAGTCCTTAAAGGGAGAAGTCATGAGCACTGTCTGCTTTGGGGCCATGTAAGTCTTCATTAGCATTGTTATCCCATGTAACCTTATGCTGGGTGTGCTGCTAGCAGCCACACTCCTACTTTCTGGAGATGCTAATTGCTATCATTATGAAGAGTGGCTGTGCTCTAGGTACAAACTCGGTAGGAGAAGTGACTCAAGAGACCACCAAGCGAGATAAAAATAAGCTGACTTCAAGTTGAGTCAGCACTAGAGATGGCACGGTGTCAAAATGTAAGATATTATTACTATGTGCTGAAATATTGTGATTCTACAATTTTTCCTTTCCACTTTATTTAGGAAGTTGCCACGGGTGACACCATTGTAATTACGGTTGGTTGGTTTTGCTTAGGACTGCCAATCTCGACAGTAAATCAGTTCTATTCAGACTACAAAGCTGTTTTCAAGCCGGGGAAGGTGCATTGTTGACTTTGGTACACTGTTGGAATCCTGCTTAAATAGAAATGCCATACACGACAGAAGTGTGGGTTAGTGTCAGGCAGAAGTGGGTGGGGCAGAATAATTCAGTTTTCAATGGAAGTCATCAGCCTGCAACATCACAATGAGTAAATAACGAGCACATTTGTCTCACAGGAAGAGGGTCACAGGTTCAATTCCAGGGTGTGTTTTCTCTTTGGAGCTTTGGAAATGTAGACAGAGTAATTATAAAGTATTACTCAAACGTGTGAATGAAACAAAACACAATTCCAGTTATGCTTTTGATGAGGTAACAACATTATAACATGGCTTAATGGGTTAATACAAACATTTTAAGACCAAAATAACAAGGCACACTGCAGCGTTTAGAGAGAGGGGCAACAATATTCCAATGTGAGTCAATTGGAACCAGAGTCAGTGGAGCCAGAAACGCCCCCATGTTCACTTCCCATTTGGAACGCAGCGGCTAGCAGGTTAGCTATGTCGATTTATATATATACATGTGGACAGCACCTTTTAAGATACTCAAACCATTATACATTGCATTATTCGATTACTGCCCCATGCAGTAGCTGTAGCTGCCCTGGGGTAGACTGACAGAAGCAAGGCTGCCAATCTCTGCCACTGGCCTATTCGACCATCATCATTCCCTCCCACAACACACACATAGCCTAGTGCTGTTTTGTGTCATTGAGCAACACAGTTCACAGTCATTGCCTGCTCGAGTCACAGTAATGTGGCTGTATCTGAATCTGAAGGAATGGCATCTGGTGTAATTGGTAATGGGTGTCAATAGCTCATTGGTTAGCACTCTTGTCAATTCCCACTCAAACCTCTGCATATTGATTCTTTGAGCTGATGTCATCAACATTCCCTGGGGGGGTGAAGCTAGTTAGAGGCACTTCTCTGTCTGATGCTGTTGTTACTTCCTGTGGGCATGGTCAGCCTGATGGACCAGGTTGACCACGCCCTGGTGGTCTCCCCGGTGGTCTCTGGAGGAGGGTGTCGCAGGTGTGTGAAAGGAGGAAGGCGCCATCATCTCGGTTGATGGTGTCTGTGCTCCATTTCCAGATTTCAATGGCCTCCCTGATCCAGAGTTTGAACTTGACCACCAGTGACACCAGATGATAACACCATCAACACCAGTGACACTTCTGAAGATGGCTCACAACTAGCAGCCAAACAGGGTAAACACATCTCCTACTGTATTGTATTTAAAAAGAACCCAAGAAGTTAATGTCCAAAAGAAGACAAAATGAACGTTTTTTTGGATTAGTATTTGCTTATGTGTACATTGAATCACCGCGGTAACTCCTAAACATTTCACCATTAGATGTACAGCCAGAACACTCCCCAAACTATCAATTGTTGTTGTGTCGCTGGGCAAGGTTACATAAGTTAACAATACTAATAATAAAGGCTTACATAGCCTGCACCCAGACAGTGCTCCTGACATCTCCCTTTATGGACTGCCTCTGTCTCTGTCTCTGGCTCTGCTCTGTTATATGTCTTCACTGCACACTTCCCCAGTCCTGACAAGCCACAGGCACTTGTTTGACACTGTGAAATAAACTGGAACATTGTATTTTTCCAGCCTGCTGCATCTCAACAGTCGGAGTGCTCATGGAGAGAGACCTCGAAAAGTGGAGCTGTTAAAAAGAAATACAGGTCATGAAATATATTAGAGATAACTAGTGATATAATTCAAGCAGGGCTATTAAATGTAACAGGTTTAGTTATAGTCACAGTGGGAGTGCTCTTATTACATTAAGACATCCCATAATTCAGTGCTTTCAAGCCCAGTGTTTTGTCACGCCCAGATGCCCTTGAGTAAGAATGAACTGAAGTGTCCATATTACTCTGTTTTCTGATCTATGTTGTATGTTGTTTCCTCATCACAAACACACCTGGATTTGTGTTTTGTTTCATTCACACGTTTAACACACAAATCCCGCATATTTAAGAAAAAAAAAAAAATTAAGAGGTTGTAAACATGTCTTTAGCTGGGAGAACATAGTGAGTTGCACAACACAGCTCAACTTGTTTTCAGGGCAACAGAATATTAGCAGAGCAGTAACAAAATAAGAGAACACACTACATACTCTTCACAACCTTTTGACAGTAAATTTTGGAAAAACATTATGTTATTCTGTAAACTAAAGCCTAAAAACTTGTATCAGTGGTTCTAATTTGCTAATCACAGTAACACAGTAAGACCAGACACAACACACTTTTCAACACTTTTTCACATTGAAATGCAATTACCCCTTTCTACCCAAAAATTATCACCCATTTTACTTTGGCACCTTGAATTTGTTCGGTGAATAAGGATTAACTGATTGCAAATAAGCACTAAGCAGCAGATAAACTAAAAGGTGCTTCTTGAGGAATACAAAAATGAGATCAATATTGCCTTCTCAAAATGCAACCGATACCCACAAATCGCCTTTCCTTTCTTTTCCAAGCAGAAACTGAAATGTAAACTCCAAGTAGCAAACTAAACCCCAAAGGCTGACCTTTCTGTTATATACCATGTGAAATAAGGTCACTACAACACACATAACAATTCTGGCAATATCTTTGACTGTTTGTAAGTTTGTAAGACCAAAAGTTCTACAAAATTGTATAAACAAAAATGATGAAAATTTGGTTGTCTTGTTAATGTAATGGCATAAAGTAGTAAAAATAAAGAAAAAACAAACACTGAAGGAGCAGGTGTGTCTAAACTTTTGACTGATAATCTATGTCTGTATTATTCTGAGATGTAGAATCATGAGGGTTGCATTTGGTAAACAGACAGTTCTAATGTACCACAAAGATCAGCCTATTTTTGTGTCGCCGGGCAAGACATTTCAGACTCACTGCCTGCTCCACTCACAGTAATATGGCTGGCTGTGGCAGGAAGTGCATCTGATGTTATCACCAATGGAGCGGCAGTGGCTCAGTGGTTAGAGCATTTATCGACCTCCTCTTGCACCACACTGTTGTTGTGTCCTTCGGCAAGACACTTCACCCACCCTGCCTGTATGAATGTTTTGTGTGTGCAGGGGTTATTGTGTGATTGTACTGCAGTAATCTTGCTGTATAAAAGAACTATATATAAAATGAAGGCAATATTATTATCAGTTATAAGAGATATGCAGCTACACACAGGCTGAGTTCTTCTCTTAAACTGAAAACACTCAGTTCCACCTTGTGATGTCATGCAGTAATACAGGAAGTGCTCCACTGTGTTTTTAAACTCCATACACCTTCATTAGAGCAATTTGGGTAATTTCAGATGTGGAATTGCCAATCTCTACTGAACTAAAGGTAAAAGGTCGCTGTTAACTTGAAAACTACCGCTTCATGACATCACAAGGTGGAACAGACAACATTTTGAGGTTGGGGGATGTAGACAGACTAATAATGGAGCATTACACAAACGTGTGAATGAATCCAGGTATGTTTTTGATGAGGTAACAACATTCTAACATGATTTAAAGCTCACTAGAGTCAATTTTGCAAACACTTTTTCCAGAATTACCATTGAGACTACTAGCACTGCTCATTAAGTGCGTTGTGTCCTGCCTAGTTGCCCTTGAGCAAGACAGTTAACAGCACAGGTTTAAACTGTCAGTTCTCCGCCTGAAATATTCATATACTGCGTAACATTCATTCCTGGCTTGCAGTGACAGCTCTGCGCAAGTCTCTCCTCATATTTTCCCGATGGTTCATTTTTGCCATGATTTCTCTCACTTGTTGGAGTGTTCGTGGAGCGTGGGCCTGTTCTGGGTGATGTAGTAACTGGGCTATTGGGGCTGTAAGTAGGCTAGCTCCTAACTAGGCTGGTTCTGGAGTGGTGGAGTGGGCAAGTTTTAATGAGGCTAAAGTCTGATTTAGAAAAGTCAAAGTGCTGACACAGAAGCTGACTTGGACATAAGGCAGGTTTGACAGAAATATGCTGCTTTTTATGATACAGTAATAATAGACAGATGATGTTTATTGTTCCTACACTCTACAGGTCGCTGTTAACTTGAAAACTACTACTTCGTGAGTCAAGAGTTACTTAGACGTGTGAATGAAACACAACACAACTCAATATATATAACAATATTTTAACATGGCTTAATCTTCAAATCTTCAAATAAACAAACAGTGAATATAATCATAATTTGATTTGTGTGTGTGTGTGTGTGTGTGTGTGTGTGTGTGTGTGTGTGTGTGTGTGTGTGTGTGTGTGTGAACATGTCCAATATCAAGACACTCCAAGGGCATTTCCAGCCAATATGCTGCTCTCGTTCGAAATAAAAAAAGCAGTTTAGAAAACCTTCCTTCCTCCTTCCTTCCTCCCTCTCTCCTTCACTCAGATGCCCTGCCCTTCACCTGACTTCACTCCCAGTTTCTATTAACCACTGAGCGGCCTCTAAAGGTCACGACCCCGAGGACAGAGCAGAGCGTAACTGAATGTTTCTGTGAATGGAGTTTAGCGGTACTGCTGCTAGCCACTGTCACGCCTCAGGCTGCACCTGACTCAAGCCATTAATAAATAATAATTAACGGGAATACATTGGTTAATTATTATGTAGTGATAAGGTCAGACTAATGACCTGCTTTTTATCTCAACAGACTTGGAGATAGGCTTCTAGGTAGGCCTTCATAATGTGGTCAGTGTTTTAGGCTTTCAGGCTCCATCTCCTACTGCCTTTTTTCTTGGAGATCTTTTAGCTGTTTTCAGTATCTATCGCCATGGAGACAGTGAGGTCACGTCACATCAGGTTAGGTTACAGGTTGGATCTATGGAAAGGCAGATCACGTCTCATACTGACGTTCACGTCTCATACTGTGGAACAAGCCAAATAAAGAAATTGATACTTTGCAGTTACATCACTGTGGGGGTGTTCTACGTATATGTGTTCAGCAGTTACCATAGTGACACAATGAACACATTAGCAAACACGGTCCAAAAAAAGGTTTTAAAACTCACAAAATTGATTTAAAACAAGCACATTTTCAGGATTAATTCAACCTTTCATGGTCCTGTTTAAATGTTTGATTTTCAAAGAAGAGAGTGACTAACTGCAAAACTGTCTGCTTATTCTAGCTAGTGTGTTACTGTAATTTTATTTGAGAGTGATTTGTTTAACGGTAAAAAGCATCCTGCCTTTTGAAGTTCCAAAGTCAAAGTAAGTCAGTTCTTTCTGGTCAGATTGCGTTAAAATGAAGCTCAAATTAACAAAGCCTCAGACAGAGCATGCCTACAGTTAGCATCACATCCCCAGGGAACGCTGATGACATGAGCTGAGAGGTATCCAAGATATGTAATGTAACAAGACAAGCAGCGAAACCCCACCAGAAAAGTTCCTTATAGTGATTTTAAAGGTGCACTGTGTAACTTTCCTGGTGGAGGGTCCGTCACCTGCTTGTTTCTGTGGAGATGTCATTGCTTTGCCTGGAATGTTCCACCGTATGACATTAAACATAACAGGTGGGAGGTAGGAAGGAGGAAGGAAGGAGGAACGGGCATTCTGACTGTGAGCGGGGTTGCCTCTCCATAGATCTATCCTGAACCTGGTCTGGTCAAAGGAACAACATGGAGAAATCATTTGCCAGATCCTCCACCAGAAAACTTACACAATGCACCTTGAACTAAACCTTTACATTTTCATCATTTTACACACACATATTCTTCATCTAAACACCAGAGTTGGCCACTGTAACGTTTAAAGGTCCATTTATAAATCAGTCATTACTCTGGTCCCAGTGGTGCAGCAACTGTGGTGTACATTTAAACCTCTTCATATCCCAACAAGTCATTACATTAACCACTAAGCTCCGGACTGAGCCCACACACACACACACAGACACACACACACACACACACACACACACACGCACACACACACACACACACACATATATACACATGCACACAGGCATATTTAGAATAACTGTCTACTATGATGGGATCACGCCGGATATCTCTCATTCTCTTTCTTTCTCTCTCTGTCTCTCTGTTTTCTCTGTCCTCTCTCTCTCCTCTCTTTCTCTTTCTCCTTCTTTCCTTTTCCTCTCCATCTATCTGTTTCTCTTTGTCCTCTCACTGTCTCTTTTTATCTCTTTCTCTCTCTCTCTCTTTGTCTGTCTGGCTGTCTCTCTGTCTCCATCCTGTCTCTCTTTCTGTTTTCTCTGTCCTCTGTCTGTCTGTCTGTCCTCTCTCTCATTCTCTCTCTCTTTCTCCTTCTGTCCTTCTCCTCTCCATCTCTCTCACTCCTCTTCCTTTCTCTCTCTCTCTACCTCCCTCTCTTTTACACACACCCGCTCTTTTTCATCTTTTCTTTCTTACTTTCTCTTCCATCTGTCTACCTCTGTTTTCTTCCTTTTCTATGTGTCTCTCCCTACCGCTCTCTACCACCTCTCACTTTCTCTCTCTCTCTACATATATGTCTCTCTCGCTTTCTCTCTCTGTCACACACACACTCTCTCTCTCATTGCCGCTCTCTTTCTATATCATTCTACCTCTCCTTCCTTCCTCATTCTCTCCTTGTACTTTTTCCCCTTCTCTCTCTCTTTCTCTCTTTTTGGTTCTCTTTCTCTCTCTCTCTCTTCCTCCCCTCTCTCCCCCTCTCTTTTCCGTCTCTCCCCCTCTCCCTCCCTCTCTCTATCCATGTATAGGGCTGTGTCTGGAGCCATTATTACGCTACAGTTCTTGTAATCACAGGGTTGGTCACAGTTTGGTAACCAGGCTTCACCCACAAACCTCTCCAGGAACAACCCGGAAAACAGTCAGTTCGAATTTAACTTATGATGAGAATAGCCATGGGTTTCAGGACTGTTTCCATAGCGATTAACAATTTTAAACAAACAATTGGTGTTGAACTGAAACTGAAAGCACTACACCGTTAGAAGCTCTGTTAGTCAAGTTAGACTCTAATGTGAGCTTTGTTTGTCACTTTGTTTTTCAGTTTGTCACTCTCACTTTTTTTGCTAAATCAAAATCAAACTCCTAAACAGGACCATGAACGCTCGTACTGATCACAGGCTCCTGAAAATGTGCACTTTAAATCCATTTTTTTCTTGAGTTTTTAGACGATCTCAAAACTCTTTGGTCTGTATTTGCTGATGTGTGCGTTGTGTCTCCATGGTAAATGCTGAACAGTCCGTCATTAGAGATACACGTAGAACACCCCCAGCATAAAGTCACTGCAAAGTATCTATAGCAGGAAGCTGAAGCCATACAGTACAGTTCTTCACAGTGGAGTGGAGGCTATACTTATAATATACAATCAAATATTTCTTACATTTTGTCATTCATCAAAAGCAAAATTCACTGTTGCATTACACTGGAACAAAATCCACTGATAGAGACACTTACACAGAGTTTGGTGGTTTAAACTCTGCTACTGGTATTATATTTTGTTGTTGTGTCATTAGGCAAGACAGTAGACAGTATGGGAAAAAGTATAACGTGGGACTGAGAGGTTGCTAAATGGAAAGTGTGTAACTTTTTAGGGAAAAAATAAATAAATGAAATAAAAACTATGGTTGTGTTTATTGAAGAGAAACTCTATTTTTCAGTGCAATACATCTATCCTTACTGAGTGGGCTTGCATCTCCACAAACCTCACTCTTTGGCCTGCCTCCTCCTGCTTGTTTCCATGGAAATAAGATAAGATAAGATATGCCTTTATTAGTCCCACAGTGGGGAAATTCCAGTGTTGCAACGCACAGTTCAAGAACAGCAGGAAAATGGTAACATGCAATAAAAACAAGATAATAGATAATGGCTTAAAAATAATTTTAAAAATAGACTTAAAATAGACTCTAAATGTTGTTCCTTCAGCTATAATCATCCCCAGTAAGATAAAATCTATTTTTCAGCTTCAGAAAGTTACATACTGTACCTTTAAAATAACATAATCTTTGTAAATACACCTTCTTTTTCTCCATTGAATCAAGTTTAATTCAAGAACGTTGTGTTTTATGAATACATTTCTATTTAAGACATACTTAGGTTTACTATGAGGCTAGACATCTTTACATACTGGGAATTGAAAACAGCATTGCACTGAAAACGTTGCATTTGCACATTCTCCATAACAAACACGTGGTTTTATTCAGATTCAAGGTCCCTTCATGCTTCAGTCTCTTCATCTTCTGTGCATCAGGCTTTTGAATTCTGCCCAGTTTCACATCACATGTATAGGCCTACTCCATTTACATGTTAATAGTAAAAAAAAAAACCTTGGAAAAACAACCATTCTTACAGGGTGAGCAGGGTTGCCTCTCCACAGATCTGTCCTATTGGTGTCACTTGTTTGTCTCCACGAAGATAGATACCTTTAATTGCACACTGGAACACGGTAGGCAAAGCAATAACATCTCCATGGTGACAAGCAGGCACAGGCCCTCCAATGAAAAGTTACATAGTGTACCTTTAAAGGACCCGTATTAAGCTTTTTATTATAATGTTGTTTCCTCATCACAAACAGACCTGGAGTTTTGTTTTGTTTCATTCACACGTGTCTAACACACAAACTCTGCATATTTAGACTGAGTTCTTCTCCCAAAAGGAAAACACTGTTACACCTTGTGATGTCATGTGGTAATACAGGAAGTGCTCCACTGTGTTTTTAAACTCCATACACCTTCACTGGAATCATTTGGATAATTTCAGCCCTGGAATTGCCAATCTCTATTGAACAAAAGGTAAAAGGTAACTGTTAACTTGAAAACTACCACTACATGACATCACAAGGTGGAACAGAGCATTTTGAGCTTTGGAGATGTAGACAGACTAATAATAAAGAGTCTCAGATGTGTGAATGAAACAAAACACAACTTCAGGTCTGTTTTTGAGGAGGTAACAACATTATAACATAGCTTAAAGCTCAGAAGAGGCAATTGTGTGTAATATAGGAAATAAAAATCTCTCTCTCAAATATAAATAAAAAATATTTCAATAAATTATGTCATGCCTATATAGAATAATGTGCTGTCAAACACACTCTACAAACTATAGATCTTTCATTGGACTCTGCTCTGCCACAGTCTCCAGGGAAAGCCCCATGTGAGAGACATGCAGAGGGGGGTAAAGGCCACACAGTTCCCATTGGATCGGCTCCTCTGTGCCCAGGCTGTACCAGGCTGTGCCCAAACTGTGCCCACGCTGCGCCACACTGCTCTGAATCCTAATACTAATACACAAATGAAGAATATCTTATTGACAAAATAAATAAAGGGACTAAATACATATAGATAATCTAACCTAACAGGGACTGATCTGATGTGGAACTTTTGTATAACTTTTGTGAGCTTAATGTCTCTAACTAACTATGTGAGAATGTTTCACCCATCGAGAACATGGTCTTACAAGAAATCTTAAAAAATAAATTCTTAAATCATTGCACTCCTTGCACTGTGTAAATGGCCACAATTCATTTTGCATGATCAGTTTCATCAAAGGTCTACTACCTGCTTTGCCTAAAATGTTCCACTGTATGGTATTACCGGTCCAAGTTACAGGTCAGATCTATGGAGAATGTGGACCCTGCTCACATTTTGTTAACGTTTTTCCAGCATTTTTAGCATTAACAGCTGAATAAACACAAAATAGATCAGTTTAATGCTGTGGGATGGTGGAACTTTCCAGCCCTCCCCACCAGAAAACTTACTTAGTTTACCTTTAAATCGTTCTTAAAGATGCATTGTGTAACTTTTCTGGTGGACGGTCCATCACCTGCTTGTTTCTTTGGAGATGGCTTTGCTCTGCCTGGAATGTTCCACAGACATTAAACAGCTCAATTACAGTACTTTTATAGCTTAAAAATACCTTGAAAAACAGACTGTGGGGTCGCCTCTCCATAGATCTGACCTGTAACTTGGTCTGGTTTGGTCTCCATGAAGATAGAAAGGTTTAATGCCATACTGTGAAACATTCCAGACAAAGCAATAGCATTTCCATGGAGAAAAGCATTTGACAGACCCTCCACCAGAAAAGTTACACAATGCAGCTTTTATTTTATTTTTTATTTATTTGCATGACCAACAAAATAAATTGGAAATTGGCTTTTTTTTTTTTTTTTGCACTTTTGTAATGTGTTAAGTCATACTGTACTGCATAGTATTTCTCTATAGACACCCCTTCATGCCCTCCTCTTCCCCTCTTTCACTTGCAGAGACACTCCGCCTCACTCCCAGTGTGATGTGGCAGAGTAATTAAACCGAGATTAATTGTTTGTCTGTTTTCTACGGGCTCTGCTGCTCTTTCGCTCTGAGAAGAATACAGGATTTATTGGTCTAAAGACGAGCTCCACACTAAACTGAACTGAGCTCCAGAGCACGGGGAGGGAAGGCTGGACCTTTAATTGGAGCCTGTTGAAATGAATCCACCAGTCTCCCCCTGGTCTCCCTTCATTTAACTCTCATTTACAATTACATGGCCCTTACACAGAACTGGCGTTGCAGAAAATGACTGTATTGAGTGAATGTATTTTAGTTGTTTATTTCACAGCCTGGTTTCCCCCAATTGTCCAATTATAGTGAACGTGCAGGTGTATTGGGGAATCTGCACTGTCTGCATTCACTGATAGATAAAAATAAAACCAAAGTGGGGTTCCATCTGCTTGTCTCCATGGTAATGTTGTTTTGGCTATAATAGTCCACAGTAGGTATAAAATATGTGTTATCTATCTCCATGGAAAATGTGACAAGGTATGGCTTTATTATTTTCTGGTTCCATGGAATCATGCGGGTGATGTAGTGGTGCTTTAACCAATAAAATCAGGACTTAACCAAGACTAAACCAGGACTTAATTAAGACTAAACCAGGACTAGACCAAGACTAAAACAGGACTTAACCAAGACTAAACCAGGACTTAATTAAGACTAAACCAGTACTTAACCAAGACTAAATCAGAACTTAATGAAGACTAAACCAGGACTGGACCAAGACTAAAACAGGACTTAACCAAGACTAAACCAGGACTTAACGAAGACTAAACCAGGACTAGACCAAGACTAAACTAGAACTTAATGAAGACTAAACCAGGACTAGACCAAGACTAAACCAGGACTTAACCAAGACTAAACCAGAATTTAACGAAGACTTAACCAGGACTAGACCAAGACTAAACCAGGACTTAACCAAGACAAAACCAGAACTTAACAAAGACTAAACCAGGACTAGACCAAGACTAAACCAGGACTTAACCAAGACAAAACCAGAACTTAACAAAGACTAAACCAGGACTAGACCAAGACTAAACCAGGACTTAACCAAGACAAAACCAGAACTTAACAAAGACTAAACCAGGACTAGACCAAGACTAAACCAGGACTTAACCAAGACAAAACCAGAACTTAACAAAGACTAAACCAGGACTAGACCAAGACTAAACCAGGACTTAACCAAGACAAAACCAGAACTTAACAAAGACTAAACCAGGACTAGACCAAGACTAAACCAGGACTTAACCAAGACAAAACCAGAACTTAACAAAGACTAAACCAGGACTAGACCAAGAATAAACCAGGTTCTTAACCAAAACTAAACTGGGATTTAACCAGGACTTAACCAAGACTAAACTAGGACTTAACCAAGATTCAGCCAAGACTAAACCCCAGTCTAAACCAGGACCAAACTAGTATATCCCTAAGTATCGATATTTTTGCCAACCCTAGACTCACATTGGTGGAAAATGGTCTAAAAGTGGTCCATTATTTTCTCTGGCTCTGCAGAATTGTGCTTTCATTTGTAAAAAACAGAATGTCTTGTGACACGTTTTTGTCCACTGGTCTGGATCAAATTCACTTGGCAGCTCCACAGTGAAGCAAGCCAAGTGTAAATACAACTCAGAGGTCAAACACGCTATATAAGACAGACCACCCCAGCAGACTTATGGGGGTCCGTTGTCCTCATGTGTTATAGTTTGAACAATTGTTGGCAGTAAAGTAATGTTAAGGTTGGAGTAGTGATTCAAGATGGTCGTCAGATCTTTTAAAGTTGCAGTTACTGTATTTGGTCCTGTTTAAGGGCTCTGTTTAATTATTATTAAAGCAGGACTAAACTAGGTCCAAACAGTACTTAATCAGGTTTAAACTGAGCCTTCTCTGGCTCCTCTGCGTCCACACTCACACATTAGTTTGTGGTTCTCTCAGGTCTGGGTGAGTCGCTGCTTCATGGACAAAAACTGGCCCCAATGAATCATTTCTAAACACTAAACTAAACAAACTAACAATCAGGCTTACCATTCTAAAACGATTGTAATAGCAAGGACTAAATCAGGACTAAACCCAGATCTAAACCAGATCTAAACCAGATCTAAACCACAGGACTAAACCAGAACTAAACACAGGTCTAAACTAGGACTAAACTAGGACTAAACACAGATCTAAACCAGATCTAAGCCGCTGGACTAAACCAGGAGACAAAACTAAGATTAATCCTGGTTTAGTCCTAGTTTAGACCTGTGTTTAGTTCTTGTTTAGTTTTAGTTTTGTCCTGGTTTAGTCCAGTGGTTTAGATCTGGTTTAGATCTGGGTTTAAACTAATAAAACCATTCTAAAACGATTGTAATAGCAAGGACTAAATCAGGACTAAACCCAGATCTAAACCAGATCTAAACCACTGGACTAAACCAGGAGACAAAACTAAGACTAAACCAGAACTAAACACAGGTCTAAACTAGGACTAAACTAGGATATATCTTTTAAATCACAGTAGCAGTAGCCATAACCCTTCTATGGTTCTTCTGTCTCCACATTCACACATTACTTTATGGTTCAACACATACATACACATACATTCATAGAACATAACTCTCTGCTGTGGGCGGGGCTCTGGTGTGGGCGGGGCTTTGGTGTGGGTGGGGCTCTGGTGTGGGCGGGGCTCTGCGTTGACGCTTCTTCGTGGACAAAAACATGCCTAGATGAGCCCTTGAGCTGAATTATTGTTTGTGAGTGGAAACTTTGAGCGTCATAATCTTAGGTCAGGAGTGAGTATAAACCCAGTGTCCCCCGCCCCGTCCACACAAACAGTGAGAACCTGTCCTCAAACACACACTCAAACACACACTCAAACACACACTCAAACACACACTCACTTTATTAACACTAATTTCATCTGTTCCTCTTTTACTTCTTTATTCATGTATTGTAGCCTGCTGTAGTAATTATCTCCAAATATGGAAAATGTTATATCTCTTAAAGGTTCACTGCGTAACATTTGCTTGTCACCATGGAAACCTTGTTGCCTTGTTTAGAATGTTCCACAGTGTAGATTAAACCTATCTATCACAAGGAAGACAAGCAGGGTACAACACAATTCAGACCTGTGGAGAGTCGCCACTATTCACAGAAGGAATTATTGTACTTTTGAGAAACAGAAACATTTGAAATTAATGAATGCTAAATGAATATGTTTAAAGTCATACCATGGAACATTCCAGGCAAAGCAATAACATCTCCATGGAGACAAGCAGGTGCGTCTTTAAACTGTCCTTAAAAACTGTATACAACAGGATGACCAGTGAATTGCTTTGCCGAGAATGTTCCACAAGTATTAAACTTGTCCATCTCCATGGATACAAGTAAGTAGCAAGCAAGCCAACTTAGAGGTCAGATCTGTGGAGGGGTGACTCAGCTCACTGAATTTTAAAGGCATTTGAAAGAGGCGATGAACTATATTTAATACCATGGAGACCTGCCACCGGAAAATGTTCCACAGTGCACCTTCGAGCAAAAATAAAGTGACATAAATAACTCAGTTTGACTAAATTGGACCAGTGAAATAATCTACTCAAACCCAAAGATTTCATCCAGGTAAATTTTGGTGTTTATGGTGAGTTTCCCCCTCGTGTTTTTCTCTTCGATTCCTGTAGTTTATAAGTGCTTCTTGTTTGTTTTGTTTTTTCAGTATTTTTCCTGCCTCTCAGGACCTGCTCCGTCTCCTGGAGCCGCTCACCTCTGCCACAGGACCAGCTGTAAATTCCAGCAGCAACAGGAAACACAAACATGACCAAACCTCTACAGAGAGAGAGAGAGAGGGAGAGGAGGAGAGGGGGAGGAGGGGAGAGAGGCAGGGAGAAGAAAAAAAAAGGACTGAGAGAGAGGGGCTGAGAAGGACGGGGGAGTGTGAGAGGGAACGATGGGAGAGAGCAAGAAATTGGAATAAGAGAGAGGGGGTGTGAAAGAGGGAGAAATGGGAGCAGAGAGCAGGGAAGAGAGGAGAAAAATGGAGTGAGAGAGAGGTGGGGGTGTGAGAAAGGGCTCTCCCTTTCTGGGGAAAGAGAGAGGGAGAGAGAAGAAAATGGAGTGAGAGAGAGGGGGTGAGAGACGGGGAGAGATGGGGGCAGAGAGCAGGAGAGAGAGAAAAAAATGGAGTGAGAGGGGTGGGGGTGAGAGAGAGAGAGATGGAGGAAAGAGAGAGGGAGAGAGAAGAAAATGGAGTGAGAGAGAGGGGGTGAGAGACAGGGAGAAATGAGGGCAGAGAGCAGGGAAGAGAGGAGAAAAATGTATTGAGAGAGGTGGGGGTGAGAGAGGGAGAGAGACAGAGAGATGGGAGAGAGAAGGGGAGAAGAGGAGGAGAGAGTAGAGGGAGAAGGAAAGGAAGAGATGGCAGAGAGGGTGTGGGGGGGGTCAAAGAGAGGTACGCATGAGAGCGAGAGAGAGAGAGAGAGACAGAGGGGATTCAAGAGAGAAAAACTAAGCGAGGGGGGAGGGGGAGAGGAAGAGAGAGGGAGAGAGTGAAGGGGAGACAAAGAGAGTGAAATAGAGAAAGAGAAACAGAAAGAGAGAGAGACAGAGAGGGAGAGAGAGAAAAAGAATAGAGACAGCAGAGAGAGAAAGAGAGAGTGTTCATAAGTGAGTCGTTGTGAGTCCCACTTGACTACAGTTTTAGTCTGCAGTTCTGCACTACATAAAAGAAATAACAAATATATTTTAATACTTCTTGCTGTTTTGAGTTTATTTTGAATATTTTAGTTGTTTTGAAGAGTTCTAACTCACAGGTATTTACTTATTTGGTGTAACTGACAGCAGAGTAAGACACTGGAACGATTTATTAAATGCCATTTTCTTATAAGCAGATGATTTAAGAAAACAATACCAAAGTCCAGTAATCTCAACCTACCATAAAAATCCTGAATCCCAGACACAGAAGACAGTACATCATTTCACTGAAAGGTTCTACATCACACAAAAGAACATGTGTGAATGAAGCAAAACACAACTCTGGGTATGTTTGTGATGAGGAAACGTCAAAACATAGATCAGAAAATCGTGTAATATGGGCCGTTTAATAAAAATATGCTTTGGAACATTTTATTGCTCTCTGCGTTTGACTCATTCCTCAATATCAGTGGAGCATCAGAGCTGTTGTTGATAGGGGAAACTGTGTGCCTGGAGGAAGCTACATACTCACTGGCCTTATTCACATCAAAATCTGATTATAATCTGATTTCTGGACTATTAAAATCAAAGGCATGCAAATGACAAAATCTGATGTGAGAAATCAGAGAGACCACGATCAGGAAGAAATGAGATGATTTTGCTATTTGCATGTCACTTAAATGGTCTTTACAACTCAAAATAATCAGAGAAAAAGCATGTAATTGTAGCTACTATATCAGCTAATGCAATATTGGTGTTGCAAAAACATATGTATTGGTATTGTTTTGATATTTACACAATTATTTTTTTTCCAATAGAGATAATTTTCCATCTTTTTGGATTTTTTAGTCCTAATTTGACTTTGTTTCAGCCATTGTAGTTTAAAGTCGCGTTGTGTAACTTTTCTGGTGGAGGGTCTGTCAAATGCTTGTCTCCAGATGTCATCACTTTGTCTGGAATGTTCCACAGTATGGTATTGAACCTTTCTATCTTCATGGAAACCAAACCAGACCAATTTACAGGTCAGATCTGTGGAGAGGCGATCCCACTCACAGTCAGAATGCCTGTTTTTCTAGGTATTTTTGAGCTGTAAAACCACCTGTAACTGAATAAATGTAAGGTAGAGCTGTTTAATGTCATACTGTGGAATATTCCAGGCAGAGCAGTGACAAATCTATAGTAACAAGCAGGTGAATGACCCCCAACCAAAAAGTTACATAGTGCATCTTTAAGCTTCAAAACATGTTTTAAATCTTGAACAGTTGTTGCTTAATCTGTGGCATTATCTTAGTTGGTAAAGTGCTTATCCATTGATCCAGAGGTTCAAATTTCTCTCTCTCAACATAAACATAATCGGTAGAGCGGTCAGATCCACTGACTCACAGGTTGCCGGTCTGATTCCAGCTCCCACAAAGGAATCCTTGGGCAAGACATTTAACTCACCTCCAGTGTCTGCGTACACTGTACAGTGTGTGTGAATGGGTGAGTGGTTTCTTGATGTAAACAGATTTGAGCGCCTTGAGGGTGGAAAAGCGCTGTGTAAATGTCAACAGCATTAACCACAATAAAGCAAAACAAAATTATTTTACTATTTCCTGTAATTAATGATGTTTTTCCTCTTATCACACAGCCCCATCTCTATTGTAAACTACCTGCTTCATGGGTAAAGGCAGAAGGAGGGATATAAGAAGGAAGGAAAGAGAGAGCGGAGAGACTGGAAGGTGGAGTGTGAGAGAGGGAGCGATGGGAGAGAGAGGGAGGTGTAGGAGGCAAAGAGAGAAAGAGAGTGGAATGGGTGAGAGAGAGAGTGAGACAGAGAAAGAGAAAGAAAGAGAGAGAGAGGAAGAGAGAGAGAAGGAGAGAGACAGAGAAAGAAAAAGAGAGAAAGGGAGAGAGTGGAAGAGAAAGAGAGACAGAGAGAGGAAGAGAGAAAGAGCTAGAGAGAGAGACACACACACACACAGAGATAAAGAGAGACAGAGAGAGAGAGGAAGCGAGAAAGAGAAAACGAGAGAGAAAGAAAGACAAAGAAGGAGAGACAGAGAGAGAGAAAGAAAAAGAGAGGCAGAGAAAGAGATGTAAATGTCAACAGCATTAACTATTCTTGTCACAATAGTGCAAAAAATAATCTTATCGTCCTCCATCCATCCATTTTCTTCGCGGGGGCAACAGTCTAAACAGGGACTCCCAGACTTCCTTCACCCCGGACACTTCCTCCAGCTCCTCCGGGGGGAACCCGAGGCGTTCCCAGGTCAGCCGAGAGACATAGTCCCTCCAGCGTGTCCTGGGTCTTTCCCGGGGCCTCCTCCCGGAAACTTCCATGTCCATGTTTGCTCCTTTCACCCAGCCCCGTCTCTATTGTGAACTACCTGCTTCATGGGCAAAGGTACAGAGAGAGGGAGAGAGGGAGAGGGGAGAGAAGGAAGGAAAGAGAGAGAGGGGGAGTAATTGGAAGGTGGAGTGTGAGAGGGGGAGAGATGGGAGAGAGGGGGAGGTGTAGGGAGCAAAGACAGGAGTGTGGAATGGGTGAGAGAGAGAGAGAGAGAGAGAGAGACAGAGACAGAGAAAGAGAAGGAGCGATAGGGAAGAAGAGAGAGAAACAGAGAGAGAAAAAGAGAGAGAAAGAGAAGGAGAGACAAAGAGATAGAGAAAGAGAGAGAGACAGAGAGCGAGAGAGTAGAACGCAGAAAGAGAAAAAGATAAAGAGAAAGAAAGACAGAGAAAGAGAGACAGATGAAGAGAGAAATATATAAATGTCATCAGCATTAGTCATTCTTGTCACAATACACAATACAAAAATATTATCGGCCTATTTTCTGTATTTACTGAGTCTTCCATGTTTTTCCTCCCATCACTCACCCCCGTCTCTATTGTAAACTACTTCCTTCAAAGGAAAAAGGAAGGAAAAAGAGAGAGGAGAGATTGGAAGGTGGACTGTGAGAGAGGGAGAGATGGGAGAGAGGAGGAGGTGTAGGGGGGCGAAGAGAGTAGGAGAGTGGAATGGGTGAGAGAGAGAGTGAGAGGAAGAGAGAGACAGAGAGACAGAAAGAATGAGAGAAATGGGAAGAGGAAGGGACAGAGAGGAAGAGAGAGAGAGACAGAGAGAGGGAGACAGAGAGAGAGAGAGAGAGAAAGAAACAGAAAGAGACAGAGAGAGAGATTAAAAGAGAGAAGGAGAGAGAGACAGAAAGAGAAAGGGAGAGATGGAGACAGAGAGATAGAGAAAGAGAGAAAAGAAGAGAGAAAGAGAAAAAAGACAGAGAGAGAGAAAAAGAAAGAAAAAGAGAGGCAGAGAAAGAGAGACAGAGAAAGAAAGAGATATAAATCAGCATTAACCATTCTCGTCACAGTAGTGCAAAAAAAATATTCTTATCGTACTATTTCCTGTATTTACTGAATCCCAGCCCTATCTCCTTTATCTCTTTTTGTTTTGTTTTTTTTTCAGCCCGTCTCTGTTGTAAACTACCTGCTTCACGGTGGTGATTTGCCTCCGGTGATCGTCAGCACACTGCATATTAAGCATGTAATTTAGGAGTCCTGCAGCCGACTCAAATCAATGTTTAGACTTTGTGGATTTGCAGTAAAAATGTGATTACCGTCATTGTGGACACTAATGACGTGTTATTACAATATGCACCACCCATCCCCATTACGGCCCATTCATACGTCAGCGTCATTAAACCATAGTATTATTGGGCCCCGAGATCTTTATTATTACTATGGACTGGAGATGGGCTCAGTGAGGAACAAAAACAGGCATTATGGTTAAAGTTTATGAAATACGCTAAGAAACAGACGTGACGTAGTTTCAAAGCGTTGAATCTGCTGAGATAAAGTAAAAAGTTCTTGATTTATGTCATTTTTATGTACCTAGATATTGCTTTTTGCGGCGTAAATGTCACCAGTATTAACTATTCTTATCACAATAGTGCAAAAAAAATATTCTGATCGTACTGTTTTCTGTATTTATTAAATCTTCCATGTTTTTGTTGTTGAAACTTCCATGTTTTTGTTTGTTGTTAAAGTTTATTAAATACGGTAAGAAAGAGACGTGACGTAGTTTCAAAGCGCAGTTGATACGTTGCAGCTGAGGTGGCTGATCCTAACTGTAGGCACTGTTCTGTCTGAAGCTTTGTATACACACTGGGGAACATTGCAAGCTAAGCAATAATAGGTAGTATAAAGTGACTTAGTGCACCTTTAACATAACTGCTTCACTGTATTAAAAAAAAAAAAAAAAGAAAGAAAAAAGATGTATTGATAGTACGATTGTTACCTACCTGTATAACACATTGACTTTGTGTCCCTGGGCAAGACACTTCAGCTATGTTTTGATCTATGGCGCAGTGGTTGCTTTTTGTGTAGTGTATGTGTATGTATGTATGTGTGTATCTGTGTATGTGTATTTGCTATTGATGCATATATGGACACTCCTACCTATTGTCAGCAGGGAATTTGAATCTTGTTGCTTTTTTGTGCATCTTTTTTGTGCCTATCACTTATTCATTCCTCGAGATCGGCTAACCTTTTCCTTTTCTTTTCCCTACAGTCATGTGTCTGTGATTTAAAGTTAACCCTCGTAGAGCACCTGTACTGTTGTTTTTAAACTTTTTTTCTGAGCCAGTGAAGCTCTCCACCTCTTCTCTTCATCAGAATTCACTCTGTCTGTTTGGGTGACTGAGCTGATGGTCAAAGCTGCTCAAGGTGCACAATGGAAACCACAAACAAACCACAAAAGGTCAGAAATCTCCAGTTTTTTTCCATCCACTCTTTGTGCAGCCTCATCATTGGAAACAGCTGTATTGATACTGTGCAGTGACATCACTCTGGGGGTGTTTTACATGTATCTGTATTGGCAGAATGTTCAATAGTTACCATGGTGACACAACAGCAAACGCAGACAAAAAAGTTTTAAGACTGTCTGAAAACTCACTGTTATTTCAATTTACCTCTTGTAATTCCAGCTAAGTCAACTTTTTCTGGTCAGACTGTGTAAAAATAAAACTGAGATTAAGTCTAATGGAGTAACAGGTTTTGACAGAGTAGTGCTTTTCAGTTAGCATCACCCCCCCAAAGTATCAATACTAAATATTCACATTTTGTATATCTCTGCAACAGCTATTTACAATTTGTATTTTATTTTATTTTATTTTATTAAATTTTCCAGTGTTGTCATCTGAAACACAGCAAAACAAACTGATAATCATCTCTTTTTGCTATAGCTACCAATCTTGTGTCCATTTATTTCCAATACAATCACAATCATCACCATACACTGACCAGCGCGTCTATGGAAACTCATCTGTGACATAACCTGGAAAGGGGTGTCACACAAACTCTTTAAAATAATTTATAGCTGGAAAATTCTCACTCAACATCAACAGTTAGCAGCTCTTTCTCAAACACGCGCCTCAGTTTTCCTCTTCCTCTTTCCTCCCGTCCGCAGCCAAAGTACCAAAGTGCTGAGCCAGTGGAAAATACAGGTCCTCCCAAGACACAATGTGGTGTGTAGAGATCACTTGACCACGGGAAACAATAATCATACAAGTCGGTACAGATAGGAGCTCTGAGCAAGGCCAAAAGTCATGCTATTTTCCACTGAAAGAGGCTAGACTCAGGACTTTTTGAGGTGAATCGGCTAAAATGGAGTCTGTGACGGAATTTGCAGCTTAAAGGGCCCATATTACGCTATTTTTCATGTTATAATGTTGTTTCCGCATCACAAACATACCTGGAGTTGTGTTTTGTTTCATTTGACACGTTTAACACACAAATCCTGCATAGTTTGGCAAAGTTTTTCTCTCAAACTGAAACTGCAAACACTGTGTTCCAACTTGTGATGTCATGCGGTAGTACACTGTTCACTCTTATCATTTGACTTAAAGCTCACAAGAATCCATTTTGTGTAATATAAGACCTTTAATATTTCTGAGCGTGTCCACATGAAACGAAAACTGTCTCAAAGCTCGATGCCTTTTCTGAACTAAGGTGAAATTATGTTTACCTTTCTTCAGCCTCAAAGATGATTGTTGTCAGTTGAAAGGACCTCAAGATTAATATGGTCAATCCCAAGCAAATAATTATAAGGTTTAACATTTGTGAAGAGATCATTTGACCATAGGAAACAATAATCACACATATGGGCCCAAAAACTCTGAGCAAGTCCAAAGGTCAGGCTATTTTCCACTTAGGACTTTTTGAGGTTAAAAGGTTGCATTCACATGAGGCCCTCACATGTTTTATGTTCAGTTTAAAGGCCCAGTATTACACAAGATTGACTCTTGTGAGCGTTAAGCCATGTTATAATGTTGTTTCCTCATCAAAAACACACCTGGAGTCATGTTTTGTTTTATTCGCACATGTTTGAAAAGCTCAAAATGCTCTGTTCCACCTTGCGATGTCACTAAGCAGTAGTTTTCAAGTTAACAGCTACTTTTTACCTTTAGTTCAGTAGAGATTGGCAATTTCAGAGCTGAAATGATCCCAAATTATTCTAGTGAAGGTGTACGTGACGTGAAGTGAAGTTTAAGAACACATTGGAGCACTTCCTGTATCACCAAATGATCACAAGGTAGAACACATTTGGTCTGTTTTTGATGAGGAAACAACATTATAACATAGGGCAGAAAATAGCGTAATATGGGCTCTTTCAGTGAAAACTAAAACACGGCATTATCAGAACTACATGAGATAATTCTACGTGCTGGGACTGGAAACTGATAGAAAGTCTACAACAGGAAAAGCAGCAGACTTTTAATGAGTTTGAGCAAAGTTAAAATTGGACTGTGTGAATGGACAAATCAGTTCTCAGCAGTGGTTATCTATAAAATAAGTGGTGGATGAAGTACTCAGTTTTGTTACTTAAATAAAAGTACAGATACCAGGGCAAAAGATTACTAAAGTAAATGAATAAGTAAAAGTAAAAGTAGCACATAAAAATCTACTTAAGTAAAAGTATTGAAGTACCTGTTTAAAAATGTACTTAAAGAGTAAAAAGTGAATGTATTTTGCAGAGATTTTTAGAACTCTTAAAGCACCAAATGTAGTGATTTTGATAAAGAATTCAGCTTATTTTAAGTGATTCTGTTGATTTCTAGCTGGTTTTGTGTTTTTGTGTATTTGGTTTGCTCAAAGTTGGGACCTAAACTAACTAAAATAAACGCTAAAAAATAAATCTCAGCCTTTTCAGCAGGTCTCAAACCATAAAGAAAAGTACTTTTTACTTTTCAGTCCTATTCAATAGAAAGTACAGATATCTACTCTCAGTTGTAGTGAAGTAAAAGTAAAAAGCATCCACTGTAAAATGTACTTAAATAAAGTACAGATACCTAAAAACTGAACTTATGTATTGTAGTTTTACTTTTGTACTTTGTTACCTTCCACCACAGCAAGTCACAGAGTTCAGCAAAGTCCCTCTCTCAAAAGCATCCATGCATTGTCACTGTTGTAGACTCTCAGACCCAACCTGTAATTATTTGTCTTATCTGGTGGTATGTGGCGCTCTCCCAATAATTAAAGATCTATGTTGGGATAAACACACCCAACTGTCCATTCGTAAAGGTGACAAATACACTGAGAACTTCACTTTTTTTCTCAGGCTTGCACTTTTAGTACAGGAGGTGGTGACTAATAAGTTACAGTTATAGTTTACAGCTATAGCTATAGAAGTTACAGATAAATTTTAGAAACTTCCTCAACTGAGCTGGTTGTATTTGAATCTTGCATATTCAGCATGTTTGAACTTCACCTTTGAATAAAAATTAAAAAAAAAACTACTTCGTATTTAGTATCTTATTTTGGTTGTCTTTATGTCCATTTTTTCCAAACAACACATTACGTTAATCTTTTGGCATTATTGATATATAAATCAGACTTTTGTTATGGGTTTTAAACTTAAAAAAACAGACCTAGAGTTGTGTTTTGTTTCATTCACACATGTTTGAGTAATCCTTTATTATTAATCTGTCTACATCTCTAAATAGCCTGTTCCACCATGTGATGTCATGAAGTGGTAGTTTTCAACACCTTTTAACCCTTTGTTATGTGGAGATGTTTAAATCAGCCCCAGTTGATTGCGTCTGCAGCCTCCTGTTTTGGGGAAGTTTCTCTGCTCCATCTTTAAATCTCTGTCAGACATTTGCATGCGAAAGGCTAACGACACTTGACATTTACTGTAGTTCACATGATGCTTCGGAGCATATGGCAATTTTCCACCAAGTCAACAGCTGCAAGAATCAACACAGACTTACAATAAAATGTTGCTCTCTTTAGAGGTCCTATATCACACTAAATTCACTCTTTAAAAGCTTTAAGTCGTGTTATAATGTTGTTACTTCATTGAAAACCTACCTGGAGTTGTGTTTTGTTTCATTCACACATGCCTGAGTAATCCTGCTTTATTATAGGCTGTTTACATGTCCAAATAGTCCACCTTGTGATGTCATCAAGCTGTAGTTTTCAAGTTAACATCTACCTTTTACCTTTAGTTCAGTAAAGATTGGCAATTCCAGCGATGAAATTATCCAAATGATTCTAATGAAGTTGTATGGAGTTTAAAAACACAGTGGAGCTCTTCTTGTATTACCACATGACATCACAAGGAGTGTTTTCAGTTTGAGAGACGAACATAGCGTAATATGGGCTCTTTAAGTGTACCATTTGTAAATATGCACATTACTATTAACAAACTAAGATAATATATTGTTATTCTGTTAAATCACACATTAAATGGTGTATGGTTCATTTAATTCTCTATGGAAACTACATACTGAAGTTCAATAACATAGTGGTTGGTGGTACGATTCCTGATATCTGTATTGCAATCTGTTTTTGTGACCTTTGCCAAGACACTCAACCCATCTTTCCAAACTGAATAACTGTACTACAATTGTCTGTTCATTGGTTGTTTTGTGTATTCAAAATTCTGGACACATAAAAATAAGGTAGGGCTTTATTTATTCTGTTTTCTTTGCAAATTGCTCCTTTTTTCATCACAGAAAACCAGTTGCAAGATGACTGGATACATTTTAAGCTGGATGCCCTTCCTTTCTTCATCACAATCAGCCACACTATTGTAACTGCATGATAAATGTTGGTAATATATACTCAGAATAGACATTGGCAGTATTCACCCCCAACGGTATTTGAACTGGCTAACCTCTGGTCCGTGGGCACACAATTAACTTGCATTGCACCACTGTATTGCTGTTATATAAGAGGAAAATACTGTATGTAGCAACGTCTGGCCCATTTTCGTGTTAACGGGACATCTGTTCAGGATTGGCCGAACATAAAACTACCAGCAGCCTCTCACAAAACCACCAAAACCTCTGAAAGTGAACTGGGAACAGGCTGGGTAAAAATAGAGCCTGCATCTGGTCCAGGGTTAGCAGGCCCTCAGACCGAAGCTTGTTCAAATGAGACCTTGTTTACTACAAAATCCACCACTTCAAATGTTATGGTTGGATATAAGAGCGTTTTGCACTAAATAAAGTAATGTTTGTAATCTTATACAAGGATTTAATTAAACCAGGAGAGGGCTCTGCACTTTAAGACCAAGGCCAAACAGGGCAATGCAGTTCTATAAAGGACTAAAGTTAAATCCAGACTTAAAGGTCCTATATTAAGTCAAATGGACTCTTGTGAGCTTTAAGTCACGTTTGAATGTTGTTACCTGATCAAAAACATACCTTATCTTATCTGTCTGTCCACATCTCCAAAGCTCAAAATGCTCTTGTGATGTCATGAAGTGCATTTACCTTTTGTTTAGCAGAGATTAGCCATTCTGGGGTTGAAATCATGCAAATGATTCTAGTGAAGGAGTATAGAGTTCAAAAGCACAGTGGAGCACTTTCTGTATTGCCACATGACATACACTGTTTTCCATATGAGAGAAGAACTCAGCCTAAATCTGCAGGGTTTGTGTGTTAAACTTGTGTGAATGAAACAAAACACAACTCCAGGTCTGTTTGTGATGAGGAAACAACATTAGAACTGAGATCAGAAAATAGCGTAATATGGGCCCTTTAAATCAGTTGTAATTATCATACCAAGGACTAAACACAAACGGAACAAATATTTAAAACATTATAAAACTGATGATAGGAGACATCAGGTTTAAACCAGGACTATAGGCCAATATCCAGATATATTCATAGATTAAAGCATTACTTATAATTCATTATAGTGACTGTGTATAGGAGTGAAGCAATAACTAATAGTACTTAACAGTTACACACAAAAAAAAGATTATACAAGGGGAAGGCCAAGTCTAAACCAGAACTAAACCAAGGCAGATATGCTAGCCATAAAACTGGACTAAACCAGGACTTTAAACTGAAGTTGAATAACCACAAGACTGAAACTGGCTACTGGAAATTTACCAAAAACAAAAAAAAGACAAATGAATATATTGAGGACAGACTAAACAAACACTGAACTAGTTTGGACCTGCTCAACTAAATCTGCAAACTGTACAGCTAAAGACACCGACAGTAACAAGACAAGATACAATATTTCCATTAGTGTATTAAAGGGCCCATATTACACTGTTTTCTGGTCTATGTTATCATGTTGTTTCCTCATCACAAACATACCTGGAGTTGTGTTTTGTTTCATTCACACATTCACTGGAATCATCTGGATGAATTCAGCCCTAACATTATAACATGACTTAAAGCTCACAAGAGTCACTTTTGCACAGTATAGGACGTTTAAGGTTAACAAAACACTGTAGCACCTATAAATCTGCAGATCCACTATCCTGAAAAGTGTTGAATATTAAAGAGAAATTGACAGATATTTTGCAATGTTTGTGTGTGTCTGACCTCTAACCTCGCATGGCTAATTGCACAAGACAGTATGGATGAATCAATGTTTTTCCTGCTTCTCCTCTTCCTCATTTTGACCATTGCTTTGCTGAGTCTGGAGTTTTGAAATTAATGTTTTAACAACTTCAGCATCATTTGTCCATGTGTGGGTTGAATATTCGCCCAGTTTACAAGTTTTCTCACCCAAGGCCTCTGTGTTAATGATAAAACTTGTGTTAAAGAGGACAGCCATTACATAAAAGGTCTGACCCCGACAAAGACATGTTCATAACACAGCTCCAGTGGTGAAACTTGCAAAAGTTTTACATCACGTCATAGTTTTCAAAATGAGAGGAGGGCTGGTAAGAATTGAATTTGAAATTTTTGTCTGTATGAAGCTGTTTTGGTTTGTGCGTAATTACAGGTCACATCAGAACAGAAAGTGGATCAAAATTCAGTGTCTCGTTAGCACAAATAAAGTGACTAAGTTTTAAGTTAGTCACTTTATTTTTTTTCTGCACCCACACTGTAACAAAGATAAATTAGGTTCATCTTCAGTTCTCAGTAAAACAATGTCTCAAAAAAGTAGGCATGCTTTATTGTCTCCATAGGGAAATTTGGCTGCATTTGACCATCTTTTATTGTGCCTGGAGAAACCTGCAGAAGCAGTGGGTGCCATAGTGCAGCACCCAGGGACCCATCTTCGGTACTTTGAGGTTTAGACCTGGTCAGGACTACTTCAGCTAGAAGATTTTAGTTTTTGTTTTGCGTGCCCAGATGTAACTCACCCAGAAGAGGAAGAGAAACATGCAAAATCAATTTCCCCATTGTGGGACAAATAAAGGATTATCTTATCTTATCTTAAAATCCACACAGGCCTCGGAGTTGAACCCAGAACCTTCTTGTTGTGAGGTGAGAGGGCCAACCGTTCAGCCACCCTGCTGGGACCCTGTACCCGGCAAGAGGAACACAGTTTCAAATTACATCACAACATCACAACATCCTGTTTAATTGGGGTGACAGCTATTCAGTAACTTTGCCACATATCCATAATGTTTACAGTTCAATCCCGGCTGCTAGAAATGCATGCTGCAGTTGTGTCTATGAGCAGGACACTTCACCTGACGTGCCTTCAGATTGCTTCAATGGGCAGAGACTGTTAAATGCCTGAGTGCACAATGTGAATGAGAGATTGTTTTTTTAATGGTGCGTGTGCCTGTTGCTATACTGGTTTAGTCCTGTTTTAGTCCTGGTCCAGCCCAGTATTAGTTCCAAAATTAGTTCCAGTTTAGTCCCATTTTTGATGTGATCTGTGTGCAAGTGTGAACGCACCCTGAAAGTGGAACTGCACCTACGGTGAGTGTCAACGAGAGAAAGATGCTTAATATAGTATATAGGTTAATGTTTAATGAGATGGGTGCAGGTTTATGTATTCAGAATCTACAGCTTTTACTTTGGATAAATAAAACTGCTTAAATGCAATGCAGACATTTCCACTATTGTAACAGATTTCACTTGTGGATATTCTTTGTAAGAAAAAACATAATTATTACTTTAAAATCTAAAAACAACCTATGTTTCTGAAGGTCATTGTGAAGTACTTGTTTGTACTGGCCATCTCAGTAAAAGGCGCATGTGAGAGATCAGAGACCCCATCACTGCGAGGAAGGACAGCAATGAATGCCCCTTTGAATCTGTAGGAAAAGAAAAAAAAACGTGTGCGCTACGTCATGGAAAGAATGACGTCAGGGTAGATTAGCGTCAAGGCGAGTACAAGAAAAGGGAAGCTCCGATTTGTGGTTTTAGGTGGAGTTCAGCAGCAGCAGCAGACGTGATCTAGTTAATGTTTTTTTTTTAATGATTTTATTATTTGTAGATGATTTTTTTTTTTTGCGTAGTGTAGCATAAAAGCATCACACTGACAGACACAGGGAGGACGCAGGTAGTGGGAGAGCGAAGCGTTGAATAATCCTGATATTATAAAGCGACAGAGCTTTGCAAAGAGGGACCGGGGAGCTCAGGCATGACGTAACCGTTTCCATAGGCGACTGATATGCCGGCTCGGCCAATCGAAATCCACACGAGCGCTCCGTATCCATCCTCTTTTTTGACGCGCATCACATGTCCCTGCTGGCGGCGCGGTGACAGAAGCGGCGCGAAGCGGAGCGAAATAGTTACGTGCAGCCCACTTCCTGGAACGCTGCTGTCATGATGTTCCACAAAACGAGCAGCTTGCACGTATTTTCCACTTTGTCTTTCTAAATGGTTATCCCGTAATTCTTACAGACTTACAGATTATTGCTTTTACAGTTTTAAAACAATCATTATATTCCCCCAGTTTTGTGGATAACCCTAGTAGCCTATTAACGTGGCCATGAGCTAACCCTCAATTATGAAACCGTAGCCTACTGTTTGGATGTTATTTTAGCATTTGTCACTTTGGCCATATAGATTTTCCATACAGATCAGCCTATTTACCCAGATTATGTCACTGGATTTCTTGCCTTTCCCATAAATATCTTCACTATAGAAAATCTACAATCTACAAAGTCCTATGAGTGAAGGCAAACTGCGCCTAAATAAACAGATATATTTCTAAATTATCATATTCCAAGCTATTGTAACTTCTGTTTTTTTGTATTTCAAATGGAAAACAATCAATACTTTCCACATCAATAGGAATCCCCTTCCATTGAACATTGACAAAATAATTACGGTATTGAGTCACTTTCAACTGATGTTGTAGCAAGTTATAGCCTACAGGCCCATCCCTGACTGCACTACGCCTCATTCAAAACGTGTTTATAGAGAATACACATTAGACAACAGGTTCTGAGCAATAAGAAAACCCATTTGGCAAGTCCAATATTTTATTTTATTTTATTTTAATGATCAGACTAGACTTAAACTTAGACAAAATTGATTGCTCCATAAGGGAAATGATTTGGACACAGTAGCTTACACATCACAATACATTATAATAACAAAGAGCAAAAATAGGAATGGTAATAATGAATTCTAAAAAAGTAGAAAAAATTGTATAATTATATAAAAGTATATGTACAAGTAAAAATAAAATATAGAAATATAGCTATATACAAGAGGTCGTGAGGAAATGTTATTTTTTTTTATATATTTTTATTTGATTTATTTCTTTTTTTATCCGCCCATCCATTCCCCCACCAAATCCTCTTGTCCACCTTATTTCTTCTCTCCGGAGGTGTTGCTTCTGTTTGGTTTCCACCCTCTGCATGCTTTAGCTGCTTTCTCGGGAGCAGCAGCGCATTCTCTTGGCTCTTGGCAGGGGATCGGTGTGTGTGGCGGTGACAGCAGCAGCGGTGGGCGGGGGCAGGGCTCTGTGAGCGGAGCGAGTCCGGTGTTCGCAGAGACCGTAGACCGGAGGGGAGTTAACACGGGGATTGGGGCTGCTCTTCACTGCACGGAGTAAGTATTTTCCACTACATTATACCCGCGTTTCCAGCCTGCAAAGTGCCAAATGGACCGATTTACGCACGGAGCAACCTCCAGACGTGAGGTTGTAGGGAGTGCATGCAGTCCACAGTCCGGGTGTGGGTTTATTTCTGTGCAGTGACTAAAAAGAGGGCCACTGGTGTGCTGTCTTGTTGGTTGTTAGCTGTGCCTGAAGCTAACGCTAGGCTAACGTTGTAGAATGGATAGACACCGACATTGGTCTTTTCCTGACACTTAGCTAAGCAGTGTGGATACTAGAAAATGTTATGTATTAGATTCGGTTTGAGTAAGGCTACAACTTTTCTCTGATCAGTATTTTGCGACTTGCCACTTGTTTAGGGTCGCTTTTGTGTTTCTTTTCCCCATAATCATTGCAGCTAACGCGGGGCTAGCGCTAGTGTGGAGCGCCCGTTTTGACTTGACTCCTGGATGGATTTTTTGGACTAAAATGTATTTTTGGTGCGGCGATATCCGCGCTACACGAACCGATTACAGATTTAATTGAAGACGAATCAGCGTTTTAACGTGTCTCTCAAAGCCAAAGCAGCCCGTATAAGCTGTCATTCACTAACAAATGAGTAAAATATGTTGCAAATCTTAAGTAAACCGGCGACTAACGGGATTTCTTTTGCAAATTCGTCTCTGCGCCGTTACTTGGACTAGTCTCTCCAGCTCCAAATGTGCGTGAAAATTATTATGTCAAACCCATGTCACTGTTTATTGAACGACACATACATAAGTGACGGCAAAAGACTTTATTTTCATATATATTTTCGGTCTATAATATTAAAATTGCATTGGACGTTTTGGCGATCTCATCCAATTACGCACGGAAACCTGTGGTGTTATTCGCCGATGCTTTTACCCAAACCAGAAAGGGCAACGCTACAAGAAAAGCCAGGTCCAAATGTGTCTATCTTATCTTAGCAGCATACCTACCGAGCGCACGTCGTTCCCTGCAAGACTACTTTCTTCTTCCACGGAACGCACAATGGGTAAAAGACACATCCTTCGCCCGGGGATTAGCAACTCGGAAAAGGAAAGAATGCAGTAATGGCTATCGGTCTCGCGTTTCCAATAGCTTTCCACGTACTGCAAGTTGATTACGGCTGCTGCGGCGTTAACTTTATCCGCCTGACCTTGTAGAAAATGTAATATTATAGAGTCCGTGGCTACCTGCAGGTTACCAGGCTGCTGTGGCTGCTGTGCACGCGGTAGGTCACTGAGCACCCGTGGGTGTCAAGCTGAAGGGATCACTCTTCATCCAATTAAAAGACACCGGGCTCGTGCTGCAGTGGCGTCTGTCTACTCACTTTTGCCATCAGTGAGGACTTTAAACCATGTTAGACTTTACACTTCCACAAAGATCACTACACATTTGGATTGAAACTGTAGTGGCACTAACGATTCATGATTTAAAAACACATTTAAAAAAAAAATCATAATCAGAAAAAAAGAAAAAACTTGCTATTGTCAGTAAACAAAATCCGCAAGATAGGAATGTGCTTTGGGGATACAGTACAATTTAAAACATTAGTAGGAATAAAGCATGATTGGATTGTGAAACATGAATTTGGGTTCAGACTGTAGTGGCAGTTGTGATTCATGATTTGAAAAGGTTAAAACTACAATTAATAGTGCAAATTTTAAAATCATAATCAAAAAACTAAAAAGCTTTATTGCTGTTGTAAGTTAACAAGATCTTACTACAGATTTCGATTCATACTACAGTGCCACTAGCGATTCATGATTTGAATACTTAAAACTACATTTAATAGTGCAAATTCAAACCGTAAAATTTTGTTATTGTAATCAGAAAAAAACAAAAAACTTTATTGCTATTGTGAGTAAACAAAATCCGCAAGATAGGAATGTGCTTTGGTTATACAGTACAGCATAAAGCATGAATTATGCTAAAAGAAATGCATACAAAATAACATTTTAACACACTAACTGCACTATGTTTTGCAATTTCAGCTATTTTTTTAGATTACGTGGGGAAATTCTGACTGGGTGTCCACCTTTGTCTTAAAAGGAAAGACTGCCCCTATAAGCAAACATGCAAATCAGCTGTTAAAACTGCCTCTAAATGTATATGGCTGCATGTTTTGTATATGTTTTTTCCTTGTAAAGAGATTTCGGGTTTAGATTAATGATTCACTGAACCACCAGTAACTCAAGCTGTCACTGTGTCTGAGGCCTTTGAACTCAGACTGTTGCTGTCACTCAAGAATCACTAAAATATCCGTTCTTTCTGTTACTTTCTTTCTATTCGCCTCTCGTTCTCACACTTTTGGCATTGTTTTTTCTTCTGGGCATGTTTGTGTTAATGCTATGGGAGCCATTTATTTTAAAACTGATCTGTCGTCGTTGCAGATGTATTTAATAATAGGCATAGCTTAACTAATATTTGTCTTTTATTATGATATTTACTTAAAGTTCTTAAAGATATCATTTAGATGAATTAAACACATAACTTTTCATTTCCTCTTGCGTATTCATACTTCAGCTTATTTTGTATTTTTAAACCTTTGCTTTTATGTATTTTTGTAGTGAAACTTGTAGCATAGTGGACTACATTCTCCAGTTCTCAAACTATAGGGATTGCAAGCGTAACAGCTTTCAAATCGAGATCACAATTTTATTAAACGCAGTTAGCAAAGATTATAGTTATTTTGGTAATTTTACTAAATATTCAGTATCTATGGGGTCTCTGTGTTTAAAACCTGCTTGGCTTGTAGTTTAGATCTTAACACACATTCTCTATAATGCATGTAATTCTTGTATTAGCAGCTATTATTTCAGTTCTCTGTCCAATTTTGATATTCCGGGATGCTTTTAACATACGCACTTTGAGCTAAACATTGATTTCAAACCTAAATTGCTTATCTAATCACATTTTCACTAACTGCTCAAAGAAATCTTTATAAGGTCTTGACAATACTGGGCAAAATCAGTCTCGTTATTTTCCAAAAGATGGCTCCATTGTTGTGTAGTGGTCTCCCCGTGCCGCTCCGTGTAGCTGTTTGTTGCTGGGTGCATAAAGTAATTCATTAATCTTTGTGGTGTAGCGCGTCCTTAGCTCATCGTTAGCCTCCTTTGTGCTATCTGATCCGGCTTCTCATGTAACTGTCACGCTCAGTTACAAGGATACCTTAACACTGAAGAAGAAGAAGAAGAAAATGCATATTAAAACATAGGCAGCTTGAGTTTGAGTCATGATAGTGGATTAACATGGGTAACACTTTATAACTACACATGAATTAGCCTTATTAAAATTGTATTAAAAGGCTTAATTCAGAATAAGCAAATGGATTTAGTTACTACTTAGGGATGCACTAGTACTAGGAATGGGACGAGATACAATTTCCACAATACGAGACGAGACACAAGATTGGAACTACGAGAACGAGGCAAGACTCGATTTTGACATTCTTTAGGCAATAATAACTAAATTATGCAATCCAATTCCCAATTTTGGCCTCACCATTTTTGATTTACTTTATTTATTTAACATTTTTGCTGTCATTGTAGTAGTGCATTTTGGGACTACAGTTTCTCAAAAAATGTAACTCGCGCCGCTCAACGCCATTTTTTTATCCAATCCAAATGGAAAAAAATCTCACAAGATCATTTTCGTCGTGTGCGCACAATCTCATGGCAATTTTGTCTCCCGAGATCTTGTGGCACGAGGTCTTGTCCCATCCCTACCTAGTACTGATACTGGTTTTGAATGGAGCTCAACAGTGACCATCTGCTCTGGTTCTGGAAGTAAATTTTCCATTCATTTTTCCCATAGACTTTTCGCAAAATTCAAATATTAAAAGTTTAAAGGTAACTGATATGCATAGCGTGGTTGTGTTAAGTAAAAAAAGCATGTTTAAAATACAAAATTTGGCAAGATGCTTTAATAACTTAGCGGTTTATAAAATTTCAGAAACAGGTTTTAATAAAAATTGGAGGACTTGTGGTCATTAGTTACCATGTAACTGATTAGCCCTGTGCATATATTATTTTTTTCAGAAAGTCTATGGGAAAAATGAATGAGAAATTTTGTTCTGGAACCGGGGGGGTGGTCACTGTTGAGCTCTGAAAATACTGATCTGGATCGGGTATTGATTCCTTGATATCTGTTAAACTGATACTCTCCCCTTTGTAATAAGAATATTTACAGGCTGATTTTGACCTAAAACGTCTCCATAATGTTTTTAACTTTTAGTCATACAAAACTGTTCAGTAGTTATTTGAAGGATAAATAACAGTTGCATAACACAACTGGATATTTTCTTGTGTAATAATTTAACTGTGTTTTAAGGAAATAAGTGCCATTTTCTGTCCCTACACTGGTATCGGTGAATATCGGATATTGTCAGATACTTAAAATATTTCAAAGTATTGATATCGGAACTGAAAAAGCTGGTGCATCCCTAAATTTACATCCTACCTAACTCAAAATGAGAAAGCCATAATTAGCCAAGTAGTTAAGCCTGGATCAGTCTTAAAGGTCCAGTATTATGCATCGCTGACTCTTGTGAGCTTTAAGTCATGTTATAATGTTGTAACCTCCTCAATAACGTACCTGGAGTTTTGTTTAGTTTCATTCACACATGTTTGAGCAGCTCCAAAGCTCAAAATGCTTTGTTCCACCTTGTGATGTCATGAAGCGGTAGTTTTCGGGTTAACAGCTCCCTTTTACCTCCTGTTCAGTAGAGATTGCCATTTCCAGCTCTGAAATCATTCAGATGATTCTAGTGAAGGTGTACGGAGCAGTGGAGCACTTCCTGTAGCACCACATGACATCATCAGTGTTTTCTGTTTGAGAGAATAACTCAGCCTAAATATGCAGGGTTTGTGTGTGAATGAAACAAGACACAACTCCAGGTCTGTTTGTGATCAGGAAACAACATTATGACATAGATCCGAAAATAGCGTAATATGAGCCCTTTAATAGCCCATTTGTTCATTATGAATTAAGTCTTTCTTCATATTTTATTAAGACTATAAACAGTATAGTAGTAGTTATTATACAATGCTATCTTGAAGTATAATGTTTGAAAGTGCAATTATTGTCTTTGAATGTCCATTGAATGTCATTAGAATGGGTAGCTAAGTGTAGTATGGTCTGTTAATGAGTTTATGGTAGTATTTACTGTTGATGAAGTTTGCTTATCGGTCTGTGTGGATTGCAAGGCCAAGGTTATTCCGAGCTCCGGCTTTAGGTTACTGAGTCTGACTCATTCATATGCCCTGTTCATTCAGTCGTGCACAGTGAGCGCAAAGGGACGCTTCTAATGATGAGCTGGACTTCTATCAGGGCTATTTTGGTTTGTAGGGACAGTTCAGGCTCAGTTTTTTAGAGGAAGTACTTGTGAATAGTTTTTTGTTTGTTGGAAATGTTAATGCAGTTTTTTAAAGGTCCCATATTACGGTGTTTTCTGTTGTATGTTATAATGTTGTTTCCACATCAACAGACCTGGAGTTGTTTTGTTTCATTCACATGTTTAACACACAAACTCTGCATACTCAAGTTTGAACTCCATGCACCTTCACTTTAATCATTTGGATAATTTCAGCTCTGGAATTGTAAATCTTTGCTGAACAAAAGGTAAAAAGGTCGCTGTTAACTTGAAAACTACCACTACATTAAATCACAAGGTGGAACAGAGCATTTTGAGCTTTGGGGATGTAGACAGACTAATAAACCAGGATCACTCAAACGTGTGTGACTGAAACAAAACACAACATCAGGTCTGTTTTTGAGGAAGTAACAACATTATAACATGACTGAAAGCTCACAAGAGCCCATTTTTAATGATTGTTAATCAGGACTATACACACTCTAAGCACATGCCATATTATGTTTTATTACAAAGACAATGGTAGTATCAAGTCAAAATGCCAAAAAAAAGTTTCTTATACTTAATCAACAAATATTCTGTCATTTAAGTAAAGTAATTGCAATGTTCTGTAGAGATAACTGCTTCACTAGTCAACTAATCAAAAACCCTAATTCAGTTTTGTGAAGGGAAAAGCCCGACCAGGGACTTAAGTTGAGAATTTGCAATGGCTACATGCTCTGTATGCACTGCATCTGCTGCATGCTCTGCCTGTGACTGTGTACTACAAATAAATAAGCTCTGTCTGACCTGGGGCACAGTAGGGCTGGGTACCCAAACTAGTTTGGGTAAGTACTGGTACTGAGAAACCTTTGGTGCCAACTTTCAGTTCCTTGGTTTTAAATGCTTTAGCCAATAAAAACACCACACTGATTAATCAACAGCACAGAAGCTCACGCGTCACAACTGCGTCCTGAACAAGCATGTGTCTCAAACAGCTCTCACATTTAACACAGTGCTATATGTGTTAAAGCCCAATGTGTCGGTAAAACAAGATCTGAGGATACAGCATGAAACTTCCACCTGAAAACACATAGTCTCCAGTGTGAGGTCTTTACATGGAGTGCGTAATAATAAATCCACATCCAATCAGTCTGTAGTGTCCACAGAAAATTGAAGACAAACAGATAAAATGAACCAACCTCCTTCATCATGGCAAAAACCTAACTTCCAAATAAGTAACATCCTTTGTGGAGCGCGTGTGCGTAAAAATGAATCCAAACGAGTTTGCGTAAAGTTCTCCATAATCTCCTCCGTCCAGGTATTTGCATACTAAAATAATAAAATTATTTAATCAAAACAAAGAGCACATCCTCATGTGCTGCCTTTGTTAAAAAGTGCCGTATAGGAAGAAAACAAAAGTGAAACTTAAGCGGTATGAGTCCACGTGAGGATCAGCTGTGTGCTCTGGGTCATTTGTTTATCATTTGTCTGTGGATTTGTAGTTATAACTGAACACGGTACAGTAGCTTACGCTGTTTTAAAATATGAATGAACATAGGATTCAAAAGTATTTTCTTAATAATACTGGTCATTAATTTCCATTAACAAAAAATCCAGGCACTAAAAAAAGAACAGTTTAGGAACCGGTATCGAAAAGCAGGTATTGAACTGGTATTGAAAAAAATCAAACGGTATCCAGCCCTAGGGCAGACTGATGAAAGTGTGGCTGCCAAATATGCCCTTACAGCCCCTCTGTGCAGTCACATGAATACTTGTATGTAATATATTAAGTGCTTTGCCCATGGGCACACATGCGCAGTGAGCTGGAACTGAACCGCTGATCTATGAGGGTGAATGCTTTACCACTGATCTACTGCTGTTATGGTATAAACAGGGCATCTTTTTTCTTTTCTTAATTTGATTAAAAAAAAATGCACAGAATACAGTAGCGGTGCACTATATATGTCAAAAATATGTTAAACAACACAATAATATCACAACAAAATAAATCCATCACATTACTGTATTTTTGAAAGATGTAAAAACACCAATTTTATCCAAGATTTTCATTTTTAAGCCCTACATAAATGTGCACTATGTAACTTTTTGGTTGGGGGTTCGGCACCTACTTGTTTCTATGGAGATGTCATTGCTCTGCCTGGAATGTTCCACAGTATGACATTAAACAGCTGTACCTCACATTCATTCAATTACATGTTGTTTTATAGCACAAAAATACCTAGAAAAACAGACATTCTGACTGAGCGGGGTTGCCTCTCCACAGATCTGACCTGTAACTTGGTCTAGTTTGGTCTCCATGAAGATAGAAAAGTTGAATGCCATAGTGTGAAACATTCCGGACAAAGCAATAACAGCTCTATAGAGAAAAGCATTTGACGAACCCTCCACCAGAAAAGTTAAACAATGCACCTTTAAGTCCTGTTTGGTCTCGGTTCGACTAAAATTAACATTTGGTTTTAATAGAATCCCAGAGTTCGTTTGTTGTGTTGTAGGGCTGTGTCTTAATGTCAGTGGATGTGTAAAGCTGGAGACGTGCACATTGTCTCCAGGCTAAACTGTCGGTGCAGTCGGAGCAGCTTTCTCTAACCAGCCATAAAAGAGAGGCTAATAATAAGAGCAGAGATTTGGTACATTTGTGATAGGACTTCTGCTGCACAAAAGACTCATTCAAATGTGGTCAGGATCATCATATGCAACACTACTGCAGGCACTACATGAAACTCACCCGCTTTAAAAGTCCTTTATTACACAGACTGGACTCTGGTGAATTTTAAGTCATGTTATAATGTTGTTACATCATCAAAAACATACCTGGAGTGCTTTCTTTCATCTTCACACGTTTGAGCAATCCTTTATTATAAGTCTGTCTCCAAAGCTCAAACTGCTCTGTTCCACTTTTGCGAAGGTGTATGTTTAAAAACACAGTGGAGCAATTCCTGTGTTACCACATGACATCACAAAGTGGAGTGTTTTTCTGTTCGAGAGAAGAACTCTAAAGCCTAAATATGCAGGGTTTTTGTGTTAAACGTATGAATGAAACAAAACACAACTCCAGGTATGTTTGTGATGAGGAAACATAGATCAGATCTTTTTTCGATTATTATTACGATTAGTATTGTGATTTGATTAGATATAGAAAGTAGGATTCTATTCAAAGTGCTCATTGTAAAGTAGATATGTATGATATGTATTTTTATTATTTTCCCCAAATTATGTCATGTCAATTTTATACAAACTTCCCCCAAGCCCTGTTTTACTATAAAACTGGCCTCTCTCTTTAAACTAGTACAAGAATCTCATGAATTTCAGATCAGTTTCTCGAGGTTTAAACTACAGGTTCAACAACATTTTTCTGGTGACATTGTTCTTGGCAGACATTTTATTATCCGAATAATTACCGCATGTGATTTTTGTAATTTGGATTTAATTGCAATTTATTGTGCAGCTCTAGTAGTTGTGGTCAAAAAGGATCTGCATGGTATTGGTAACCACTTCCTGTGTCAGTTAGTGTGATGGAGGACAGCAGCCAGTGATGGGAAAACATACTTTGAAAACAGAATTAAAGATGCACTGGGTAACATTTCGAGTGGAGGGTCCGCCACCTGCTTGTCCCCATGGAGATATTATTGCTTTGTCTAGAATGTTCCACAGTATAGATTAAACCTCTCTATCATGAGGGAATCAGGCAGGTTACAGCACTACTACATTACAAGTCAGATCTGTGGAGAGTCACCTCTATTAACAGAAGGAATTACTGTATTTTTGAGCAATAGAAACACCCATAATGAGTAAAAGCTAGATGAGTATGTTTAAAGTCATACCATGGCACATTCCAGGCAAAGCAATAACATCTCCATGGAGACAAGTTAGTAACGGACCCTCCACCAGAAAGCGCCTTTTAATATGTAAAGTATTTTGATACATAGGCCAATCAGAGTACTGTATTCTAAATAATAATGGAATACTTTTACGTCAAGTTTCATTTAAATTACAGTGTACATACTCAACATGAAAAACAGCTTTCTTATTTGTTTCACCCTTTGTTATTCATTTTCTATCATTCATTGGAGAAGAAGAACTCCCACATGCACTCACCACAAGAGCAATGTTTTATAATTTTCTCACCAATTAATTCTATGCATATATTTTGTGGAGGCTGACCAAATTGTGAATATTCTACTTTTTCCTTTTAAATCACCGCTGGTTCTGTCATAATCCAAATAATTAAGATTTAAAGGTGCATTGTGTCACTTTTCTGCTTGAGGGTCTGTCAAGTGCTTTTCTTTGTGGAGATGTTATTGCTTTGTCTGGAATGTTTCACAGTATGGCATTAAACTTTTCTATCTTCAGACAAAATTACAGGTCAGATCTGTGGAGGGGCCACCATGCTCACAGTCAGATTTTGTTTTTTTCCCCCAAGGTATTTTTGAGCTATAAAACCACCTGTAATTAATAATATAAATGCAAGGCAGAGCTGTTTAATGTCATACTGTGGAACATTCCAGGCAGAGCAGTGACATGTCCATAGAAACAAGCAAAAAAGTTACATAGTGCACCTTTAAAAGTGCTTGGTAACACTTGTTTCTTCAAGTAATCTGCACTGAAATGGAGCAAAGGATCATGGTCTATGTAGTTCCCTCCACCATAACCACCATAATACTGAATATAAGCAAAGAGACTTGTATTTCAGTATATTGTGATGGCTCTTTTGACGATATGATATTACGATATTTTGCGTATTGTTACATTCCTAAATCTATGTAGTCGTAGATGTAAAAGTAACTGTACCTGAATGTAGTTACTCAAAATAAGTATCACAATACATATTCTCAGTACATGTATTCAGTTACTTCCCAACACTGCCAGCAACTAATGATTCTTTTGCAAATCAGTTCTTCTCATTGGTTGATTGATTATAGGGATGTAATGATATCCAAATCTCTCGATACGATATTGTCACGATATGCATCTCACGGTACGATATTTATTGCGATACTTTGTGGAGGCTTTACAACTGTGTATACGCTACTTTTTCCTCTTAAAATGCTGTGACAAGACTTAATCCAAAGAACTAAGATTTAGAAGTCCTTGTAAGTTATTTTTTTATGTTGTCTGTACTGAAACGGAACATGGATCCATGTAATTCCCTCGGTTTTTTAGGTATTGCTACACTATAATGATTAATTTAAGCAAAGAGACTTGTAATTTGATATATTGTGATGGTCCATGGTATTAGTATGCGACCTTTGACAATACAGTTTCACAATATTTCGGTTATTGTTACAGCTCTGATTGCAAAATGAATTGAAGAAATTATTTTTTTTAACTAAAATACCCAGATAAGTCATGACTGAGTACATTAGTTATATATTTTGATTTAATTGTGCTTTGAATGAGTCATGAAGCCTTTCTCTGAGCACATAGTATGTTTTGTGTGTCCAGATAATGATTTTTCAATGGCTCATTTCAACTATAGTGTCAAGGCAGCTATGGAGTGAAACAGCTTAACCTCCATGTTGAACTGGCCAATCACAAGCTACAATATTGTATCATAAAAACTATAAGTAAGTCACTGTATTTAAATGTCCTATATTACGCAAAATGGACTCTTGTGAGCTTTAAGCCATGTTTGAATGTTGTTATCTCATCTAAACCATACCTGGAGTTGCATTTTGTTTCATTCACACATTTAAGTAACCCTTTATTATTAGTCTGTCTACATCTCCAAAGCTCAAAAAGCTCTGTTCCACCTTGTGATGTCAAGAAGCGGTAGTTAACAGAAGTTAACAGCTACCTTTTGACTTAAATTCACTAGAGATTGGCAATTCCAGGGCTGAAATTCTCCAAATGATTCTAGTGAAGGTGTTAAAAAAAAAAAAAAAGTAACACACTTCCTGTATTACCACATGACATCAGAGTGTTTTCCCCTGGAGAAAAGAGCACAGCCTAAATATGGGTTTGTGTGTTACACGTATGAATGAACCAAAAGCCTACTTAGTAAAGAGTTAAGAAAAGATGCTAGTTTTTCAGTGCAATAAACACCACCAAAATGAAAAACAAAACAAAACTTTATTTAACTTTATTTTTTCATATTGTAGCTTGAACTAAATTTTAAAAAAGAAAAAAAAGAAACGTAACCTATATGAATAACTACTACAGCTATATCATGTTTTGGTTTGGAGTAACGGGGTGTTTAAGCTAAACTAGCCCTTCAGGATTCACACTTAATTGAATATTGTGGTGAAAACACGTTAATGACTGGAGCACATGACCTTGCGCAGCCCTCACTGACGACACACGGCAAAATGAAGATGAATTTTAGTCATATTAGAGCCAGAGAACTGCTTTTACATGGATTATTCTGAATCACATCTTCTCTGTATTGTCTTTTGTATTAGCTGCTGGTTTAGCTCAATATTGGTTATCCACATTATTGTAATTCCATAAGCTTTCCATCTCCATCTGTCAAGACTTCATTGGCAATTCTTTACATGCAATTTAATTATTTTGCAACCTCACAATGCCAAATTTAGGGTTAAAATGATTTCCAGAACAGTTTGAATTGATTTGATGAATGATTATAGATATTTGCAATGAAAGAAAAAAACTATAATTTAATAGAGATGCACCGATCCATCTTTTAAAGTTATGATACTGATACCGATATTGATACTTGGGCTCACCCGATAGTAACAGATGCCAGCGTAGGGATTGAAGAAGGCATTTTATTTCCACCACTTACTACAAAATGTGTTCAGTCATGTCATTTGTCCAGTAACCAACATTAGCCAGTAAATAGTCTTATTACTAGGGATGTAACGATATGTAAATCACATGGTACAATACAATTACGATATTTATTTTCTCGTTACGAAATTCATTGTGATATTGTGGAGATGCTACCAGAATTGAAGCATCTTTTTCTTTTAAAATGCCTTGGTTTGGGGCTATATTAGTGTCATAATGTCCATGAAAGAATGAACATCGAAAGGTTCTTTATGACTTTTATTTCTTCATGTTCTCTGCATTGAAATGGAACAAACAAATGCACATACATAGGCTGACTGTTCTGATGGAGATGCTTGTCTCCATGGAGATGTTTTTGCGTTGTCTGGAATGTTCCACAATATAGTATTAAACTTGTCTTTCTTGCATTTATTTAGTTAGATGTGTTTTTGTAATCTTATCACCACTCCATAGATCTGACCTGTAACTTGTAGGACTATAGTGGTCAAAAGAAATTCTTAGTTGAGTAAAGACATGTCCTGATGATCGATTAGCCCAGTAAAAAGCTGCTGTCCCATATAAATCCTTAAAAAAGTAGTTTCAAATGACTTTTTTAATAGAAATTTTGGCCAACTAAGACACCATTGACCGATTAATGACCTACAGCCCTAGTAATTTGTCTGTTTAATGCCATACTGTGAATCATTCCAGCCAAAGCAGTAACATCTCCATGGAGACGTACTCTCCACCAGAAAAGTCACAGCGTTTCTTTTACATCTTCACATTGAAAATAACATATTCTCGCCTGTGAAATTAAATCAGATCACGATTATACTAAGATTACATTTGCTTTATTCTCTTATTTCTACTGGAGCTGCCTTAAATAACCCATGCAGCGAGTGTTATCTCAGACTAGAAAGACGGCCCTGTTTAATCCCCTGCTCCTCTCCTCCACCGACTGCTGTGATAATATTGATAAAATAATAGAGTAATGCTAACAAAAGCACAGACTGTTTATGTTTGGGAGATCTACTTCCAAACCCGCGCAGCTCGCCCTCAGATGCATGCAGAGTGAGAAGCTTAGTTTTGTCTTTAGGCTCTCCACCTCAAAAGTAGTGAAAATACTGGGGAAAAGCTGCTATCCATGCTAACCGGCAACGGGTTATGAGTCACTGTTTTTATTATTATTTTTACTGTATTATTTGCTTATTGCTCTTTAATATATGTTCGGTGTCCTCAAAGTACTATATAAATTAAATTTATTATTATTTATAATAATATAATTGGATTCTGCTCAACATTTTAAGTCCACGTTTTTATTTTAATATGTCCAGAAGCATTAACAGACTGAAGGAGAAACTGAAATATAAACTAATACAAGAATCCCATGTATTTCAGAACATGTTTTTAGAGGTTTTAACTCCAAACTATTTATTTTTTTTCTTTAGATAACATGACGGGGCATTTTGTTGTTTGCAAGGATTAAATAATTGCTATAATACCACCCTAATACATGGGTTTCAGAGTGATGAAAAATTTGCACTGTTGCCATAGAAATTCAGGAAGTTGCAACCCATGAGCAAGACGTGTAAATCATTCATTCCTAATTAATACTGAAATGGATCAAAATTACAATTACTGAAAAAAGCAAGAGAGCCAAATTTGCCCTTTTTTTTGTTTGTTTAGAAAGGTATTAAATATTAGTTGCAGCCATAATCTAAAAGCATTGTAACAGGGGAACAAAGGGTGTTATGTCAGCGCTCTACATCCTAAGTGGTGTGTACTTGACTCGTATGTGTAATTATGTGTATCTGTGTGTGTGTGAAATGTGTATGTATGTCTGAGGAGCTGTTGACAGGAACTGTGTTGGGGGGGTGACACCTCTGAAGCTGAAGCCTGGCCTGCTCTGATATAACTACAGCTCTAACCGTCTGAGAGGGTATATAAGACATATCAGCTACAAACCACTTACACACAAGTATGGACAAAACTATGGCATGTTTCAGATACTGCTTTGTTTCGGCACCCAGTTGACATTATAATATAAACGTGATCTCTTAAATGCAATAGACAAATACAAAGGGTTGGTTATGAATCGTGATAAAACAGAATTATGATCTGGCTCTAAGGTAATTGTAATATATATATATATATATAGACTTTGATATAAACAAACTTTGATCAACAAGGGAAATTATTTGGGCACAGTAGCTCACGCATCACAATAATAATTTCTAAATAAGTAGCAAAAATAGCAAGAGACCGGTGTCAAATAAACACTTAAATAACTGTAAAGTAAAGTAATAATGCAGACGTATTGTAATACAAATATATCGCAGCTATTTACAAGAGGTTGCAAGGAAAAACAAAGATGACATAATGATTGACAGGACATAGGGTTATCTGTTACATAAGGGTGAGTTGTTTTTATGTATTTTTTGCCATATCACCCACCCCTAGTAATTTCACGTTCCCCCATTTGAGTGTATGACATCACTAATATCGCTATGAAAGTCGTCTATTTTCATGAGAAACCTTTTGCGATTATTAATATTATTTACACTTCAATTTTGTTCATCAGGCACCATGCACCAGACCTATGTTATGTGACCAGTGTGATTAAACCCATGCTTATTTTATTTCACCTTTCTCAATCAGAAAAGCAGCTGAATTTAGGAACCTATTTCACAGTGAGTCCTGGTCCAGAGACTTGTATTTACTAATGAAGATAACCTGCACATTAAGAGCATCAACCCCACACAGAAAGACCCAAGCCTCCAGGAATCAAACCCTGGACCGCTTTGATGCAGAAGTCCCGGCCACTATGCCACTGTGTCTTTTGCTGTGTTACATAACGTCACAGCTTCATTATGAAAGTGAGAATACGGTGTTCTTTATTGTCCCGTCCTTAAATGCTGCTGGGACGACCTGTCTCATAGTCAGTACTGCACTTTTTAAACATGTCCCAAACATTAACATTTGAAAGCAGACTGATAAATTAACTAACTCAAGAATAGCCTTTCAGAACATGTTTGTAGAGGTCTATACTACACGGTTAGCAGGATTTTACTGGTAGCTGTGTTGACCGCAATGCAGCACCTGGCAAACTATCTCCACATCTTGAGCTAGGCTTGGTCAGGGCTGCATTAGTGTAGATTTGAGCCCATGTAATAAATGTGTTATAGATGCAAAGGTCCTATATTACGCAAAACTAACTCCTGTGAGCTTTAAGTCATGTTATAATGCTGTCACCTCATCAAAAACATACCCAGAGTTCTGTTTCATTTCATTCACACATGTTTGAATAACCCTTTAGTATTACTCTGTCTACGTCTCCAAAGTGCAAAATGCTGTTCCACCTTGTGATGTCATGAAGCAGTAGTTTTCAAGTTAACTGGTACCTTTTACCTTTACTTTAGTAGACATTGGCAATTCCAGAGCTGAAATTATGCAGTTGATTCTAGAGAGGGTGTATGGCATTTAAAAACAGGGTGGAGCACTTCCTGTATTACCACATGACGTCACAAGGAACAGAGTGCTTTCCATTTAAGAAAACAACTCGGCGTAACTATGCAGGATTTGTGTGTTAAACGTGTGAATAAAACAAAACACAACTCCAGGTGTGTTTTTGATGAAGAAACAACAATATAAGATCAGAAAATGGCATAATATGAGCCCTTTAAATCAAGTGTTTCTCCTTTGTATATTCTAAGTTTTGCATCTTAAATCTCTGTTCACATTACACTGTGAGAGTGCTGACCTGCTGTTGTTGACAGAGCTGTGCTGGAGGAGACACCTCTGGAGTGGAGCCTGTCATGTTCTGATATCTGTACAGCACTAACCGACTGTGAGCCTCGAGCGCTCAGCTGATCTGTGTGTACGAGCAGAGAGTCTGCTCTGTACTGGAGATTAGCCCTGCAGGATCTGGGAATGCACAGTTTAAAGGGCCCATATTACGCTATTTCCTCATCTATGTTATAATCTTGTTTCCTCATCACAAACATACCTGGAGTTGTTTTGTTTAGTTTCATTTAGACATGTTTAACAAGTTCTTTTCTCAAATTGAAAACACTCTGCTCCACCTTGTGATGTCATGTGCAAATACAGGAAGTGCTCCACTGTTTTAAAGTCCATACACCTTCACTAGAATTGTATAGCTGTAGTAGTTATTCATATAGATCACGTTTTTTTTTTTTTTTTTTTTTTTTTTTTTAATTACAATTATTTCAAGCTACAGTATGAAAAAAATAACTAAAATAAAAGCTTTTATCATTTTGGTTGTGTGTATTGCACTGAAAAACCAGCATCTTTACTTTATTCTTTACGAAGTAGGCTTTTGTTTCATTCACACATTTAACACACTAACCCATATTTAGGCTGTGTTCTTGTCTCAAAGGGAAAACACTCTCTTCCACCTTATGTCATTTAGCCACTTAGAATTTAATTTGGATTATTTCAGACCTGGAATTGCCTATCTCTACTGAACTAAAGGTAAAAGGCGCTGTTAACTGGAAAACCACAGCTTTATGACATCACAAGGTGGAACGGAGCATTTTGAGTTTTGGAGATGTAGACAGACTAATAATGCAGGTTTACTCAAACATGTGTATTAAACGAAAAACACAACATCAGTATGTTTTTAACGAGGTAACAACATTCAAACAAAAGTCAATTTTGTGTAATTTAGGACTTTTAACAGGTTTTGTTGAGACTAGATACAAGGCAGTTGTGTTATTTTTTTTCTCATATATATTCTATTTGTGTAGTACAACTGTTCAGTTTTGTATACGAATGAATAGGCCTGTCACAATAACAAATTTTGAAGCTACAGTGAAATGTAATATAAACTAATATTGAAACTACTGTGTGCCACTAACACAAAGCAGGATAATAAACCACTTTTAACATCATGAATTAATAATTAGCCACAGAAGTTATGTATTCTCCCCTCTACTGCTCAAATCTTACATTATTACACAAAAATGGCAACAATCTCCCCACTATTGCAAAGAAATTGTATGATAAATACTGAGCCCTAAAATATATTGATCCAGCTTTCATATATTGAACTACTACTACTACTCCTACTCCCACTCCCACTACTACTATAATTACTACTCCCACTACTACTACTATTACTACTCCCACTACTACTACTACTACTGCTACTGCTATTACTACTACTATTGCTACTACTGAAAACTCACTGAAGGGGCACATTTTGGTTTCTTCCCAGATGAGTTAGTTTTTGCAAGCCCATTTGTTTTGAGCTGTAATGGGGATGCAGGAATCCAAGTAGACGATCGTTTACATTAGTAGACCAACACAATGGCTGAGTGGCTAGTGCTCTCACCTCACATAAAGAAGGTTTAGGTAGGCCTGCCACGATAATTACTGTATCAACTTCAATATATGAAAGCTGACACTATACTTTTTGGTGGATAAATATTTATTGTGTGTACTTTTTCTTTGCACTACTGGGAAATGTTTGGTCATTTTTTGTCTAGTTTTTCTCAAGATTTGAGCTGTGGAGGGTTGAAGTAATATTTTCTATGACTCATTACAGATGCAAACTTGGTATGAAGGTGTTTCATTCTGCTGTTCATTTATTGCAGCTCATGATTTTTTTTTTAATAATATTGTTAATCTAGAATAGTTTTAGTGGTTTAAATCTGCTCTTGGGTTTTTGTGTCAGTGGCATAAATTAGTTTCTGTATCGAACTTCAAAATTTGCTGTAATGACAGGCATAATAAGATCAACTTTAAGATCAACTCTCAGACAGTTTTCTCCATCAATCCAAAACGTGCACAATAGGTCCAATCCTCCAGCTAACGTAGTCCTGATCAAGTCTAGTTCCAGATCTGGAGATCGGTCCCCGGACAACCCACTGCTCCTGACAGGCTGATACTGATATATTGAAAGATGAGTCAAATGCAGAGTACAGATTCCTTTACAGGGAAAATGGAGTGTACCTTACCTTGCTTTACCTTATATTCAGTCTGTTATTATAGAAATAATATGGTGGAGGGTCCGTCACCTTCTTGTTTCTATATATATGTCATTGTTCTGCCTGAAATGTTCCACAGAAAAAAAACAGCTCTACCTTACATTTATTAAAGTACAGGTGGTTTTATAGCTCAAAAATACTTAGAAAAACAGGCATTCTGACTCTGAGCGGGGTCGCCTCACCACAGATCTGACCTGTAACTTGGTCTGGTTTAGTCTCTGTGAAGATAGAAAGGTTTAATGCCATACTGTGAAACATTCCAGACAAAGCAATAACATCTCCGTGGAGAAATCATTTGACAGACCCTCCACCAGAAAAGTTACACAGTGCACCTTTTAAATAAGATACACACGTACATATTTTGTTCTCACAATAATTATCCTAAACCTCAAATAAAATGACATTATGACATCCGTACTGACAGACTCGCCTCCATATTTCCACGGCTTGACCCACTTCGTCTTGAGCTGTGGCAGTTGTGGGGGAGGGAGTAGCAGTGGGGGGGGGGGCAGGGCAGGGCAGTATGGGGGTATCTATAAATACCTCTCTTTGCGTTGAGCCGCAGAGGGGTCCCTAAACTGCTCTCCTCGCTTGTATCTGTCTGTTGGCACATAGTCACAGTAACTACCAGACGCTTTCCTTTGCGTGACAACAAAAACACAAGCATATTTTGGACACACTCACCTCGGCTGTCTTATTTCATGTTATATTTTTTAATACTACTCCTCCTTTTGACCACGTTATCAAGGCCAATTCTTAATAATAGTTTGTAAACCAACTAGGCATGTCACTATAACAAATTTTTAAGCAGGATATATTGTTACAGAGAAATATTGCAATAAATGGTTATATTGAAAATACTCTGTCCCTAACACAAAGTAGGATAATCCCAGTAAACCTATTTTTAAAGATGCATTGTATAACGTTTTGTTTGGGGGTCCGTCACCTGCTTGTTTCTATGGAGATGTCATTGCTCTGCCTGGAATGTTCCACAGTATGACATTAAACAGCTCTACCTTACATTTATCCACTTGATGAGGTGGTTTTATAGCTCAAAAATACCTAGAAAAACAGGCATTCTGACTGTGAGCGGGGTTGCCTCTCCACAGATCTTATCTTTAACTTGGTCTGATTTGGTTTCCATGAAGATAGAAAAGCATAATGCTATACTATGAAACATTACAGACAAAGCAATAACATCTCCATGGAGAAAAGTATTTGACCAGAAAAGTTCCACCAGAAAAGTTACACAATATACAGCATCATTAAAAGGCCTGAGGTGCAACAAATAAATAGCAGATTGAACCAATAATTAGCCATAGAAGTCATGTATTCTCCCCTCTACAGCTTAAATCTTACCTTATTACATCAAGAGGGCAAAAATCTCCCCATTATTGCAAAGAAATTGTACACAAGATCATTTTTGTTTCGATATAGTAATTATTGTGACAGCCTTAATGTTGATATAAAGAAGCAGAATACCATTTTTTTTAACATTGATATAAAACTGTAGTAAAGTAATGTAGTGATGTTTTTCAATTAACTGTCTTATCATCTGGCCTCATATTCTTAATAGGTTGGACACCAGATCAATTGCTATTAAGTTGAAATTATAATGCAAATAGTTGCCATTAGCAACACATCAGGCCAGTATTTGAACTTTTTGGAGTATTCGCTATCGGCCTTAAAGAGATTTTGTTTTGGTCTATCTACTGTCTAAAAAATACACACAAAGCTTTATATTCGAAGAGATGGCTGCACAAAACGTGACTACACAGCTCTCTGAAAGACTTACGGTAAAAAAAAAAAAAAAAACGTGCTGTAGGTGAGTTTGTATTAAATTTAAATGTCATAATTCTGGGAAAATAATATCAGATTCAGCCATGAAAAAAACAAAACAAAACATTGGTTGATCTCTGTTGGCAAGTCTGACTGCACTTGGAACAAAGCAAATCTCACAAGATCGTTTTCTTCTTGTGTGCACGATCTTATGGCAATTTTGTCTCACGAGATCTTGTGGCACGAGATCTTGTACCATCCCTACTCAAAATGTTTACAGTTTGCACTAGCTTATTGACTGCAAAATGAAGAAATTAAATGAAATGAAAAAAACAAATCAACACAATTCAAAACTCATTCTCAGTCTCTACCATGCTAATCCTCTTGTATTTTCTCCACCGTGCAGCCCCATTGTACATTTCCTTTTACATTAGCAAGCTGGAGACCCCCTGCTTCCTGACCACACAATCATTTTAATGCTGAGCTGTTGTTGCCGCTAATGCGCGTAAAGGGTTAACCCCAGCCTCTGTCAGTTAACTGCACAGGGCCAGCTGTTGGCTTGGAGATCCAATCACAATGATTTTCCACTGTTATGTCATGTGACCTGTGCCGCAATCCGAAACTGAGGCCGGGCAGCAAGCCTTTGCACATCCTCCAAGTTGGCGCTGCATACTCTCGTGGGGTTAGAGCTGGTATTAGACGCCCCAAACTATTAGAGTCACACGACAAGGACTTCCAGGGGACAGCGGACATGTCACTTTGCACATATCCTTTTAATAGCGTTTTAAATAGCTGCATCTGCTCTCAGCAAGACAAATTACAGTGTTGTCACGATACAACATTTTCAAACTATATTTTCATACTAGGGAACTGATTCAATATTCAGTGACGATTTCGACACCACAATGACAATAAAACACTCAAATATTTAGTGATTTTCAATATTAAATCAAAGTTCTTTCTTTTTTATTACCAAGTGCACTTATATCTGTGTAATCCCTCACAGGAAGGTTCCACAGTGGTCCACAGACGTATACTAGTCTATGTGCTCTCATACTTGTTCCGGTACAGCTCTAGATCATTCTAAAGCTATTCAGGAAAGGTTCATTTTTGTCCTTTGTATGTGACTTTTTTTTTTTTTTGTATCAATACCTGTTCAAGAGTATGTAGTTTCAATACTAGTTTTAGTATTGATTAGTATTGATTCTGGACTCTAGCCCTAACTGGGAAAGCAACTCTATGCGTCAAAATGAGATCACTGTGCATTGTCTGTTACATATAAATCATTTTTATCCTCCGTGAACCAGAGGTAATACTGGTGCTCTGTTAGCATGTTTGGTGGTGTTAGCTCCAGCATGACGGTAAAGTCTCAGGTATGGAGCCAGAATGGAAGCTGAATGGACTGGAGAAATTTGTTTTAACCTCAGTGTTTCAAATGTGAATAGTCAAGATGATTTTAGTAACTGACATCTAATCAGCTGGTAAAAAAAAATCTACTGTTGATGCTTTGCAACTGATGTCATCAACTTTCCCTGTGGGTGTAAAGCTAACTGAAAGCACTGCTCAGTCAGAAGCTCTGTTACTAAAATTAGACTTTAATCTGAGCTTTATTTTAACACAATCTGACCAGAAAGAGCTGATTTAGTTGGAACTACAACAGGTGAAATGATTTGTGCTGTTAAACAAGTCTCTCCCACATAAAATTAGTTGGTCACTTTCTTGGTCACTTTCACCTTTTTGTTGATGATCAAACACATAAACAGGACCATAAACACTTGTATTGATCACAAGCTTCTGGAAATGTGTTGTTTAAATCCATTTTGTATTTTTTCTTGAGTTTTTGGCAGTGTTTGCTAATGTGTGGATTGTGTCACCATGAAAACTACATGCAGGATACCCCCAGCACGATGTCACTGCAAATTAAGACTCCAGTAAGAGTTATCCTGATCATTTACTGTATATTAGTCACAATTAACAGCATCAAAGCAACTAGACCCAAAAGCTAGTAGTTACTCCTCCTGCCGCTATCTCAATCAAACCATACACATCTATAGAATGTTGTGGATATGATATTTAGACGATTACTTGCTCTTTGTTAATTTGAGTCTAGTGGAATTGTCTAAACGAACTGTGCAGCCTAAAAGTCACTGTGGAACATTTGTCACATTTTAATGTTCTTGTGAACAATTAGCACCAAATATCACTCACTGTTATTGTGCTGTTGATGACACCCGTTTGGACGAGACTTGTCCAGAAGTCAACGGGTCACACTGTCTCTGAAGAACTTTGAGTCCAGACACATAAGCAACTGTTGGGTTACATATCAGTACATTTTTGAGGATTTGTGTATTTCATATTTGTTTTAATTTTAAGATTGTTGTGCTAAAACATTAAGATTGTATGCACGTCATGATTATTGACCATTTAATTATTCTTTTTTTCCCACAATATAGACATTAAGATTTCTGTAGCTATATTATGCAACAAGCTTTATTAAAATCACATTTTGCTTTGTGACTTAAAAAGTGATTTAAATGTGAAGTGCAAATTCAACAGTATCATTTCAACTCTTAGTGTTATTTTTTTTAACACTTTTAAGGTGTTGAGGTTAACACTGGTGATGTTATTACACTCTTCATTAATAGTTCATTTTTTACACTAGTGTACTGTCTGGTAGTACTGTAGATTGATAAAAATACACTCTTTTCTTGCTTAAAAAATAAGACTCAATTTACATATTTGAGGATTAGTTTGTTTTTTATCTGCTGTACATTATACTAGCATAATTAAAGGCACACTACGCAACTTTTCTGGTGAAGAGTCCGCTACCTGCTTGTCTCCATGGAGATGTCTTTGCTTTCCCTGGAATGTTCCATGTTATGACATTAAACATATGCATCTAGTATTCATTCAGTATGCACGGTTCTATTGCTTAAAAATCAAATAATTCCTTCTGTGAATAGGGGCGACTCTCCACAGATCTGAATTGTAATGTAGCGTAGTGCTGTAACCTGCGTGTCTCCCTCGTGATAGATAGGTTCAATGTATAATGTGGAGACAAAGCAATAACATTTCCATGGAGACAAGCAGCTGGGAGACCCTCCACTAGAAATGTTATGCATTGCACCTTTAAGTTTTGCTCTGTATATTGAGTTGTTCTTCTACATGAGCACGCTTAAGAGGCCACTGTTCATATACTGCATAATGGGCAACATTAGCATAGCGTTTATTTCTGCAAACATAGCCGGTTCCTTTTAAAAGTTAGTCATTGATCTGAACTGCCAGGCGAAAATCTATATGAAAAACCCCACTGTTACTGCTAGCATACACTTTCTCTATTGTAATACCTTTTGTTTTGTGTAGACGTCATTGATCTGAGACTAAAATGTATAAAGACAATCCCACAAATGTATTTTATTGTAAACTGCTTAACTGGCCAGTGATGTGGTTATTTTTGGGACTCTTTTGGCAGTGAGAGCTATAAGACAAAGCTTGGACCAGCATGAATGGGACCATGTGATGAGCAGATTGTAACTGAATGGACCTCGTTAGAATGGACTCCACTGATTCCACAGATACTCTTAATTAGATTTAACGAAGGCTTTCCCTCAGCTATTAAGTCAGCTGCCCCCATCCTGACCATGGTTTAGGGCTGCAAGATGGATCGCAATAGAACTGAAATTTTAGTGGATGCAATGAACAAATCGCAAAGGCTAACTACATGTATTGTTCTGGATTTTAAAAAAAGAAAAACATGTTGCTGAAATGTGGTTCTTGTATTAGTTTGTCAGTTAATATTTTAGTATTTAGGAGTTCAAGATTCGTAAAGGCTAACTTTCATATTCTGCATAAAAACAACTAATCCTGCAGTTTAGATCTGTACAAACATGCTCTGAAATCTGGTTCTTGTATTTGTTTGTCACTTTATATTTTAGTCTTTAGGGCTGCAGGATTAATCAAAATTGAAAACATCTTTTGAATGGACACTGTGCACAATTAGCAAATTGTAAAGGTTAACTAAATATCCTGACTTATTTTGGATTAAAAAAAACTGCTAACCCTGTACTACAGATCTGTAGAAACATGTTCTGAAATCCATGTGATAAAACCAAATTCGCAATTTGAATGGACCCAATTAGCAAATCATAAAGATTAGCTAAATATCCTGACTTATTCTGCATTTTTAAAAAAAGAATCAATTCATATTTTAGTCTTCAGGGCTGCAAAATTAATAAAAATCAAAATTCCAAACTTATTTTGGATAAAAAATATATATGTATATATGTCTAACCTTGGACTTTAAATTTGATAATATTCTGAAATACATGTGATTCTTGTGTTAGTTTGTTCATTCATGTTTTGGTCTTTAGGGCAGCAAAATTAATTAATTCATTAATTTGAATGGATGCAGTTAGCATATCACAAAGGATGCAATTATTAAGTACCATAATTTCCTCCACGAACACACTGTCCTGTCTTATTCAGCATAAAAAACTGCTAACCCTGTAGCTGAGATCTGTTAAAACATGTCCTGAAATGTGATTCTTGTATTAGTTCGTCAGTTCATATTTCAGTCTTTTTGTCAATTGTTCTGGATGCATTTTGAAATGTGAACTTGGAACAAAATCTTATCAAAGAATAAATCAGCAAAAACTCAATTAGATCTTTCCAAATCTTTTCCTAAATCAACCAATCCGTGCAGCCCTACCATAGTTCCCAACATTCCACTCTGCTCCGGGGAATACTGTGGGTTTCTGCTGATCTTTGGAGTTTTTTTGTTGGGAGTGTAACACGCCATGGACGTGTTTAAAGCCCAGATAATCAATGGCTGCACACAACACAGGAGTGAATGGGCCATTTAAAAGCACTGTTTACTATGGTCAGATATCTCCTCTCAGCACAATGCAAATTAGTGCCAACAGCAGCTAACGTCGTGCACAGGAGGGAGAGAGAATCAGTTACTTTTACAGTTGTATTCACTTGACACCTTAAGTCAATGGTTCTTATCACACTGTTTTTTTTTTGTTTTTTTTTCTACTTAAGTTAAATTTACAAAAGCTTCAAAAAGTGAACAGAGGTTTCAATTTTGTTGTCGCCTGCTTGTCTCCACAGGGATGATTTCACTTTGCTAGAAATGTTCCACAGCATTTTATATATATAATATTAGGTGTTCATATTCTTATATCTTGAACAGTAACTTGAACAACATATTTTTACTATGGGCAGCTCTTCTTCTCTTCACAAATTTAACCAGTAACTTGGTCTGGTTGCATAATCTTCTTGTCAAGATTGGAAATAGATGTGTTTATTGCTATAGGCTATAAACTAAGGCTTAACATTAAGCAATAACATTTCCAGGAATATAAGCAGGTTGTGTACCCTATGCTGGAAAAAAGTTCCATAGTGCACCTTTTAACCTTGGGAATGCCATAATTTGTTTGTGCATAGTGTTCAGTTAATGATTTATCTGATAACATAATGGAAACCTAATCAGACACGGTACCATACAGCTATACAATATCTCAGTATGTAGATTGTTTGTCGAATCCCGCTCTCAACATAAAAACATAATTATTTGAGCGGTCAAATCTAGTGGCAGTGCGATTCTAGCTCCCACAGATGAATGCTTTCGTTGTGTCCTTAGGCAAAACACTTCGCCTGCCACCTGCCGAGTGTCTGCGTACATTGGTCTATGAATGTGTGTGTGAGTTGGTGAGTGGTTTCTTGATGTAAAGCGCTTTGAGTGCCTTTAAGGTGGACAAGCTCTATATAAAAATTTAATTAATACTTTTCTATGATTAAAATAGTTTAATCGTAGAAGTGTTAAAAGTGTGTCACTTTTTACTTAGTTACAACTTGAGTTACGTCCATGTGTCAATATGGAAGCTAACAGTCATCTTAGTTGTGTATATTTTCGACTCCTGCACCTCTTGTAACAGAGCTGGTGCATGGTATGTGAGAATGACATTCCTTATGTAGTTGCCACATAGAAAACCTGTTAGCATCGCTCGCATTTTTACTTCCTGGGTATAGCTCTTTTACATTCAGAATAAATCATAGTTGGCGACGCCTGCTTGCTCCACTTGGGTCTGTATTTCCAGCTTGTCAAGTAGATTTATCTGTTTGTATCCATCATTTCTCCTCAGGGCTGCAGGCTTTTGTTGTTTAAATGTATTTCTGGCTTCTTACCTTGGGCTGTATCCATGTAAAGAATGCACCTCTTTATGCGTCAAAGCAGTTATTGTTGAACTACACAATGCTCTTTCTTTACTCAGGTTTTCAGGCAGATTCACCTTTTGTCATCACTGAAACATCAAATGACACAGGAAGTAAGAGATTTCACAATAATGTATTTTTGAGTTAAGATAATTGTACAGAAAACATTTTATTGTCATGTATATTGACTCGACTCCGCTTTTATTTATTTAATTTGTAATAGATTTCTGCAGTTATATTAATTATTATTATTATTATTATTTTTTTTTTTTTTGCTTTTTTCACTTTCCTTTACCTAAAATGTGAGTTGACGTGCGTAGTTCAGTGGTAGTAATAATAACATTCACGATCATTTTTTTTTTTTTAAATTGCCTGATAATGTGATCTGTTTTAATGTATAAAGCTAACATCATATAATATTTGCACATTTGTAAATTCTGAGTTCAGTTGATCTCAAATTGGAGACTTCTTCTGGTGGTACTGAAGGTCAGACAGTTCTACATTTTTGCCTTGTTTGGTTTAGTCCTTGTTTAGAACTGCTTTAAGCCTGGTTTAGTCTTATACCTATAGTCATGTTGTAGTCCACTTTAGTCCTATCACTAACCTGGTTTAGATCTGGTGGTAGTTGGAAAACCAAATATTTTCTCAGAAGGTACTTGATGTGAAAAGGACAAGATGTGGAATTACTTAGTTTTTCGAGTGAAGATTTTAATCCTCCATTTTACAGTACATTAAAGCTCTGCCGATATTTTTTGGCCGATGCGTAGGGCCCATTTCATTATTTTCGCCAAATTATATAATTTTAATTCACCTAGAGTCCCTTTTTACCCCAGGCCTTTAAGGTGTGTAATGTAATTAATGTAGTCACACTTTGAGCATTTGTCTATTTGTATTAAAGTGCTCATATAAACCTTTGTGTGTACTCTTTTGGCAGCAGGTTGGCCTAAACAAAATATGAGCCTATGCTAGAGCTTTAAAGCTGATCACCCAGTCGCTAAAAAGTGCAAATATCGGTACCAGTATATCTGTCTGTCTAGTCAACTTTGCTGAGTTACACCTTTTGAGAAGCTGTAATTCCAAAAAGCATGGAAACTACATCAAAAGTATAAAATAAATTAAAAAAATGCATGAGGTGAAATTATTTAAATAAATGAATTTGTGTCTCATGTGTCTCGTGGACCCATTCTTGTGTCTTCTCTTGTCCTGTGAAAATGTTGGTTTTGACAATTGTGTTTTCTCTTGCAGATCGCGTGCTGTGACTTCTGGCTTGGTGGGAGGGTCTCGGTCACCATGACAGACTAAAGGGGCTCTGTCTCTGCTGGACATGGCTTTTTTTGTACTACTCGCCCCCTGCTACCTGCCACATGAGTCCTCCAGTCTGTGAGCGACCACAATAGCTGTTTATGGAAACTACAACTGCTTTCCCACATTTGAGGAATTAAGCCGGGATAACCAACCCCATCCCCCTCCACCCTCTGGAAATTGTCACTTTTCTTTGCGATCGGGCGGAGGAGGTAGAAATAAAGAAAAGACAAAATGGCGAACAACTCGTACAGCGGGGTGAAGAACTCCCTGGTGGAGGCCAATCACGATGCGGAGTTTGGCTGTTCGCTAAAAGAACTGCGTGGTTTGATGGAGCTGAGAGGAGCTGAGGCGCTGGGAAAAATCGGGGACACTTACGGAGATACGCAAGGACTCTGCAATCGGTTAAAAACGTCCCCTATAGACGGTAAGTTACACACAAAATGCACTAACACAAAGGGGAGAAGGAGTAGAGATGTTGACCAGAATTTATAATAGACAAGTCATTATTTAGTTTATTTTGTTTAGATTATCGTGTGTCTCTCCTCTCCTTGTGGATCTCTGGTATCTTGTGAACTCGCATGCAGGTGTAGTTGTATGAGTGCAGATTGGGTCAGATACATAGAGATGCGTAATAATTTTGAGATCTTTTGCCATGCCCCCTTTTTAGTCAACCAAGAATTTCTTTGTTCAACTACAGCCATAGGAAAGAGGGATCAGACATTACAACAAATAGGCTTTAATTTAAATTGTAGTTTGATTTCCAATTTATGTTTCCAAATGAGAATTCAGTACACAACGAGGGAGTGCAAAGATATCAAAATATTGTGATTCTAAATTTCTTTATTATATAATCTTTTGCAAATTATGTTGTGCTCGTTTAGAGGAAGGAAACTGTATGCACAACATTTGTCATCTTCACACTTTTGACTATAAAAAATTGTGTATTTCATATTATCTTTTCGCTGGAAATGGTTTTACAAAGAAATTTTTTTTTTAAAAATAGTTTGTTTAATAATGTTGCATTTGATTCTTAAAGTAGAGGATTGCATGTCTTAGCCAGATTGTGATAATTCCCAGCCCTAGTTCACAATGTTTGATTAAAGGTGCATTGTGTAACTTTTCTGGTGGAGGGTCTGTCAGATGCTCTTCCCCATGGAGATGTTATTGCTTTGTCTGGAATGTTTCACAGTGTGGTATTAAACATTTCTATCTCCATGGAAACCAAACCAGACCAAGTTACAGGTCATATCTGTAATACAACCATCTGTAATAGAACTAGAAAAGCACTCAGAGAGCGCAGAACTCCGCCAAGCAGCTCAGTTTTCAAAGTGATCCAGAATCCAGGATTTCTTCTGGATCATCACCAAAATCTAATCATCTGTTGGATTTACCATTAGGAACATTTCCTGAAAATTTCATCAAGATCCGTCCATAACGTTTTGAGTTATCTTGCTAACTAACTAACTAACAAACAAACAAACAAACAGACAGACAGACTCAGGCGAAAACATAACCTCCTTGGCGGAGGTAATAAATGTAAAGTAGAGGTATTTAATGCCATTCTGTGGAACATTTCAGGCAGAGCAATGACATCTCCATAGAAACAAGCAGATGACGCACCCTTCACCAGAAAAGTTACACAATGCACATTAAAGACTGAAATATGAACTGCTAACTTAACACAGTGTCTTGCATTTCAGAATGTTTGTAGTGTTATCCATAAAAACAGGACATTTTGTTGTTTTGTTGTTGCAGAGAAGATGATTATTCCATAAATTATGATTCGCAGCCTGTGTGATTTCATAATTGAGTCGACTGAAATGGCAATTTTGATTTTCTTGTGAAATACTGTGCAGTTCTAACAGGCACTCGTGAAACAACGTGTAGAGATAAGGCTGCTTGAGTTCACGTTCAGATGATTTTGACGGAGCAGTTACAAGGCTTGTTCCGCATCTTATTTTCTGTACTTTTCAAAGGTCCTATATCAAACAAAACTGTGAGCTTTAAGTCATGTTACAATGTTGTTAAATCATCAAAAACATACCCGGAGTTGTGTTTCATTCACACATGTTTTTGCAATCCTTTATCATTAGTCTGTCTACATCAAAATCTTCTATTCCGCCTTGTGATGTCGTTCAGTGGCAGTTAAACTGTTACCTTTAATTCAGTAGAGATTGGCAATTCCAGGGCTGAAATCATCCAAACAATTCTAGAAAAAGTGTATGGAGTTCAAAAACATACTTTCTGGATTAACCACATGACATCACAAAGTGGAACGGAGTGTTTTCCATTTGAGAGAAGAACTTGTGTGTTCTTGTTGAGCTCACGCCTTTTTAACGATACTGTCTATTTAAAAATTGGTTTACTGGGATGATCCCGCTTTGTGTCAGTGGCATACAGTCATTATTATTGTACATTAATATTATCATCTGTCGCAGTATTTCTCTGTAGCAAAATATCGTGTTATTGTGAGATAACGTAGTTTGACATGACATGACTCTGAAAAATACCATCACATGAAATGGGTAGAGTCCATGTGATCAGAGTATCCGTGCTGGTCTTTTGTGGTGCTGTGGGCTTAGTCTGTGTATCATTCAATACGTGATCTGCTGCTTTGTGCGCTGAGTCTTGACATCACTTCCTTGAAACACTCAGAGGGAGGACAGGTGCTGGGCAGGCTGGCTCTGACCTGGGCCAGTCCAGCTCTATTTTAGTGGTGTGTCCCTCGCCCCCTCCCAGCCCTCCTCTCTGTCTCTCCCTCCTCTCTCTCTCTCGCTCTTTCCCTCTCTTTCCTTCTATCTTTCTAGTTCTCTTTCTACCCATCTATCTCTCCTCTCTTTCCCTCATTATTACTCTCCCTCTATCTCGCTCTCTCTATATCCTCTTCTCTCTCTTTCCCTTATTCTTACTGTCCCTCTTTCTCTCTCTCTCTGCCCCCCTCTCTCCCTCTTTCTTACTCTGCTCCTGCTCTCTCTCTGTCCCTCTCTCATACACTCACTCACTCACTCACTCTCTTTCTTACCCTCCTTCCCTCCTCCTCTCATTCTCTCTCTCTCTTTTCACCTCTGTGCGTCTCTGGTGTAGACTCCAGGAAGAGCAGCTGTCAAACTGGGCACTGGGGCTGAAAAATTAATCAAAAGCTAATTAACATTTCAGTTGGAAAATCGCAAAGGGAAAATAATGACACCAACAGATAAGGACAGCATTACGTTTGAGTACAACAATTATTATCACAATTTAACACTAATCTACAATTATTAACACCAAAAGCAAACAACAGTTAAATCCTTAATTCACTTTCAATCCCATTGTCGTATTGACGATAAAATGACATCACGCTGGAGGTGTTCTGCATGTATGTGTATGGTGGAATGTTCAGCAGTTATCATGGTGACACAATGCACACATTAGCACAGACAGACTCAGGAAGAAATACAAAATGATTTAAACAACACATTTTCAGGAGCCTGTGATCAATACTTACACACAGTATCTCACATATCGCAATATATTCTAATAATAAAGAGTAAAAAAATGTAAGTGGTAATAATATATTCTAAATAAATAGCAAAAAAGATGGCAAGAGACAGGTGTCAAATAAGATGTCAAATTCATGGTCCTGTTTAGGAGTTTGATTTTCAATAATAAAGGTGAGAGTGCCTAACTGAAAGACTAATGCTTGCTAGCTTGTGACCGTGATGTTGAAAGAGACTTTTTTAACAGTAAAAATCATCTCACCTATTGTAATTCCAGCTCAAGTCAAGTCTAATGGCATTAAATTAAAGCTCAGATTAAAATCGTCAGACAGAGCATGCCTACAGTTAGCATCACACCCCCAGGGAATGTTGAGGACATCAGCTGCAAACGAGCTATAGATCAGTGGTTCTCAAACTTTATGTTGCCCCCCCAAAACCTTCACATCTCTTCACACTCTTGACTATCCCTTATTTCATGTAAGGCTTTTTTGGGTAGTTGTTTAATAATATAGCCAATCACAACTATTATTTTCTTATTTTAATCATTATTATGTCACAATTATTTTATAGAAACATTATTTATGATGTGCACTTTATTACAAAGAACATTTAATTAATGAAGTTAATATGACTTAAATAGTCCAGCTTGAGCTTTTGGTGAAATAAATTCAAATATTTTAATAATAAAATTGTAATAGTAAATTCTTACAATTTTATTATAATATTATCATTATTTGAGTATTCTTGACCAAGAAAGAACAAGATATTCTGTCTCCAGTCCAATTCTAACACCTGAAGTTTAGAGTCCTTTTACCACCAACATGTTTGAATTCATTTATTTCTCTTTTCTCTCAGATATGAATGCTCCGGGATGAGTACTTTACAGGCAGAGTCTATATCAGACCTGGGCACTGTCCATCTCCCGGACCACATACGGCCTTTTGGTTCACTCTGACCGGCCCGTTTAAACTAATTTGGAATTACAAAATAAACATTTTGTAATTGTACCTTCATGCATAGACTAAGTTTGCATTGCTTCTATTTTAGAGGTGGTTTTTTTTTTTGTTTTTTTAAATTACATTTTTTTGTAAGGCAACCTCACTTTTTCATTGCTTAGTCATTACATACACTCTTACCAGCTTTTTGGCCCAGCCCTCCACAATATTTTCTGTTTCTAATGTGGCACCAGGGGAAAAAATAATTGCCCACCCCTGGTCTATGTTCTTGGTTTTCAGCTTTCTCCCCCCCATACAAATGATACTTGTTGCTGTATTTAATAACTATGGCAACGGTCCTAATTTCTCATTATTCTGAAACTCACAGAAAGGCTTAATGCAGAAAATAATAATTCAATTACTAATTAAAGATTATTTCCACAATCAATTAATTTTGATTAATTGATTCACTTGTTTCAGCCACATGGTAGAAGCTGAAAACTACCAACAAAGGACTTTTTCCCCATGCAAACATAGGTCTATTACACTTTGTTGTAAATTGTTAACGATCGCTATGACAACTGTCCTAATTTCTCACCATACTCACCTTAACAATACACTTAAAGGTGCATTGTGTAACTTTTCTGGTGGAGGGTCTGTCACCTGCTTGTTTTAATGGAGATGTCATTGCTCTGCCTGGAATGTTCCACAGTATGACATTAAACAGCTCTACCTTACATTTATTCAATTCAGTACCTAGAAACACAAACATTCTTACTGTGAGCAGGGCTGCCTCTCCTCAGATCTGACCTGTAATTTGGTCTGGGTTGGTTTTCATGCAGATAGACAGGTTTAATACGATACTGTGAAACATTCTAGACAAGTATTTGACAGACCCTCAACTAGAGGTGCGCGATATATCGATTAAATCGATTAATTCGAATTTACAGTTCAGAACGATGTGTTTTTATGAAAATCGATTTTTTTTATTATTAGTATTATTTTTTACACGCGAGCGTCGAAAGCGGAACTAATGCGCTGCAGCGCTCTACACGGGTAAGTTAGCGGGGCGCGGAGCGGAGGAGGTGTCGTATTTTTCTGCTACGACTGACCTGTGGTCCAGCCGAACGATGCAGCCCTACTTGAGTTTAACGGTACATTTTGTTAATAGTAGCGGGGCGATGCGAAGCGTTTGTCTGCAAACAGTGTATTTTCCCGAGGATCACAAGGGGGGATTAATCGCACTGAAAGATGCTTTCACTTCGTGGAACCTTGCAGAAGACCGACTCATCTGCATGACAACAGACAGCGGCAGCAATATGATCAAAACTTTCTAAAAGTAGCAAAAGGAGAAATTCATTTGTCAACTGGACAGAGTTTATTTGGTCGAATACGTTTCTCAGCTCATCCAAGCTGCTTCTTCAGTTCTGGTCAGATGCTGGCGGACACTGCTTTATATCTGCTTGAAGGGAGGAGCTTAATTACAATGAAATTACTCTGAGACACACATATTTATTTACAGTTTCTGTTAGTCATGTGAGTCTATTCAATATGGAGTGGGAGTGGGGGAGTAGTTAGCAGATCCATTCAGGGCCATGATGGGTGTTTTCACACCTCTGGACATGTCCTGGACATGTCCTTTCTAAAAGTGTCCTTTCTAAAAGTGTTTACAATGGCCTGGTCTGCCATTTCACTTACAAGTATGTTTTTTGCTTGTCAGATTGCACTTTAATCCTAAATTTAAAAAAAGAATAAAGTTAAAACTTGTTTTGAGCCATTTATTTGTCATCTGTTATTTGTTTTTGAGTAGGGCAGAGAAAAATCGATTAAAATCGGAAATCGGATTTTTTGTAAAAAAATCGGAGATTTTATTTTTAGGCCATATCGCCCAGCTCTACCCTCAACTAGAAAAGTCACCCAATGCAGCTTTAACAATGCAGAAGGTTATGGAGCGTAGAAATAGCTTTTAAAATGTTTGAGAGCTGTATCTGTTCATGGGCGGTTCTCTTTTTAACGTCTTTTACCACAAACATCCGTCTCAGAGTTTGGGAGAATGAGTGAGTAAATGAGCCATAAAGATTCCCAGAGGGCAGCGGTTTCTCATCTTTTTTTACTCTGTGACTTGTCTCCTCGGGTTGGGTTCTTGCTGTTTGGGATTTTAACTTTACGAATGTACAAGATTGTCTGGTGAGATGTTTCTTTCTATGAGTTTACAACTGAATCTGACAAATGGAAGCCTTAAAGGGCCCATATTACGCTCTTTTCTGATCTGATATCATGTTGTTTCCTCATCACCAGCATGGAGTTGTGTTTTGTTTTATTCAGTCAAGTTTAACACACAAACCCTTCATATTTAGCCGGAGTTCTTCTCTCAGACAGAAAGCACTCTGTTCCACTGTGTGATGTGGTGATACAGGAAGTGCTCCACTCTGTTTTTAAACTCCATTATACTCCTTCACTAGAATCATGATTTCAGCTCTGTTATTCAAAATCTCTGCTCAACAAAAGGTAAAAGGGAGCTGTTAACATGAAAACTCCTGCTTCATGACATCACAAGATGGAACAGAGCATTTTGAGCTTTGGAGATGACCAATAATAGAGTTACTCAAACATATGTGAATGAAACAAAACACAACTCCAGGTATGATTTTGATGAGGTAACAACATTCTAACAGAAGAGTCAGTTTTGCATAATACAGGACATTTTAAACTCATTATTCAGTCGCAAATCTCCAGCGAGCTCATCTTTATTTTCTGCTGTTGTGCACCTAAATCCTTGTAATCTAAATACCATAATTAGTCGACTAAGACTCCATCGACTGATTAATTGTCTGAAGGGCTACAGCTCTATATTTCTCTCCGTTTTCTCTGTATTCTCTGTCTCATGTATCTGCTGTATACTCTCCCAAGCAGTCAGCCTAATCACCAGCGTGACCTTGACTGAACTTTTGTGAGAAGGGATTTTCAGTTTGATCCCAGATTAAAACAACACCACACTCAGAGCAGAAAGTGTTCCCTCCATGGGCAGTTTTTCACTGCAGAAAATATGACACAGATCTGCAGCAGTGAAAGGCCCTGAGCATCCGTGTGACTACAGCCTGACTCATGAAGATGTCATAAAAAGGACTTTGGACAAAATAGATTTGAACTTTTTGTGTTGAATCGTTTATAAATTCTCAAAATAATATCACATTATTTGTAATCTATCTGGATGGACCTGCCACAGCTGTGCAGTTTGCTAATACAGCTGCTCAGAGGCTTTGATGCTAAACCATTTACACATTTAAAAAACAGTTTAAAGGTTTTATATTACGCCAATTAGGCTCTTGTGAACTTTAAGCCATGTTAGAATATTGTTCCCTCCTCAAAAACATACCCGGAATTGTATTTTGTTTCATTCACACGTTTGAGTAACCCTTTATTATTAGTCTGTCTAAATCTCCAAAGCTCAGAATGCTCTGTTCCACCTTGTGATGTCATGAAGCAGTACTTTTCAAGTTAACAGCTCCTTTTACCTTTTGTTGAGTAGACACTGGAAATTTTAGAGCTGAAATGATCCAAATTATTCTAGTGAATTCTAGTAAGTATGAAAACACAGTGAAGCACATCCTGTACTACCACATCACAAGATGCAACGTCTTAAGTGGAATCGAGTTGGTTTTTGGTCAAACACTTTTAGTCCCATTTGTAGAGGCTTTCATTTGTCTTGAGCGTAGTTTTACTAGTGTGTGACCAGACAGTGGCGCTCTCTCTGCAGGACAGATGGGAGAGAATCTTAGAATTGAAAAAGATGTATGCACTCTCGGGAGTCAGATTATATGAATGTCATCTGCAAAGAACAAAATGTCCTGTCAAACATGTTCTGTTATTAATGAGATTCTTGTATTAGTTTATCAGTTCATATTTCAGTTTTCTCTCAAATGTGAAGGCTCCTGGAGTTGCCATGAATATCTAATCTGTAAATGTATTTTTTAGTTTTCTAACGCCTAGACAATTTTGTATGTGTTTTAAGAGTAAAATAAGACACGAGGATCAGGTAGAGTGGTTTTAAAAAAAAAAAACATTTTAAGGCTAGAATGACGAGAATCACAGCAACCATTTGAGAGATGGGCGACGATTTTTCAGTAGAAGGTTAACCTAACCTCAGACCCACCGAATCACAATTTGACAAAGAAAATGGCATATTGTCACAGGGATCAGATCACAATTACATTTTTCCTGTCATTTCTTCCATCCTGATCTGAATGTTCTCAGGCTTTGCTGTCTTATCGTGAAATGTCGTTTTGAGGGCCTAGTTTGTTCGGCGTATGCACACGCTGTTACATCAGATTAAGTTGTAAAGTTCAGTAAAATGTCAACATGGCATTGGCTCCTTTTCAAGTGCTCTGGCCGTCTAGCTCTTTGTTTGTGAAAAAGGCAATATATAAAAGACTACACGGATAACAGCTTGTCTTGATTTGCAGTTTTAGGTCTGTTTTAGTCAGTTTTGGAAATAAATTCTTTATATTTTAGTTTCTTTGCACGTATATTACATTTTTAGATCAGTTTAACGGGCATGTAGATGATCTCTTTCATGTATTTGACCAAAATCTGTGTTGACATTAAAATAAGTCCGCTGTGTACTTTCTGAATCTAATTATAAAGCGTTTTCTTGTCTTAAAATCTGGAAGTGAACCGTTGTTACTAGTTTTTGTAGTGTTACCATGACGACAAACACTGCTCTAGCCTCTGTTGTGCAAAGTGCTTATAAACTCATCATGGAGAATAATTAGGATCTCTGAACTCCTAAGAAGTGGGGAATAACAATGGTGCAAACACAATGACGGCAAGGTAATTCTAGTAAAGGAGTTTTAATGCATTTTAAAGGGCCCATTACTACGCTATGTTATAATGTTGTTTCTGTCAAAAACGTACCTGGAGTTGTGTTTTGTTTCATCCACACATGTTTAACCCTGCATATTTAGTCTGTGTTCTTCTCTCAAACGGAAAACACTCTGTTCCACCTTGTGATGTGAGAAGAAGTGCTCCGCTGTGTTTTTAAACTCCATACACCTTCACTAGAATCATTTGGATCATTTCAGACTTGGACTTGCCAAGGTAAAAGGTAGCTGTTAATTTGAAAACTACCACTTCATGACATCACAAGGTGGAACAGAGCATTTTGAGAGTTGGAAATTTAGGCAGACTAATAATAAACGGTTACACAAACAAAAGCTCACTCAATTTTGCGTAATATAGGACCTTTAATACAAACCTCATTGGTATCGGTATTGGATTGATATTGCCATAGTATTACTAGGTATCAGATCAAAACAGAAATCACTGGTATCACCCATCACTAATGAGCTTATTCTTCATAGGGTTGGGAAACTTATCGCTCAGTCAAACAGAACTAAAGCTCTGACAATTGAAATAGGATTTTAATTAGTTGCTTTGGCCGTATCCCAAACCTCTTATGCCAATCTGCAGCTAATCCACTCCATTTCCAAGGTCTTAAACCCTGTGGAGTTTTAACGATTTATAATTAGGCTTACTACGCTAAGCTAAATGTAGATGTGGTCAAAACACCAAGCAGGTCGGAGGCTGTTTAGTTATTTTATTTATTTATTTGTTTGTTTATTTTACACGTATATAACAATAAAAGGGCACAATACATATATAAGTTGGTGCAGGAAGAGGTAAGCCAAAGGACTTATATTACAGCCTCCACCATTAGAATACATAAAATTGAACGTTATCATTGTGCATTACTTAAAAACATATATTTACGTACTTGTATTTTAAACATAAGAATTCAATCAAACATCCCACAATTGAATGATTATCAAACATTTCCTTTTCCTTAATATTTGTCTTTTGCTTTAAAGGTGCAATATGCAACTTTTCTAGTGTCTGATCTGCTACTGGCTTTTCTCCATGGATATGCTATTGTTTACCTGGAATGTCCCACAGTATGGCATTAAATGAAAAATACCTTACAATACATGGATTCTTGCCACAGATCTGACTGTAACTGAACCATGCGCTTGTCTCCATGGAGATGTTTTGTGCCAAACTGTGGAACATTTAAAGTCAAGCAGGTGAATCCTCCACCACAAGTGTTGCATAGTGCATCTTTAAATGTTTGTTCAGAAAGTTCAGATGGGGATAGTGACTTTTTCAGATTCATACTTCAAAACAGCATTTGTCTAAACAGGTTTTTCACACAGAGATAATTTGACTTTCAAATGGCTCTTGTCAGTGGTCTGAAATTTCCCTTCTGCCACAAGACTGAATCTGCTCCCAGTGTGTGAAGTATACTCATTCTTATTGTTGGATTTTATTATTATTATTATTATTATTATTATTATTATTATTATATTTATTTATTTATTTGTTTGTTTATTTTTTGGGAGTTACATTGGACTGGACTGTTTTTTTATACTGTAGCGTGAAACCAATGCTTTTACAGAAAATTGCTAGAGGACCGCACAGTATTAATATTGCATATTGTGGCATTGCTGTTAATTACTTTATATGGATCTGTCAAAATAAAATGAACAAAAACCAAGATTAAAACAAGGGCCTACAGTCCCTGACAAAAGTCTTGTCGCTTATCCATTTTGTAGAAACAAAAGCTTATAACCTGACTTTAAATTAATCAATTGGTTTTAGAAATGTCTCATATGAAAGCTAAAACCCTCCCAAATTATGCTCAATATACTAAAATAAATTTGCTTCACTGAAGAAAGATTGATCATTTAATGAACACAGAAAGGTCAGATTTTGGCAAGACAAAAGTCTTGTCGCCTTGTCATATGATGCACCCAATCCTAGATTACAGCTTCACCTGTGATCAGTTACTGATCAATCAATTAGTGGGTGTGTATAAAAAGAACCCCAGCACACCAGACCTTCACATCAACTGCCACTTGACCTCTGACAACATGCCTAAGATCCACCCTGAGACCAAAGCGTTAATTATCAAGAGGCTGAAGACCAGATCCACTGCTGAGGTGGCTGACACCTTCAATGTGTCTCAGCGTCAAGTACAAAGAATAAGAAAAAGATCTGAAAAGACTGGAGATGTTTTTGACAAGCCCAGGTCCGGCAGACCCCGCAAGACAACTGCTCGGGAGGACCGTTTGTTGATTCGAAAATCCAAGGCCAGCCCCTTTTCCACTGCAGCAGAGCTCCACCAGGCCTGGTCACCTCAAGTCCCTGTGTCAACCAGAACAATTTGTAGAATTCTGTCTCGAAATGGCCTCCATGGTCGAATCAGTGCACAGAAACCAGCACTAAACAAAAGGCAATTAAAAAACCGTGTGGCATTTGCCAAGGCCCACAGCCTGCTAAAAGGATGGACACTGGAAAAGTGGCAGAAGGTGGATTTCTCAGATGAATCCTCGGTTGAAATACATCACAGCCGCCGCAAATATTGCAGGAGACCTACTGGAGCCCGCATGGATCCAAGATTCACCCAGAAAACAGTTAAGTTTGGTGGCGGAAAAATCATGGTCTGGGGTTACATCCAGTATGGGGGTGTGCGAGACATTTGCAGGGTGGAAGGCAATATCAATAGCCTAAAATATCAAGAAGTATTAGCTACCTCTTACATTCCCAACCATAAAAGGGGCCAAATTTTGCAGCAGGATGGTGCTCCATCGCATACTTCTATCTCTACATCAAAGTTCCTCAAGGCGAAGAAGATCAAGGTGCTCCAGGACTGGCCAGCCCAGTCACCAGACATGAACATCACTGAGCATGTCTGGGGTAGAATGAAAGAGGAAGCATGGAAGGCAAAACCAAAGAATCTTGATGAACTCTGGGAGGCATGTAAGACTGCTTTCTTTGCTATTCCTGATGACTTCATCAACAAATTGTATGAATCATTGTCGAACCGCATGGATGCAGTCCTTCAAGCTCATGGAAGATATTAAATATGGATCTCACAGCACCACTACTTAATTCACTGACGTTATGCAACATATTTTTGTATTTGAAGTAAATTATTTGTTCAATTTTCTGTAGGCGACAAGACTTTTGTCTTGCCAAAATCTGACCATTCTGTGTTCATTAAATGATCAATCTTTCTTCAGTGAAGCAAATTTATTTTAGTATATTGAGCATAATTTGGGAGGGTTTTAGCTTTCATATGAGACATTTCTAAAACCAATCGATTAATTTAAAGTCAGGTTATAAGCTTTTGTTTCTACAAAATGGATAAACGACAAGACTTTTGTCAGGGACTGTATATTATAATGTTTTCTGATCTGAAGTTATAGTGTTGTTTCCTCATCACAAACATACCCAGATTTGTGTTTTATTCCATTCATACATGTTTAACACACAGACCCTGCATATTTTGGGCTGGTGTTCTTCTCTCAAACTGAAAACACTCTGTTCCACCTTGTGATGTATTTGAGCTTTGGAGATTTAAACAGACGAATAATGAAGTATTATTCAACATTGGTGTGAATGACACAAAACACATCACCAGGTAGGCTATGTTTTTGAGACCCAAGTCACATATAGCATATTGTTGACTTGAACCTAATATATTCTTAGTTTTTTGGTGAATTCTTGACTGTTTTATATAATATTTATATTTTATATAAAATTAATTTTAAAATAAGAATGTTTGAAAAGCTGAATTAACAATAACAATAACTGAATAATAACCGAAATATTGTGATATTGTGTTGTCAAAAGTCTCACAATAATATCATGTCCCATCACAGTATATCGAACTACAACTACGTCTTTTTGCTTATATTCGGTGCAGCAACGGCTAAAAAACAGGGAACTACATAGACCATGATCCTTTGCTCTGGTTCAGTCTAATCTACATAATGAAATAACTTATTAAGCATTTGTATAGCTTAATTATTTGGATTATGACAGAAAAGTATTCACAATTCTGTTATCCTCCACAAAATATCACAATAAATATCGTACCAGTTTTTTCTGTTTCGATACCGATGTCGATACTTTGGTTTTAAGTATCTGCCAACCCCCGATACCAACCGATGCCAAAGCAGAGATTGAAAACATGATTTATTTCCTTTAAACACAACGGCGTATTGTTAAAAAGAAAAAAATATATAAAATAAAAACATATTTTGTAACTGTTATTTATCATTTAATGCAATTACAGAACAACTTTGGAAAAAATACTACGAGGTGTTTTAGTCTTGCAATGGTCACGTTTACATGATATTTTTCATTCCAAATTAATTGTTCTGAATTAAATAGTTCTCTTTCGAGTTTACACGGACATAATAATTCCGAATTGAGGTTTATATGGAAAACACGTTAAATCACCTTATTTAATTCTGCTCAATGTCTGGGGGTCGGGAAGTGTTCTGATTGGACAGGAGGAGGCCGAATGTATTTATGTCGACTGGAAGAAAACACACTTCAGCTGCTACTGGCTTTTTTGTCATCTTGATTTGTCGTTACAGCATTGACACAAACATGATACAGACTTTTTCCGCAGTCGTTCCGATGATAATTAAGCAGCAGCTCGAGAATTCTATCATCACGCTTTACATCTGTCAGCTGATGCCCGATTATCAGTGCCGATATCTGATACCAGTATTTCATCAGTGCATGCCTAATTCGGATATCGTTACATCCTTGTTGTTTCTATAGTTTGAGTAGAAATGGTCACAAGTCTCTCTGATGAACTACACGCTTGAATGTTGCTAGGTTTGCGATCGTGACTGGCGAGGTGCTTTTCTGATTATTGCTGTTTATTTGGCTCCTGCACAGTTTTCCGTGTTAATTGCTATTTAGTGTGGATAAATATTTAGGTTGCAGACTATTGATCTGATGGACTTTGGGCCAAGACGATTTGACAGAAGCACAGCATACCCACGCACACAAAGGTCCGTATACACCAGAAAAGGACTGTTAGCAACTTAGCACGGGTTAAAACGGCTTAAATTCACAATATTGAATTCAATAGTTTTGATGAGGTTTAGATTTATTTAGTTATGACGATGATTATTTTAATTATTTTTTTCCTTAGTTTTCATTATAATTTAGCTTGAAATAACAAAATGTATTTCAAATGTAATTTTCTCAACCTATAGGGGTAAAAAAAAAATAAGATTAAAGATTATTGCTGTTAAAAAAACTGCAGGTTAAAGTTAGCATTTTGTTTGCAGTTTATTGAAACAAGATCACTAAGCCAAAAACATTAAAGTCAGTCCTATCATGCCATATTAACGTTATGAATTTAAACCACTCAACCATGCTAGTTGCTTTTTTGCAGTCCATATTGATACTTTGCAGCTGATGTCATCAACATTCCCTGGGTGCGTGATGCTAACTGTAAGCACTACTCTGTAAGAAGCTCTGTCACTCAAGCTAGACTTAACCTGATCTTTATTTTAAGTGTCTCACACATAAAAATACAGTCACAACCTAATTAGCAGTTTTTCAGTTAGCCACACTCACCTTTTTTGATGAAAATCAAACACCTGAACAGGATTATGGCTCATACTGATCACAGGCTCCTGAAAATGTGTTGGTTAATATTTTTTCTTTAGTTTTCTATATAGACTATATTAAAGGTGCATTGTGTAACTTTTTCTCATGGACGGTCCGTCAAATGCTGTTCTCCATATTAATCTTATTTCTTTGTCTAAAATGTTTCACAGTATGGTAATAAACCTTTCCATCTTTATGGAGACCAAACCAGACCAAGATACAGGTCAGATCTATGGAGAGGCAACCCCGCTCACAGTCAGAATGCCTTTCTAGGTATTTTTGAGCTGCCAATAGAGATACATGTAGAACCCCCCTCCCCAGCACGATGTCACTGCAAAGTATCAATAAATAAAAGTGTTTTTCTGTCTGTATAGTTGGGTCTCGGTAGCTGTAAAAGCGCTTGTTTCCATGAAGCTGTTGAGTGAAATGAAGCTGGCCTCTTCAATTGCCAATATAGCCATTTGCCAGTGTTCAATTAATTGTATTGATCCCTGTGGGTGTGAAGAGGGGCCCATAAACCCACCCAGTGCAGCTCTAAATTAAAAGTACCAGATAAGGCAATGCAAGAGGCCTATTATTAGCAGTTTGTAAAACAGACTCATCTAATCTCTCCCCAGTTTATCCTGAAGCGTTACTGTTGTTTTCTCTAATCAAATTTTCTTTTTATGGCAGTTGCGCTACAATCAGACAGAGAAAAATCACACACGTAAGCACCTTTTGATCTAAACATAGCCGCAAAAGTGAACTGCTATTACGACAAAAAAGGAAGGAGTCTGTACTTCTTAAAAATCATGTTCATTGTTTTGTAATTTGACTTTTGTGCAAGTTTGAGGCAGTTTGACTTTTGCAGGAAGTGAAAGTTTTGTCATTTGAACCATAGAACAGCTTGTATTGTTTGTGAAGGTATTGAGTACAATATGTGCTAGTATTCAAGTTCAATTAGTAGTGAAGTTGTGCGGTTTTTAATAATACAATGTTTATAGGTGCACTGTGTAACTTTTCTGTTGGAGGGTACTTCAAATGCTACTCTTCATGGAGACGTTTGTCTGGAATGTTTCATAGTATGGCATTAAACCTATCTATCTTCATGGAGACCACTGTTTTTCTAGGTATTTTTGAACTATAAAACCACTTGTAACTGAATAAATGTATATATATATTTATTTATTTATTTTTTTATTTTTTTATTTATTTATTTTTTAATTATTATTATTGCCATACATTATTTAAAAAATATTAACATTTTGCTTGGAGATTTGTTTCATTCACACATGTTGAGTTATACATGTTGAGTTCAACTTGTGATGTCATTAGGTGGTTATTCAGCCATTTTATGTTTTAAAGTCTACATCTTCTCCAAACTCTTTCTTCCTTCATTTCACCACCTAATGTCCTACACTAACTTCAGAGCTACCAGTTATTAAGTCTAGCTTGAAAACTGCAGTGGTCCCGTTTTGTCTTGCACCCTCTGCTGGTAATCATGGAGTTTTGTTTGTTCAGAAATCAGGATGAGGCCCTTTTTCTTTCCATACAATATTTTAAGCTGTAAATTATGCAATATAAGGGCTAAGGTATCTTAATATAGTTCAAAGTCCCATAATTACAGGGCTCATATTACGCTATTTTCTGATCTGTTATAATGTTGTTTCCTCATCACAAACTCACCTGGAGTTGTGTTTTGTTTCACTTACACTCAAACCCTGCATATTCACGTTGAGTTATTCTCTCAAACTGATTCTGTTCCACCTTGTGATGTAATACAAGAATTGCACCACTGTGTTTTTAAACTCAGTACTCATTCGCTAGAATCACTTGGATCATTTCAGGTACAAGGTAGCTGTTGATTTGAAAACTGCCACTACATGACATCACAAGGTGGAACAGAGCATTTTGAGCTTTGGAGATGTAGACAGACTAATAATGCAGGATTACTCAAATGTGTGTGATTGAAATAAAACACAACACTGTATGTTTTTTGATGAGGGAACAACATTATAACATGACTTAAAGCTCACTGGAGTCAATTTTGTTTAATATAGGACCTTTAACTATAACACAGGAGTAGTTGTAGTCCGGTGTTAATGTGGTTGCATTGTTGAGTTGCCGTTGCAGTTGGCCCTGTGGTATCACATTGTACAATCCTTGCCTTATTTAACTGTGAAGGCTGCCCTGACCCTCTGTGCAGCCCTGGGGTCAGCTGGGGACATGCATACAAATGAAACTGTTAATGATTAGCTGTTTAAGACCTGAAAGATTTGACTGTCCCAAACTAGCATCATTTCTGTTTATTGATTCTGATAAAGGGACAGCTGTATTTTACAAGAGACGTGTCCTACAAAAACACTTTTATGAGGTCATAGTCATGCTGTAGTGGATTTCCCTCGATATAAGCTTAAGTTTTATTTCAATTGATTCTTGCATGTTTGAGTAATCCTCTACAATATTTGAATGTTCAGTAAATGTCTGTTTTCAGCTACTCCCTATTTCCACCCACAACTCTGTACTTCATTGTGATTCTTTTAAAGGTCCTATACTATGCTAAATTGACTGTTACCTCCTCAAAAACATTCCTGGAGTTGTGTTTTGTTTCATTCAGACATGTTTGAGTAACTCTTTATTATTAGTCTGTCTACATGTCCAAAGCTCAAAATGCTCTGTTCCACCTGGTGATGTCATGCAGTAGTAGTTAGTTAGTTCAAGTTAACAGTTACCTTTTACCTTTTGTAAAAAGTACCTTGGCAATTTCAGGACTGATGATTCAAAAATGATTCAAGTGAAGGTGTATGGTGTTTAAAAATACAATGGTGCTCTTCCTGTTCCTCTTCCACATGACATCACAAGGTGGTGTTTTCCATTTGAGAGAAGAACACAACCAAAATATGCAGGATTTGTGTTTTTAACATGTGTGAATGAAACACAACACAACTGATGAAGAAATGACATAACAGAGATCAGCATTACGTGGGCCTGTTAAGTCATTTTACAATACTATATTTAGTGCTTTATAATGCACTAAATATAAAATCATGATCTACATATGTGATTATGACTAAATACCAGAAATAAACCATATTATATCTTTATTTACCTCTGTCTGTCAATTCAACTTGTACAAAGGCGAAATGCTGAGAAATATTAGCTGTCAGTGTGTTTTATGTGGGCATGAGTGAATGAGAGTGGACACGGTGAGACAGGAGCACAGAGGCAGCTATAGCAGGAGAAAGGCCATAGCATTTTAACACTGTTTGTGAGTCATTCTCTCTGCTCCTTTTGTAATATAAAAGTGAACCCACATTAACTTATTCTAACGTCACTTCACCTTGTAACCAGGTATAAAAGATAAATAAATCTGAGATCACAGTAGATACAGTGGAGGAAATAAGTATTTGATCCCTTGCTAATTTTGTAAGTTTGTGTACTAACAAAGAAATGAGCAGTCTATAATTTTAATGGTACGTTTATTTTAACAGTGAGAGATAGAACATCAAAAAGAAAATCCAGAAAATAACTTAAAAGAAAATTTCATTGAGGGAAATAAGTATTTGAATCCTTTAGCCAAAAAAGACTTTTTTGCAAGCAGAGGTCAGACTTTTCTTGTAGTTGATGACCAGGTTTGTGCACATATCAGAAGGAATTTTGGTCCACTCGTCTTTGCAGATCATCTCTAAATCATTAAGGTTTTGTGGCTGTCGCTTGGCAACTCGGAGCTTCAGCTCCCTACATAGTTTTTCTGTAGGGTTAAGGTCCGGAGACTGGCTGGGCCACTCCATGACCTTAATGTGCTTCTTCTTGAGCCACTCCTTCGTTGCCTTGGCTGTATGTTTTGGGTCATTGTCGTGTTGGAAGACCCATCCACGACCCATTTTCAGTTTCCTGGTGGAGGGAAGGAGGATGTTACTCAGGATTTAATGGTACATAGCTCCGTCTATCCTCCCGTTGACACGGTGAAGTTTCCTGTGCCCTTAGCACAAAAGCACCTACCTGGAGTTGTGTTTTGTTTCATTCACACATAACACACAAATCCTGCATATTTAGGCTGAGTTCTTCTCTCAAACTGAAAACACTCTGTTCCACCTTGTGATGTCATGTGGTAATACAGGAAATACTCCAATGTGTTTTTAAACTCCATACACCTTCACTAGAATCATTTTTGATCATTTCAGCCCTGGAATTGCCAGTCACTCCAGAACTAAAGGTGAAAGGAGCTGTTAACTTGAAAACCACCACATGACATCACAAGGTGGAACAGAGCATTTTGAGCTTTGGAGATTTAGACAGAGTAATAATAAAGGATTACTCAAACATGTGTGAATGAAACAAAACACATCTCCAGGTATGTTTTTGATGATGTAACAACATTATAACACGACTTAAAGTTCACAAGAGTCCATTTTGTGTAATATAGGACTTTTAAGACCACTACTTTCGTCTAGAAGCTACTATTTTAGCCTTTAGCCTCTTTAGCCTTGTCAAGTTTGTTGTGTCATGACAATTTAGAAAAAACTTGATCTCAATGTCAGAAAAGTCTCACTTACATTTTTTTATACAAACTATTCTTTGCTCCAAACACACTGAAACATGCTAGAAGAACTATTGGCATTTAAACTAAAATATCATGCTGTCAACATTATCAAAAAGCCTTTGTTTCATGCATTCATTTTGACATTTATTGTGCTTCTTAATTATTCCAAGCTAATTGCACTCCCAAGTTGTAATTTTCTTCAATAGTCGTGTCTCCCTTTAAAGGTGCATTGTTTAACTTTTCTGGTGGAGGGTCTGTCAAATGCTTTTCTCCATGGAGATGTTATTGTGTTGTTTAGAATTTTTCACAGAATGCCATTAAACCTTTCTGTCTTCATTTTTTTTTAGGTATTTTTGAACTATAAATCACCTGCAATTGAAAAAATGTAAGGTAGAGTTGTTTAATGTCATACTGTGGAACATAGCAGCGATGTAGAGCAGCGATGTATCGATAGAAACAAGCAGGTGACGAACCTTCCACCAGAAAAGTTAAACAATGCACCTTTAAAAAGAAGAAATAGCTTCACAAAAATCGCTAGCTCATTAGCATTCCCAGTCAAAAGCAGCCTACAGAGCCAAACATTTCACCAGACAGCGTTCACTTGCACAAAACAAGATCACATTGTGTAACACTGACCTTTTTAAACATTTAATTGGTAATTTTCTCTGTATTTAGTCTCTTGTAATTTCCGCTAAAACTTAATGAACACACCAAGCCTGTGCCGGGACATTAATTCTGTTCCAGAGATGGCAGCAGCACTAAAAGCATTTGGTAATTAGATGGACAAGTCATTTCTCAAGCAATTTTTCTCAATTTGTGATCCCCGTCTCCAAGTGTGGCTCAGTTTGACACTTCTTTTTATGACAAAATAATTAAGTTACTCGTCCCACTGAGTTGTCTTGTCTTAGCCCAGACAAATGATCCTTACTAGAGTGTCTTAATTATATGTTTGAGTTGTAAGTAAATATGCCAGGATTTTACTGCTAGTATTATCAGACGATTTCTGTTCAGTCATATAATATGTTTAAAGGGCCCATGTTACGCTGTTTTCTGATCTATGTTATAATGTTGTTTCCTCATCAAAACAGACCTGGAGTTGTGTTTTGTTTCATTCACAGATGTTTAACACACAAAACCCTGCATATTCAGGTTGAGTTCTTCTCTCAAACAGAAAGCACTCTGTTCCACCTTACGATGCCATGTGGTAATACAGGAAGTGCTCCACTGTGTTTTTAAACTTCATACAGCTTCACTAGAACCATCTGAATGATTTCAGCTCAACCTCTACTGAACTAAAGGTAAAGGGTAGCTTGAAAACCACCACATCAAAGGTGGAGCACGGCATCTTTAAAGCATTATATAACTTTTGTGCTAGTCTCCATGGAGATGTTATTGCTTTGGCTAGAATGTTCCACATTATGACATTACACTTGACCAGGTCTGGAGCTGTGGAGAGGCAACCATATATTTCTGAGCTAAATTTGATAGGTTTAATGCCATACTTTGGAACATGTACACCAAGTAAAGTTAATTTCCATGGAGACAAATAGAGGCCAACTTCCACACTAATAATGTTACATAGTTTATACACTTTCAAGGTGTTTCCAGCCATTAATTTGAAATGCTAGAATAATTAATCAAACTTCTTCACTATACAATATAATACTATACTATGTACGTCTAATTTTCACATTAAGAGGAGTTATAGAAGAATGTAATCATTTTCTCACACAAAATAATGGTGCTTGCTTCATATTTTCATATCAGTTTTAGTATCAATTAGTATCTAATTTTCAACACTTTTCATGTTCTATAATCTGACGCCTGTATAGGAAATCTCATGCAGACATAAGCAGAACATGCAAACTTCACTGTATTTTCAACAGGCCTTCACTTCACGTCTCTGACTGTGCTTCACTTGCACATTTGTTTCACCCTCCATCCCCCATCTGCCCATCAGTTTCACACAGTCACTGCTCTCCCTCTCTGAGCTGTCCTCTCACTTCTCCTTTCTGTCTCTCTTTCACTCTTTATCTCATCACTTTCTCTCTCTCACATCTCTCTCTCTCATCGCCCCCTCTCTGCCTCCCTCCGTTCCCGTCTTTCTCCCTGCCTCTTCTTGTCTCTCTCATCACTCTCTCTCTCCCTCCCTGCCTGCCTCTCTCTCTCTTTCTTTCTCTCTCTCCCTCTCCCTCTCTCTCCATATTCTCTTACTTTCTATCTCTCCTTATACTCTTCCTCTTTTCATCCCTCCCTTTCAGTCTGCCTTCTATGATCCTTTCTTACCTCTCCCCTCCCTCCCTCCCTCCCTCCCTCCCTCTCTCTCTCTCCCTCTCCTTCCCTCCATCTCTCCACTTCTCTCACTGTCTTCCCCTTTTTTCCTCTTTTTCATCTCTCCCTCTTTCTCTCTCTCTCTTCCTCCTTTTCCTTCTCTCCTCTCTCCCTTTCTCTATGACACACACACAAATCCAGCCAGTCTGCAGGCCGCCCACACACTGTTAGTCGGCTTGAATAGAAGTGAAAAAGTGTCATGCATCATCAAATGTGCGAAGGCCCTTTTGAGTGTGCGCCTGCCTCAGTGTGGAGGCATGTGCACTGGGCTACTGCAGAGCCCTGTATGTGTCTGTGTGTGTGTATATGCATGAATGACCACATGGGCTGTAATGTAACTGAATATAGTGTAACTGGACAGTACGATATAGGAGGAGGAGGAGGGGGAGGAGGTCTGGTTTTGCGTCATCCTTTTGGTCTTCCTGTACAATGCTTTTACGTCTTTGTGTTTCAGTTTGACTAGCAGATTGTTTCTCCAAGTTTTTCTGTTCCAATACCGAAACTTTGAATTTAAGTATCTGCCAGTATCAGCCAATATTAGGGCAGAGACTGGTCTGTTCTGTAATTTATATTTATCATTTAAAGTGACTACAGAACATCGTTGTAAAAATACAAGTTATGAGACGTTTTGGGACAGTAAATCGTCTTACTCGACTAGTTTATAGACCAAAAAGGGAATGGCTGATATCCGATACCAGCACCATATCGATCCCTAATCTTTCTTTAGCATGTCAGGCCATCTTGTACCTTTTCTCATTATTTGATATTTTGGAGAAAGGGGCACATAGTTGTCTCACAGGGCTTCACAAAACTGTTGATTTAACTAACAGAAACGAGGGACCAAATGAGTTAGAAAATACAAGACAAATATAAGATTACTCAAACATGTATGAGTTGAAATATAACTCTGAGTAAACTAATGGTAAAGAAATCCATTGTAATAATGGTCAACTGTTTATAAAAGTTGAGTTTACATTATTTTACCCCTTAAATAAATATAAAAGAAGAAAGACCCCAAATCGTTACAAGCCAGAGACACGTATGCTACTGACAGCCCAATTCAAATGTTATTACTGCTGTGTTTCAGATGGCATCACAGCATTCTATAGGCCAATATTAATTAATACAGATAAATTAAAATGCAGAATTATGTTGTATTACAGTGAATTTTAGGGTTTAGCCACTGCAACATTTGTGAGTTCACCTTTTGTATATTTCGTAAATACAATGTAATCAATAGGAAAATCTGGCCCTTGGCCCCCATTTACGAGTATGAAGTCTGAAAACTACCAATTATCTAGCCTGATTTCTTCCCATTGGCTGTGTTGACATGAGTAAAAGCTTGTGTCTCGTCTCTTGTGTTGCAGGTTTGAGTGGACAGCCTGCGGACATTGAGAAGAGAAAAACAGTGTTTGGGCAGAACTTTATACCGCCCAAAAAACCTAAGACTTTCTTACAGTTAGTGTGGGAGGCGCTTCAGGACGTCACCCTCATCATCCTGGAAGTAGCAGCCGTAGTTTCACTAGGCCTTTCTTTTTATAGACCTCCAGACGCAGAAAGAGACCGTAAGTATCTTTTTACATTTCTTTTTAAGGCGCATTGTGTAACTTTTCTGGTGGAGGTTCCATCAAAGGCTGTTCTCCATGGAGATGTTATTGCTTTGTCTGGAATGTTTCACAGTATGGTATTAAACCTTTCTATCTTCATGGGACCAAACCAGTTACCAAGCTACAGGTCAGATCTGTGGAGAGGCAACCCCACTCACAGTCTGAATGCTTGTTTCTCTAGGTATTTCTGAGCAGTAAAACTACTTGTAATTTAAAAAAATCCAAGGTAGAACTGTTTAATGTCATACTGTGGAACATTCCAGGCGGAGCATTGACAGTTCCATATAAACAAGCTGGTGCCGTCCCCGAATTAAAAAGTTACATAGTGCACCTTTTAAAGTAGCATTATGTAACTTTTTTATAAAAGGGGTCTGACACTTTATTATTTACTATTCTACTTATTATTGCTTTGCCTGGAAAATTCCACCATATGACTTTAAACATCTGCCTTATCTGCCATTCTTTTACTCAAGTACAGGTGTTTTTATTGCTCAAAAATTATTTGAAACTAACTTGACTGAGTGGGGTCACCTATCCACACTTGCTGGTCTTGTCTCCGTGGAGTTTAATGCCATACTGTGGAACATTCCAGGCAATGCAATAGTAGCACCATGGAGATAAGCAGGTGGCAGACCCTCCACTAGTTACATACTGCACAGTTAATTATTGATGCTGGCCATGACAATGACAATGTTTTCTGTTGCTTTTAACAAAATGAACTGCTGAAAAGGAGAAGGTTTGAAATGAAGTCTCTTGGTTTTTAGGACTTGGTTTTTATATTAAAGCTGCTCCATTTTCATCTAAAAGGATATGTGTTTTCAGAAATTCAGTTCACTAGAGGTGCAAAAATCTCTTAATATCCAAATTCAGATGATTATTTTTAAAACCATCTTGGACTTGGCCACCGTTGCATCCAAGGCTACCTCTTCTAAGTCTAATATGTGTAATGGGCTGATTATAAAATGCTCTAGTGAAACTGAATGCTGTCAGTGGTTCTCAGACTTTTCACGCTATTTACTATTTACCAACTAATGAAGTATTTTCAAATTCCATTAGCTCTAAACCAGATCTGTAAAAGGACTAAACTAGGACTAAACCTGGTCTAACCTAGTTCTAATATTTCGGCAGTAGTTTTAATCAAAGACTAACCTAAAGATAGAAAAACATATTAATAGAAGTGACTCTAAATTAACATTAAGGGACTACAGGGTAATCAGAGTACCTCCCGTAGACCCATTAACCCATACCACAGTTTGAAAACATCTGACCTACTGTATAATATTTTTGGGGTCATGGATTTCAGGCAAACAATTCCTTCCTGATTTATAGGATTTTGTGAGGACCTTTCCCTGGTCAAAAGATATATTATTTTATTTTGAATTGAGTTATTGCTGTAACAACAGAGGACTGTTGCCACGCCGAATTCTTCAAATCAGGAAGGACTCCCTTTGCCCGAAACCCATAAATTTGAAAGATTCTAATACCTGCTTTTCTTACTCTTACTCGTTTTGGATGTTTCTTAAAGTGGAACTCAACAGTAAATCAACTTTTTTGCTACTTAACTGTGTATATGGTGTTTTAATAGCATTATCTAGTGTTCCTAGGCCTTTTTGTTGGTAATTTTAGTGTAAACTGAGTATGTTTGCAGCTTAGTGGTCAAAAATTGCAATTTCAAGTACTATGTGACATCACGCAGGACTGACAAGATTAAAGCCAGGCGTTACTGATTACAAACATCTAGCTGCAGCGGCGGAGTTTGAAGTGTGGATAGACGAATCACAGTACTCCTTACATCTCCAGACCCCGCCCCTCTTCTTCCTCCTTCTCACTCTTCTCTTTAGTCCTCCAGGTACTGCCCAGTTTAGCAGCTCTGTTTGAAATATGGTTGTGGGCGGAGTTTAGGTGCTATTAAAACACCATATACACAGTTTAGTTGCAAAAAACTGCTTAGTGTTTAGTTCCACTTTAAGATAAACTAAAAAACGATTCCTTCATTAATTTGTCATTCTTTCTTCTTTTCAGATTGCGGAAAAGCGGCTGGCGGTGTTGAGGACGAGACCGAATCGGAGGCAGGCTGGATCGAGGGGGCGGCCATCTTATTGTCTGTGATCTGCGTTGTCCTGGTGACGGCCTTTAACGACTGGAGCAAAGAGAAGCAGTTCAGAGGTCTCCAGAGTCGCATCGAGCAGGAGCAGAAGTTCACTGTGGTGCGCGGGGGCCAGGTCATACAGATCCCAGTGGCCGAGATAGTGGTGGGAGACATTGCACAAGTTAAATATGGTAAGTAGGGCGGTTGGTGAAAAATTGGGTAATGTTTATTTTGGATGAAAAGGTACATGTCGTAACTTTTCCAGTGGTCAGTCCGTCACTTGCTTGTCTCCATGGATCTGTTATTGCTTTGCCTGATATATTCCATAGCATTAAACTATCTATCTACTATCTCCATGGAGACAAGCATGTACATAGATGTATATACACTTTGAAAAACAAAAATCCATTCTTTTGTGAGCAAGGTCCCCTCTACACTGGCCTGCTGACATCGCCTGCTTGTCTCCATGGAGCTAGATAATTTTATGCTATACTGTGGAACATTTCAGGCAAAGCAATGACAAGCAGGTGACTTTTACCAGACCTGTAACTGAAAAAATTGCCTAACTGCGAAACATTCACATTCAGGCAAAGCAAGAAAAGTTGCAAAGTTGCACCTTCAATCAATTAATAAAATACTATTAACTTTAAGAATTCATTTTTAAGCTGTACAGTAGAGAACCTTTATTGTCAAGATACAACAAACAGCAAATAACACTGCTAATTACATATATATTTTATTTGTATTACAGTATAATTGCTTTTATGTTATATAGTGTGTGTGTGTTGATGATACAGAAAACAGGAAGCAGATTTGTTCTACATATTAATGTTGTAGCTTGTTTTTAGTGTGGAGGAGAGAATCAGGCTTTGAAATCTTTCTATACCCTCCTCTTTTAATATGAAACACTGCTTCAAACATCTCATTATGGCTGATTTTAAAAACAGTTGTTTAATCTATATATTCTGTGACCTCAGGCTGGTTATCAATGGTAATTTGTTAAGGCTAACCAAGATAATGTATTCAGTATGGATTCTTAACATTGCATTTAGATACATTATTCATTGTAGTTTTATCTTGGCCTACTATGACAGTGTTACTCTGCTTTTAATCATAAAGCACAGCATTGTATTGTGTTAAAATACAAATTTTGTTATTACTTAAAGAAAAAAACTTAATTGCATTATGTAACTTTCTGGAGGTGGCTTGTCACCTGAATGATTCCATGGAAATAGAAAGTTAAAACCATACTGTGGAATATTTTGTGTGGAGATTACGTTTTATGCCTTGCTGAGAGACGTTTTATGCCGTGCTGTGAAAGATTATAGCCAAAGGGACTACATTTCCATGGAAACGTGCAGAGAGAAGCCAAAGGAGAGTCAGGTTTATGGAGATGCAAGCCTGCTTGCAGTTAGGACGCATGTTTTTCAATGCAATAAACAATCAAAATGAAAAAAAAAATAAAAAGTATCTTTAAATTTGCAATGAAGTCTTAATTTTTACTTCAGGCTCCCTGTATTTACCCTGCTAACGATAAGGAAGTTCTATCCAAAAGCACTGAATAAAATATAAACCTGCTTAGCTAAATCTGATCCCTTCCCATGTCTTTCCAATTGGCTGTTCTGGTGTCCGCTGTTGTTTTCCACATTGAACATGTGTTTTGTGGCTGTGTGTCTCAGGTGACCTCTTGCCTGCTGACGGAGTCCTTATCCAGGGCAACGATCTGAAGATAGATGAGAGCTCGCTGACAGGGGAGTCGGACCATGTGAAGAAGACACAGGAAAAAGACCCCATGCTCTTATCAGGTAACACACACCACTACATTTAAATGGGATGGTAATGAGCTGTTGTACACTAGCTATTTACCCTTAAAGCTTTGTCTATCTTATGGGAACACTTTATAACTTTAATTAATATATAACTACACCTACTTTAATTGGCCTTGATAAAGCATGAACGAAGACCCTAACCCCTTCATTATGTAGTTACTAATCCTGAATCTTTTTTAACGCTTTTATCAGGTAACACACAATCTCTCCTCTACATTTAAGTAAGACTGTAATGGGCTGTTGTACAATTGGTATTTACCCTTAAAACTTTGAATATCTTATGGAAACACTGTATAATCATATAACCACACTTAAATTAGCCTTAATAAAGCATAAACAAAGACCCTAACCCCTAAATTAAGTCTGTATCATTCTTAACGCTGTTTTCAGGTAACTCTCAACCGCTCATAAAAGGTATAGGTATACGCACATCACTGGTGCAAGGCTACTACAGTGAACATAAAAAGTGAGACAAAGCCCGCACACTTACCCCCAAACTGCTTTTAATGAACCTGACGGACCTGACGAAGATCCACTGATCAAAACGTTGTCATTCATTAAACGCAGTTTGGGAGTATGTGTGCAGGTCTCACTTTCTAAACTCAACCTCTCCTCTACATTTGAATAAGACTATAATGGGCTGTTGTACAATTGGTATTTACCCTTAAAGCTTTGATTATCTTATAGAAACACTGAATCTTTAATAACTACAAGTACTTTAATTAGCCCTGATAAAGCATGAACAAAAACCCTAACCCCTAAATTAAGTAGTTACTAATCCTGAATCTTTGTTAACGCTCTTATCAGGTAATTCACAACCTCTTCTCTACATTTAAATAAGACTGAGCTGTAATGTTGTACAATGTTATACAAGTTTGACCAAATATATTAAAATAACACTATGTAGTAACCACACAGTTGGCTTTAATGGAGCATTAAATATTAAATGTCCTATATTACACAAAATTGTGAGTTTTAAGCCCTGTTATAATGTTGTTACTTCATCAAAGACATACTTGAAGTTGTGTTTTGTTTCATCCACACATGTTTGAGTAATCCTTTATTATTGGTCTGTCTAAATCTTGTAAGCGTATTCATTTTCTGAAGTCTAGAGTACAAACTTGCAAAGAGACAACGAGGAGAATCCACACAAGTTTTATTGTCCTAACATATTACAATTCTAATTAGAGCGCGGTCCTGTCCCTACTGTCAGCTGAAATGCTCTGTTCCACCTTGTGATGTCATGAAGCGGTAGTTTTCAAGTTGACAGCTACCTTTTTATCTTTTGTTCAGTAGAGATAGGAAATTCCAAGGTTATAATTATTCAACTGATTCTAATGAAGGGGTATGGAGTTTAAAAACAATGTGGTGCACTTCTTGTATTATCAAATGACATCACAAGGTGGAACAGTGTTTTCTGTTTGAAAGAATAATTCATCCTACGGATCATCTGCAGGATCTCTGTGTGAATGAAACAAAATGCAACTCCATATATATTCTATTCAAAAATAGTCATATTTATAATCTTCTAATGTCATTCCCACACTAATATGATATAATTCTTGTTCAAAACATGCCAGATTGCTTGATATCCTAAATAAGCCCTGTCCTCTAGCAGATTGACTGAAAGCTGAATTAACATAGTAACCAATAGGGTGATTGTTTTAATTGGAGCCTGTGAATCTCGCCTCCCCCAACAGAAAATCATGTAATGTGAGCTATAAAGTGAAGCATATTTCATTAACACAAATGTATTATCCTTATTGCAATCTTTTCCCCCATATCGTGTGTCACTTTATAATTACAAATGTGTTTATAATAAAGTAGATCATAAGAGTGATGAGAGATTAAACCAAGTAGTGCATCTGATGCAGTCTCTGATAGTTTCATTAATTCATTGAGATAATTGTGTTTTGATTAAAGGCAGGTCATTAAAGTCTTGTCAAAAATGTTGATCCGTTACTGATTTTTCTTTATAAACTCAGTCAGTATGACCTGCCTATTGAGAACAGTTCAGTTTGAGGGTTCACACTTAAACTCACACTGTATCGAATCAGGATCTAAACCCAGACTAGACCAGAACCAAATCAAGTCTACATCAGCACTAAACCAGGTTTAGTTCTGGACTTAAACCGGGACTAAACTGGGACTGAATCAGAACTGAACCAGGACTACACCGGGATTTGACCAGAATTTGACCAGGATTTGACCAGGACTTGACCAGGACTTGACCAGGACTTGACCAGGACTTGACCAGGACTAGACCAGGACGAGACCGGGATCGAATCATGACTTAACCAGGACTAGACCAGGACTAGACTGGGATCGAACCATGATTTAACTGGACTGGACCCGGACTGGACCCGGACTGGACCCGGACTGAATGAGGATTAGATCAAGACTAGACCAGGACTAGACCGGAATCGAACCATGATTTAACCAGGACTTGATCAAAACTTGACCAGGACTTGACCAGGACTGGACCGAGACTTGACCAGGACTTGATTGGGAACCTACCTGGACCATACCAGGACTATACCAGGACTGCAAAATATCATTATTCACTGTTATCAATTAACCTATACATTTTGTCATCTCTACAGCCAATATATACACTTAAACAGACATACAGTTGAAAATTATATAGGAATTTGCTTTTTATTCTTCATTTAATCCAGCCACATTGATAAAAACTGCCTGTTTTTCTGTTGTAGTCGTAAAATCGCATGCATTATTTAATAAGTCGTCTTCTGCTTTTCCAATAGGCACTCACGTAATGGAGGGCTCAGGGAAGATGGTGGTGACCGCTGTTGGTGTCAACTCCCAAACTGGAATAATCTTCACTTTACTCGGAGGAGGAGAAGACGACGATGACGAAGAGGAGGAGAAGAAGAAGGAAAAAGAGGAGAAGAAGAAAGCCAAAAAAAGTACAGTCCTTTATTTTACTGCATTCACTCTGTTTGTCCATTAGCTTTAGCCTGGATAAGTTTTACAACACCACAACGGCACTCAGCCTCTGCTCTCTATATTTACCCACGCAACTGCATAATGCATTTAAAACGCTTTTATTACAGTGGATAATCTTACGTCAAGTTCTTTTTTATATTTTTGTTCATTTAGCAGATGGGTAGAGTCAGAGTGGACAAAATTTTGACTTAAATGTGCATTGTGTAACTTTTCTGGTGGAAGGTCCGTCAAATGCTTTTCTCCATGGAGATGTTATTGCTTTGTCTGGAAGGTTTCATAGTATGGTATTAAATCTTTTTATTCATGGAGACCAAACCAGACGAAGTTACAGGTCAGATCTGTGGAGAGGCGACCCCACTCACAGTCAGAATGTTTTTCTAACTATTTTTGAGCTAGAAAACAATTTGTAATTGATTAAATGTAAGGTAGAGCTGTTTAATGTCATACTGTGGAACATTCCAGGCAGAGCACTGACAGATTCATAGAAACAAGCAGGTGACAGACCCCCAACCACAAAGTTACATGGTGCACCTTTAAGAAAGAGTACAGTTAAGTGTTTCCCATAGAGTTTGTTCAGACTGTGGTGGTACAAATAATTCTATATTATTTGTTTCATACAATTTGTGGAGTACGAATGCCTTTTATTGCCCTGTATTTTGTATTTAAGCTGTCTTTTAAACAGTGTAGATATTTTTTATGTTGATGATGTTAATTTTCATTTAATTTATTTAAGGAAATTGTTACACAGTATAACACAAGGATAAATGTTTTTTTAAATACATACAACAATTGTTACATTCAATACCATACATGGAAGAGAGTCACATTTAAAACCCTATTCTGATTACAAAAAGAATGTAATTTAGAAAATGTTATGCTTATGCCTCTATATTGAATTGTAATCGATTCCGTTTTTTTTTATTTACAGACAAAAAACAGGACGGATCTGTGGAGAATCGTAAAAAAGGTAAGTTACCACGGTCAGTGTCACGCATCAGGCCATCACTGCTGTTTAAAGCTGCACTATGTAACCTTTCTGATGTGGCGTCTGCCACCTTTAATAATTGATAAAGCCTTTTGGATGAAGCGAAATGTTTTCAAATCAAAACTCCAGATGAAATCCTTTGTTGCTATTTTTTAACACCATCAGAAGCATCAAAGAATTTAAATTATAAGAAGGATGTGAAGGAAAAAAATGACAATATAATGTAATTTGCAAGTTGTGCTGCTCAAAAGAAGTATTTTTGTCTGCTATAGTTATAATCTATGATACCCATGGATCATTATTTTATACTTTTGGACATCTTATATTTTATCTACATCTATATATCTAAAACAACTTTGAGTGGGTAAATGAGAAGGGAAAATAATTATTAGATGCTTAAAAAGTCTTAAAAGTTGATTGTGCATAATATACCTTCTTTAAACATATCCAGTTCTAACCCCCTTTTCAATCACATTTCATACAGTACTGTTTTAAAGCAGACCTGTTATGCAAAATTAACTTCTCAGAGCTTTTACCCATGTTATAACTTTTTCCTCTTCTCATTTACCCTCTTGAAGATGTATTTGGAGTGATTCGTGCATGTTTGGACAATCTTTAATCGCTAATTTTCAAGACTCCATGTTGTTCATTTTCACCGCCACCGGTACTGCTTGCTCGTGTGATCTGCAGCTATCCACTGGAGGTGCCTACTCTTTGTTGTGAAGGTATTTACAGTGACATCAGCTCCCATTGGGCACCACAGTTTTCTAACACAGACGTCAGCGCACTTGTTTCTTTTATTAAGTTCCTTTAGATGAATATTGTGATTTAAAATGCCCAAGTTATAACATAAAGATCCTCAGGTGTCCTAGATTATAGCCATACAGCAGACATAAGCACAGTATGTCATCTTTAACACGTTTTAATTCTCTTTGATTATGTAAAACAATGCCGCTTGTCTTTGTCAGTCTCTGCCACACTCAACAAATACTCCTCATTCAAAACAATTGATATATGTCGGTATTTTTCTCTTGTTTCTCATCTGCATATCTTCTTCTGAATGCATTCCTCCCAACACAATCACACCACTAAAGGTTAATACCTCCTTGAGTTAATTGGCTGCAGTGATTTGATGAAGTAATGAAGCGCTACATGTTTTTCCTTGACCCTGTGTGAGCCTGCTCTGGACTGCCTGTTCCTCCTCTCTCCTCTTTTCTCATATTTTCTGCTGCATTTCTGGCGCATTGAGCAGCAGGTGCCTCCTAATCCAGTTATAGTGATTAGTGATGAGGAGATTAAAGCCATGCAACAATTCAGGGTCTAGAACATCTGCTTTCCCACCCCCTCTGAACACCACACAGTCCCCAAGGCGCCCACAATTTGATTTCTATTGATTGATTGACTATGCGCTGGTCAACTGTAAACATGCAGTGCAGCAATTTCTGTTTATTGGTTTAGAAGGCTTGAATAATATTAGAAAAATATAATACTGTATTTTTTTCCCCTTGTAGATAATAAAAAATTGCAAGTTTAAAGTTGCATTGTGTAACATTTCTGGTGGTATCCTTTGCGATTTGCTAATTGCTAAATCAAAATTGCAATTTGAACGGACGCATTCAAATTGCAATTTTGATTTGAGTGTGATTAATTTTGCAGCTCTTAAATGACATTATATCTTGCAAATAATTGCAGCCTTTCCAGTTATAATTTTTAATCCATTTCAATCATAATTCTGCCTTAAAGGTCCTATATTAAACAAAATGGATTCTTGCGAGCTTGTTCTTACCTCATCAAAATCATACCTGCAGTTGTTTTGTTTCATTCACACATGTTTGAGTAACCCTTTATTGTTAGTCTGTCTACATCTCCAAAGCCCAAAATGCTCTGTGATGGCATGTAGTGGTAGTTTACAACAACTCCTTTTACCTTAAGTTCAGTAAAGATTGACAAGTCCAGGGCTGAATTGATCAGAATGATTCTAGTTTAAAAACACAGTAGAACACTTCCTGTTTTACCACTTGACGTCACAAAAAGGAACATTATAACATAGATCAGAAAATAGCATAATGTGACCCCTTTAATATGAATGTTTTATCCTATACCACTGTCAACTCTCATATTCTGCTTGGACGTTATGATCTCGTAGTGTTTATGTCTGTGGTACAAACCTGGCTCTGGTCCCTGGTGTGTTTTCTCTGCTCCTGCCAGAAACCAGCCGTAATCCTTTAGACTGAGATTACATAGAGTTCAGAGCAGCCCAGGCTACAGCAGCTGCATCAGCCTCTCACTACTCCATGTATTTAACCTGACAATGCCATTATGCAATAGGACTGAAACATACAACATCACATTATGAAGAAAGTACAATGTATTTCAATCATAGGGCTGCAAAGAATCAGAATAATAATCAGAATAATAGAGGATGTCATCATTTCAGATGGAGGAGAGGGGCCTATGTAATGCTATCGGAGATTCACTGTTTTTAGACGAAATAGCCAAACTTAAGATCTACAAATGTTGAACCTTATTATTTGTTAGGAATTGGCTCCACAAACTTGCTATATTAATTTTAGGTCTTAACTGATATTAATGCTGACACAGAAGACAGTGAACTGTTTTGTTTCATTTGCACATATTTAACACACAAACCCTGCGTATTTAGTTTGATTGAGTCATATTGAGTGCTTCTCTGTTCCACCTTGTGATGTCATGTGGTAATACAGGAAGTGCTCAGCTGTTTATTTTTAACTCCACACACCTTCACTAGAATCATTTGGATGATTTCAGCTCTGGAATTTCCAACCTCTACTGAACATAAGATAAATGGTAGCTGTTAACTTGAAAACCGCTTCATGACATCACAAGGAGGAACTGAGCATTTTGAGCTTTTGAGATGTAAACAGAGTAATACTAAAGGGTTACTCAAATACCTGTGAATGAAACAAAATACAATTCCAGGTATGTTTTTGAGGAGATAACAGCATTATAACATGTGTTAAAGCTCACAGGAATCCATTTTGTTTAATATAGGACCTTAAAACAATACGTCAGGTACACATTTTTATAGTAATAGTATACGTAGTATCACACAAAAATCCCCACTCCCTCCACTCTTGCGTATCCATAACAATACCAGGAATCTGTTTTTGTCACTGTAAATGTGGCGTAGAAAGGAGCAGAGGGAAGGTGTGTGTTAGAATAATAAATTGTGGGAGATTGGAATTGTCAGTTTTGGCCCGAGGCTCCTAAATGTGTTCTTTTAATTTGTGTGTGCTTAATTACTGTAAAACGCAATGAATTAAAATCCCATTTGTATGAACAGGAGGAGAATAGAAACAGCACAATGGGGGCTTGTAATAATTTCTGAACTGCAGTCCGGACCAGTCAAAGATTCAGCTGTCTTTCTCTCCCTCTCTTCTTTTTCTCTTTTATGTCTCTCTCACTCTCTCTCTCTGTCTATCGCTCTGTCTTGCTTTTTTCTCTCTTTCCCTCTTTTCTGTCATTCTCTCTCTTTCTCTTCTCCTACCTCTCTGTCTTTTGTCTGTCTCTTTATCTCTATCCCTCTCTGTATTTCTATTTTTATCACACTCTCTCCCTTTTATCTCTCTCTCTCCCCTTTTCTGTCTTTCTCTCTCTCTCTCGCTCTCTCTCTTCTTTTTCTTTCTCTTTTCTCTCTTTCTCTCTTTTCTTTCATTCCCTCTCCATCTCTTTTCTGCCTTTCTTTCTTTCTCTCCCTCTCTCCCTTTTTTTTCTGCCTCTTTTCTGTAGCTAAAGCACAGGATGGCGCCGCGATGGAAATGCAGCCTCTGAACAGTGATGAAGGAGCGGACGCAGAGGAGAAGAAGAAAGCCAATCTGCCAAAGAAAGAGAAGTCTGTTCTCCAGGGCAAACTGACCAAACTGGCTGTGCAGATCGGCAAAGCAGGTGAGTCACGACCAACATAATACTGCAATAAAATGTTCCTACTGAATATATGGTGTTATATTCAATAGTGCAGAAAATGTACAGACATATAATAAGCTCTATTGAATGATGAACTGACTGTGACGAGCCTGCACAGAGACAAATATTGTAAGATAATTCTGAGGATCTGAGGGAGGGCCGAGGGTCTAACAATATTCTAGACCAACATATTAAAGATTGCCACTGTTGGACTATGGCACCCTCATCAATGTTTCATTTTAATCTAAAAAAAACAAATTAAAGGAAAAATATAAAATTATATAAATTCACAAATACTGAACCTCACTACTTAACAATTTAATTACACATTTATATTTATAAAACAGGCATGTCAGAGCGACAATATTTCACAAAAGCAGGTCTCTCCAGTCCAGAAGTGACTGTCCATTGGAAAGCATTTGACATTTAAGTCATTCAACCTTTTATCTCAGTTCTCAGTTTTGTTCTCAGTTTTGAATAATATCACAACTTTCCAACAGAAACCCTGTTGGCATAAGCTTTATAGAAATTCTATTTACATGTAACACAACCCAGCACATTTTCAAGTAATTCTACCGCAAAAGTCTGGCCAGCTCTAAACCTTACATTTAATACAGACTCATGGCAAGAAGGTCCAGAGTGATGTTTGGCCTTAGTGTGTGGGTTTTGCATGTTCTTTCTGTGCCTGTGTAGGTTTACTAGGGTACTCTGGTCAATACATGCATCTATTCATATGCTCTTTCATAATACTACGACATACGTTCATGTTTCATTGCATGTTTCTCTTCTTGCTGCTCCAGGTCTGGTCATGTCGGCCATCACAGTCATCATCCTGGTGGTGCTATTCGTTGTAGACACGTTCTGGATCCAAAACCTGCCCTGGGTCAAAGACTGCACACCCATCTACATCCAGTTCTTTGTCAAATTCTTCATTATCGGCGTCACTGTTCTGGTGGTAGCTGTGCCAGAGGGATTACCGCTGGCTGTAACCATCTCTCTGGCCTACTCGGTGAAGGTAAGTCCAGTCTATTGACCTGTGCCCTGTGTCCACCAGCTTAAACTTAAACCTATTATAAGAGTCTGTAGCCCGTTAATACATAGAACTGCACTATTGGAGTAAAGCTGTAATCGTCTCTGCATGTGTTATGGGCTAAATGAGATCTTTAATAATTAGAAGTTAATTCAAAAATGTCTAGTGGTTGCTTTTTCAAACATCTTTTTATTTCATATAGTTGATGGCATTGGAATCTACTTACATATGCCTATTATGTAAATGATCTTTGCCCTCATATCTCTCTCACCCCCTTTTAAAATAGGGTAAAAATGGATGGATCAGAAATAAATGACATCAAGAATAAAAACACACACAAAAACGTAATGATAATACCACAAAGACAAGACCTTGTACACTACAGGTATTAGGGATGTCAGAATTGGTCAGTCATAATGATACATGCAATAGTTAGATTTAGAGAAAGTAGTAGTATAAGTGTGGAGTTTGGGTGTGTCTTTAGGTTTCCCCCGTCAACCCAAAACATGCACCGTAGGTCAAATCCTCCAACTAAGGTAGTAGTGACCAATCCTAGCCATGGACTGCATATATAAATGGACATGGCTAACACGCTAGCCCCTCTATAACTGCTGCAGTGAGCCTTGTCATTTTGGTCTTAAAAAGTTCTACATGACCCTGGTGTTGCTATTTTGCTATTTTGTTTGTTAAAAAAATCCTGTTCATAATATAGAACCTGGCTCCAAATTCGTCTCTGTAAGTGCTAACCTCGGCAAGCTTCATTTAACTGGAGCCGAACGCTATGGGTGACGTCACACTCACTTAGTCCACTTCATTATACAGTTTATGAGCCTAGCACAAGATCTGGTGATGGGTCCCCACTGCTCCTGACAGGTTGCCCCAGAAGGACAGGCCAGATGCAGAGGACAAATTTTCCTATGGGGACAATAATGCATAACCTTAAAACATAGACTGTCAAAATGTATTACCCTGTATCAATTTGCTTTTCTGTGCTAGAGGGTTGAATAAATTATAGACACAAATTAAGGACATAAACCACTGAAGTGCTTCATTCTGCTATTTCTTTATCACACTTCAAAATGTGATTATTATTATGACAGGTCTAGTTGTTTGCGTCATTTGTTTTGTCCATTTTTGTTGAACAGAAAATGATGAAGGACAACAACCTGGTGAGACACTTGGATGCCTGTGAAACTATGGGCAACGCCACTGCCATCTGCTCCGATAAAACGGGCACCCTCACCATGAACCGCATGACTGTGGTACAGGCCTACGTCGCGGAAAAGCACTACAAGAAAGTCCCAGAGCCCGAAAACATCCCTTCTTCCACTTTAGATATTCTAATTCTGGGCATTGCTGTCAACTGCGCCTACACCACCAAAATCATGGTAAGTTGTAACAGTCAGTTTTAGATACTATGAATTAGGGCTGCATAATTTAGGCGAAAAGACAGTGTTGTGATTAAATAGAAATGGCCTATATTACACTATTTTCTGATCTATGTTATAAGGCTCTGTTCTTCTCTCAAACAGAAAACACTGTTCCACCTTGTGATGTCATGTGGTAATACAGAAAGTGCTCCACTGTGTTTTTAAACTCCATACACCTTCACTAGAATCATTTGGATAATTTCAGCCCTGGAATTGGCAATTTCTACTGAACAAAAGGTAAAAGTAGCTGTTAACTTGAAAACTACCGCTTCATGACATCACAAAGTGGAACAGAGCATTAAAATAAAGGATGGTGTGAAAATGAACCAAAACACAACTCCATGTATGTTTTTGATGAGGTAACATTCTAACATGGCTTTTTCTGTAACATAGGACCTTAAAAAGTAGGATCCTGTTTATATGTGCATTGTAAACAAATCCAGGAGCATTAACATTTGAGAGAAGACGGAAGTGATAAACTAATAAAAGAATCGCACGCATTTTAGAGCATGTTTTTAGAAGTCTAAACTACAGGTGCAACCAAGTTTTTCTATCAGAAAAGATATATTTTGTATACAACATTTTATCTATATAACTGCAGCCTTTGTGATTTGATAATTGTAACTCAGATTGTAGTTTTCAGTTCGATTGTGACATATTGTGCAGCCCTCCTACAAATATATATAGGAAAGGTGAGCGCTTCAGAGGATTCTCATGAAAAAGTCTGAACAGGTACTCCTCAAGGACAGGGCCCAAACGCTACAGTGAAAATGACCATGCTTGTAGTATAAAGACTTACTGTGACAAAGTTAAAAAAGTCAAAAAGGTCTGAGGCACTCTGTTAGTGAAGGTAAAAATCCTCTGTTATCCTTTGACAAAGACACACTCTGCGTTGAAATGCATTGGCTCGTCCCATATCACCAATAAATGACATATATTTTATACCTTTTATTTAACCATTAAGTCCCACTGAGATTGAGAATGTCTTTTACAATAGAGACAAGGCCAGGGTTGCATTCAACACAATCATTACAGTACGGAAAGTCACACACTTTTATATTATAGAAACAATCGCGCATCTCAGTAAAAACACAAACCTTTCTCAGTCACTTTTTACTATTTTGTTACTTATTATTATTAAGTGACACTACACTATTTACCACTAAGGTTGATTATTTATCTTATATAAGGTTGATTATTTATCCGATATATTTTGTATGACTATATATTTTTACAGTTGTGTAATTATGCCTTACTTGACACCAGTCCGTTGCTATTTTTGCTACTTATTTTGAATGTATTTTTACCATTTATATTTTTGCTCTTTGTTATTATAATCTATTGTGACGTGTGAGCTACTGTGTCCAAATAATTTCCCTTGTTTGTCTAAGCCTAAGACTGTAACCACATGTACATTTAATCACGTCCTGATTTGCTGTCTCTCTCTCTTTGTGTCTCCAGTCTCCTGAAAAAGAGGGGGGCTTGCCTCGGCAGGTGGGGAACAAAACCGAATGTGCCTTGCTCGGCTTCTCTAACGACCTGAAGCGAGACTACCAGGTCATACGTAACGAGATCCCCGAAGAGAAACTCTACAAAGTCTACACCTTCAACTCTGTGCGCAAGTCCATGAGCACGGTCCTAAAGATGGCCGACGGCAGCTACCGCATGTTCAGCAAAGGAGCGTCTGAAATTCTGCTCAGAAAGTAAGACAGTGCTTTGAAAATATTAGTGAATGTATCTTGGTTATGCATGTGATTTGATTAAAGGGCCCATATTACGCTGTTTTCTGATTTATGTTATAATGTTGTTTCCTCATCACAAACTTACCTGGAGTTGTGTTTTGTTTCATTCACACACGTTTAACACACAACTCCGAACTCCATACACCTTCACTAGAATCACCTGGATAATTTCAGCCCTGGAATTGCCAATCTCTAGGTAAAAGGTAGCCGTTAACTTGAAAACTGCTGCTTCATGACATCACAAGGTGGAACAGAGAAAATGATGTAGTCCACTTTAAAACCTGGTTTAGCCCTAGATTAGACCTGGAAGAGTCCGGTTATAGACCTGGTTTAGATATGGTGGAACTCAGAAAGCCAAATCTTCTGTTTGGTGGTACTTTGTGTGTCAAGTTTGAGAGCCACTACTCTAGACATTTCTACTCATTTTATTTTCAGTCAGCTCCTTTTAGTGTCATTACATTTGTTTCCATTTATAGACATTATACTAAATATTCTAATTTTGCACATCTTCAGAACGATTACAACACTATCCATTTTTTGATATGTTACCCAGCCCTGTTTGAAGGTGGGAGCAGAGGAGAAGTTGCTGTGAGCTCTGTGTGGGTTCAAACGCTGCTGATTAAGAGGCTTATGGAGCTGTTGCGGCTCATTTTCGCAGTGCCTGTTTTTAATTCGAGTTAAGAGCTTGGGTGGGATGCACTTCAGCGTCTTAAGGTCTTAAGCTATTAAACTATAATTTAAAACGTGTGGCCAGTCAAATAGTCTAAATGGCCACTATATATAGCACAGGGATGTCAAGATTAACTGGTAATAGGACAGTTTTTGTTTCTTTTCAACTGTTAGAGGTAAAATTTTAACAGCAAAAACTTTAGTATGTTCTTGTTGATCCTCACTGGTTTTGGTTTGGTTTTATTTTTTTCTATGTGTTTGAAAAAAAATGATAATTGTATTTAGTTAAGGCTAAAAATATATAAATAAGAAAAAATAATTGTGAACATTTTAGAGGCAAAAATTAGCTGTTTTAATTCAATACATGCTCAAAACAAACTATAAACTGCTTTTTCATCTGGCTTTTAAAGGTCATATATTATTTTATATTACACAAAATTTATTCCTGTGAGCTTTAAGCCAGGTTCTAATTTTGTGTCCTCTTCAAGAACATACTTGGAATTGTGTTTTGTTTCATTCACACGTTTGAGTAATCCTTTGAGTAATTATTATTAGTCGTTCTACATCTCCAAAGATAAAGATTGTCAATTCCAGGGCTGAAATCATCCAAATGATTCTAGAGAAGGTGTAAAACACAGTGGAACACTTTCTGGATTACCACATGACATCACAAGGTGGAAGTGTTTGTGAATGAAACAAAACACAACTCCAGGTCTGTTGTAACATTGTTGTGACAGATCAGAAAATGGTATGTTATGGGCACTTGAAAATATTGTCTGTGTCTTGATTGAGATAATACATAAAAAATTGAGATATACATTTTTGTCAATATCGTTCTTTCCAGGTGTTATAAAATCTTAACGGCGAACGGTGAGCAGAAGGTGTTTCGTCCGCGCGATCGTGAAGATCTGGTGAAGAAGGTGATCGAGCCCATGGCGTCTGAGGGGCTTCGGACCATCTGCCTGGCCTACAGGGACTTTCCCGCCTCAGATGGAGAACCGGACTGGGACAGTGAGAATGACATCCTCACCGGCCTCACCTGCATCTGTGTGGTGGGCATCGAAGACCCCGTCAGATCAGAGGTGAGGGCCTGGGTTTGGATTTAAAGTGCTGCTTTATCCTAAGACTGCAGGACTAATCAGAGTCACTAATGCTGTAGTCAGCATTTAGTCAATCAGTTTATACTGATCATTATTTGATATCCTTAAGAGATGTGCAGGGTGTGATGTGTGTGACCATCTTCTGATGGTGCCTCTGGTCATCTGGGATTCATTCATTCAATCATAGTTACATTCTGAACTCTCTAAAATCTCATTTTGCTATTTTTATTATTATACAAATTACATTTGAAACAGTTTTTGACACTTTGACACTTTCACATTTTTAGTATTATCCTTGTATACAGTTCTGCTTCCACTGACCCCTTGCAGCTATTTTTCATTTAGTCGTGAAGGGGCATCATAAAAACTCACAAGGACATAAAATATTTATTACTCTATATTTAAAAAAAAAAAAACAAAAGAGCTCAGTGTTCCTGCCCTCTGTTGGCCCTGTTTCTCAGTAACATGAGTATACATCTGAAAATCAATAGTTTTCCTTTGGCTAGGCAACATTTAAAAGAATTTGAAATGTCCAGTCCTGATTAAACCTTGTGCCCATTTGTAGGTCCCAGATGCCATAAAGAAGTGCCAGCGCGCGGGCATCACGGTGCGGATGGTGACTGGAGACAACATAAACACGGCTCGGGCCATCGCCACCAAGTGTGGGATCCTGCAACCGGGAGACGACTTCCTGTGTCTGGAGGGCAAAGAGTTCAACCGCCGGATACGCAACGAGAAGGGAGAGGTGCGGGGATACACTTCGCTGTTTAATACTATTATTATTATTATTGTACACACCACTTAAAGGTCCTCTCATGGTAATCACTGGCCAAAAGAGATCATCGCAATTGCAATTTCTGATTTGAGCATTTGTTTTCTTGAAGGAACTGTATGTAGCCTGTGCTCTTAGTGTTTAAAAAAAGGTTCTACAATTACAACTGGATATGGTTGCCAGTTTTTCTCATTTATATAATATATGGGCAGGTCATGCCTTGTGTGAAAGCTCAGAACCTCCAGAATTCAGCCTGAAATATAAAATCAAAATGTTACATACAGTTAATTAAAAAAAAAGAACAAGATAAAATGACTTTTAGAACTAATTTCATGAACAAAACCAAAACAGACTTTCAATTGCTGCTTTTAACACAAAAATACTCTCCAAATTACATGCTGGGCTTATTGGGATAAAGCATTTTTAATACCATCTGCAAAAATATATCACATTTCAAATCAGTTATCCTGTTATTCTTTTGTTTTTGGTTTCTAGATTGAACAGGAACGCATTGACAAAATCTGGCCCAAGCTACGAGTCCTGGCGCGGTCTTCACCAACAGACAAACACACTTTAGTTAAAGGTATGTCCATTTACTGACTATTTAACACAAAGATATTAAAATCAATATTGTCTCTCATCACTTTATAATAAAAATCAATCTTAAACATTATTGTATTTTCCAGGTATTATTGACAGCACAGTGATCGAGCAGAGACAGGTGGTGGCTGTAACAGGAGATGGTACGAACGATGGTCCTGCCTTGAAGAAAGCGGATGTTGGTTTTGCCATGGTGAGTTTTATTCTTTCACTAATGAGAAATCTATTGATAATCTGGTGTGACTTAAAAAAGAGTAACCTAACTTTGATAGGCAGATTTGGGCTAATTTAATAGCATTTTCCCATCATAATGAATCAATACTTTGAAATAAAAGACCTGTGCAGTTATTTATGAAATTTGGTGATATATTTTTGGGCCTTTTTCATTCACTGTAATTTTCTCTAATAAATTCATGACATGCTAAATTAAAGATGCACTGTATAACTGTGGTGGAGTGTCTACCATGTGCTTGTCTTTTTATTTTCTAGGTATTTTGAGAATAAATGTATGTAAGATGGATACATTTAATACCATATTGTAGAACATTTTGGGTAAAGCAATGATCTCTACATACATGGAGGCAAACAAATGGCAGAAAAGTTACATAGTGCATCTTTAACTCTGATAATACATCTTTAACTCTGTTCAAAATGTTGTATTTATATTTATCGACAATTAAATATACAAATGTGTATTGTAAAGGTAAATTCTTATTAATTCTTGTGTAATCCTAAAGTTACATCCTATAATGACATCACTCTCTTCACTCTCAGGGCATTGCCGGCACAGACGTGGCCAAAGAAGCCTCAGACATCATCCTGACGGACGATAACTTCAGCAGCATCGTGAAGGCCGTGATGTGGGGACGAAACGTGTATGACTCCATTTCAAAGTTCCTCCAGTTTCAGCTCACAGTCAACGTCGTGGCTGTGATCGTCGCATTCACTGGAGCATGTATCACACAGGTCTGTACAAGGGAAATATCTACCTGGTATTAAAGGTCTTATATTAGACAAAATTGACTCTTGTGAGCTTTACGACATGTTATAGTACTGTTACCCCCTCAAAAACATGCCTGGAGTATCGACCTTTTACCTTTAGTTCAGTGGAGATTAGCAATTCCAGGTCTGAAAAGATCCAAATTGTTCTAGGAGTTTAAAAACAGTGGAGCTCTTCCTGTATTATCACATGACACAACACACAAGGTGGAACAGAGAGTTTTCCGTTTGAAAGAAGAACTCAGCCTAAATATGCAGAGTTTGTGTGTTAAAATATGTGTGAATGAAACAAAACACAACTCCAGGTATATTTGTGATGAAGAAACATTATAACAGAGATCCGAATATAGTGTAATAAGGGCCCTTTAATGACATGTTTATAGGTCTACAACATTATCTTTAGACTTTGGATATTGCATTGTCATAACATTACTATAGTGTAGGGCTCTGAGAAAATATATGGCAATTTTTCTGACAAGTATGTGATTAAATTTGAGATATATTTTTAAAAAGTCAGTTGTATTCAAAGTGCACATTGTTGCAGCTCCAGGACCTTTAACACTTGAGAGACTGAAATATGAACTAATAAACTAATAGAATAATCTCATGCATTTCAGAACAGGTTTGTAGAGGTTTAAAGTATAAAAAGACAGGATATTTTGTTCTTTGCAGAGGACTTTCTATTATCTATATAATTGGAGCTTTTGCAGTTTGATAATTGAGCCTCAAACTGTGATTTCATTTCCATTGTGCTATATTGTGCATCATAGTGGCAGGCTTTTATACCCGTAGTTTATATGGATAATCACTGGGGATTTGTGGAAAATATCTAATTATCATTTTTCTGACAGTATTGTTATCAGAGTCAAGACGTCTCTTCGCTGTGCACTTTTTAAACTTATTTTGGAGCTTTAATATTTGAGAAGAGACTGAATAATAAGCTGCTAATACAAAAATCTGAAGTCTACACTATAATGATGGCAGCTTTTATACACGGATGATGATGGAATATTTAGAACATTATATTACTAATCAGTAGGTTTTGATGATGGCAATTATGGCCGTTACCATAACAATTAATGATTCAAATGTAAATTTTAATTTAATCTCATGAATGGTTCAAAGTTCAGAAAAGTTCTTCAAAACAGGACAAAGACACGTGATTGACACTTGTGAATAAATACAGCATAGGTGTCTGACATTAACCAACTGGCATTATGATTTCCATTTCAGTCTGAGTAATCCTAAAAAACCTTAAAGGTTATATTAAGCAAAACTGACTCGTGATTTTGTTATAATGTTGTTACCTCATCAAAAACATACCTGGAGCTGTGTTTTGTTTCATTCACACATGTCTGAGTCTGTACATTTCTCCAAAGCTCAAAATGTTCCACGTTGTGATGTCATGTACTGGTACTTTTCAAGTTAACTGCTGCCTTTTCTTCAGTAGAGATTGGCAATTCCAGGTCTGAAATTATCCAAATTATTCTAGTGAAGGTGTGTGGAGTTTAAAAACAGAATGGAGCACTTCCTGTATTACCACATTACATCACAAGGTGGAAGGTGTGGTGAATGTTTTCAGTTAAATAGAAGAACTAAACCTAAATATGCAGGGTTTGTGTGTGAATGGAACGAAACAAAACTCCAGGTATGTTTTTTGATGAGGAAAGAACATTATAATATACAGTGGTGTTCAAAATAATAGCAGTCCAATGTGACTAACCAGATTAATCCACTTTTTTAGTATATTTTTATTACTACATGGCAAACAAGTTACCAGTAGGTGCAGTAGTTCCTCGGAAAATAAACAATACGCAGCATTCATGATATGCAGCTCTTAAGGTTGTGCAATTGGGCAATTAGTTGAAAGGGGTGTGCTAAAAAAAATAGCAGTGTGACATTCAGTCAGTAAGGTATCAATTTTGTGACAAAACGGGTATCAATCAGGTGGGACCAATTTAAGGATGAAGCCAGCACTTGTTGAACATGCATTTCTCTTTGAAAGCCTGAGGAAAATGGGTCGTTCAAGACACTGTTCAACGTACTTTGATTAAAAAGTTGATTGGAGAGGGCAAAACTTTTAAAGAGGTGCAAAAAATTATAGGCTGTTCAGCTAAAATGATCAGTGCCTTAAAATGGAGAGTAAAATCAGAGAGACGTGGCAGAAAACAAAAGATAACCATCAAAATGGATTGAAGAATAACCAGAATGGCAAAGGGTCAGCCGATGATCAGCTCCAGGATGATCAAAGACAGTTGAGTTACCTGTAAGTACTGTGACAGTTAAAGGACATCTGTGTGAAGCTAATCTATTTACAAGAATCCCCCGCAAAGTCCCTCTGTTAAAAAAAGGCATGTGCAGAAGAGGTTACAATTTGCCAAAGAACACATCAACTGGCCTAAAGAGAAATGGAGGAACATTTTGTGGACTGATGAGAGTAAAATTGTTCTTATTGGGTCCACGGGCCACAGACAGTTAGTGAGACGACCCCCAAACTCTGAATTGAAGCCACAGTACACAGTGAAGACAGCGAAGCATGGTGGTGCAAGCATCATGATATGGGCGTGTTTCTCCTACTATGGTGTTGGGCCAATTTATCACATATCAGGGATCATGGATCGGTTTGCATATGTCAAAATACTTGAAGAGGTCATGTTGCCTTATGCTGAAGAGGACATGCCCTTGAAATGGGTGTTAAAACAGGACAATGACCCCAAACACACCAGTAAACAAGCAAAATCTTGGTTCCAAACCAACAAAGCCCAATCCCCGGACCTTAATTCAATCGAGAACTTGTGGGGTAACATCAAAAATGCTGTTTATGAAGCAAAACCAAGAAATGTAAATGAATTGTGGAATGTTGTTAAAGAATCTTGAAGTGGAATAAGAGCTGAAAGGTGCCACAAGTTGGTTGACTCCATGCCACACAGATGTGAAGCAGTTAAATAGTAGCACAACTAAATATTAGTTTTGTGATTCACAGGATTGCTAAATCCTAGAAACCAAGTTTGTACAAAATAGTTTAGAGATTGTAAAGTCAACTGCAGACACTATTTTTTTATTTATTTATTTTTTTAACACACCCCTTTCAACTAACTGCCCAATTGCATAGCCTTAAGAGCTGCACATCATGAATGCTGGGTCTTGTTTTCAGAGGAACTACTGCACCTACTGCTAACTTGTTTGCCTTGTAGTAATAAAAATATACTAAATACCTGGATTAATCTGGTTAGTCACACTGGACTGCTGTTATTTTGAACACTACTGTAGATGTGAAAAAAAAAACAGTAGTATAATAGAAATAGAAAATAGTGTAATTTTATTATATCTTCATGTTGTCCCTCCTTCAGGACTCCCCTCTGAAGGCTGTGCAGATGTTGTGGGTGAATCTGATCATGGACACGTTCGCTTCTCTGGCTCTGGCCACAGAACCGCCCACAGAGTCTCTGCTGCTACGGAAACCATACGGACGCAACAAGCCCCTCATCTCACGCACCATGATGAAGAACATTCTGGGACAGGGCGTGTACCAGCTCATCATCATCTTCACTCTGCTCTTCGCGGGTGAGTGTAGCTAAAACTAATGTGAATACAGTTGCTAAAAGTATCAAAAAAAAATACAAGTCAATACTAAAACTAGATACTAGGGATGGGAAAAGATCTCGTGCCACAAGATCTTGCCAGACAAAATTGCCCCAAGATTGTATACGCATGAGAAAAATAATCTCGCAAGATTTAATTTCCCATTTGGATTGGACAAAAAAGGGTTAAGTGCTGGTGAGTTGCGTCTTTTGAGAAGCCGTTGTTCCAAAAAGCATTGCTAGAATCATGACAAAAATATTCATTGAAGTAAATACAAATTCTAAAGCCAACTTTGGCAACTAAAGTGGACTATTTACCTTTTAGATATTATGGCAAAATCTAGTCTTGTCTCATTCTTGTGGACCCAATCTCGTATCTTGTCTTGTATTGTGGAAATTGTGTCCCATCCCTACTACATGCCCATTCTAACAAATATAGATTCTGAAGAAAATGACATAAACACATAAACAGCAGGTTTTTTAACTGAACCACACTAAAGAAAGTTCTATTAACTTGTGGAAAATTACATTCTGTCAGTCTAAAAAGTATTACCATCTCAATGTCAAATCTAAACTCACAGAGCACAGTTAAAAAATGAAAGTAGGTATAAATGATAGACAAGTAGCAATACAGGCCACTCTTGCATACAGTCCCTGACAAAAGTCTTGTCGCTTATCCATTTTGTAGAAACAAAAGCTTATAACCTGACTTTAAATGAATTGATTGGTTTTAGAAATGTCTCATATGAAAGCTAAAACCCTCCCAAATTATGCTCAATATACTAAAATAAATTTGCTTCACTGAAGAAAGATTGATCATTTAATGAACACAGAAAGGTCAGATTTTGGCAAGACAAAAGTCTTGTCGCCTACAGAAAACTGAACAAATAATTTACTTCAAATACAAAAATATGTTGCATAACGTCAGTGAATTAAGTGGTGGTGCTGTGAGATCCATATTTAATATCTTGTATGACTTCCATGAGCTTGAAGGACTGCATCCATGCGGTTCGACAATGATTCATACAATTTGTTGATGAAGTCATCAGGAATAGCAAAGAAAGCAGTCTTACATGCCTCCCAGAGTTCATCAAGATTCTTTGGTTTTGCCTTCCATGCTTCCTCTTTCATTCTACCCCAGACATGCTCAATGATGTTCATGTCTAGTGACTGGGCTGGCCAGTCCTGGAGCACCTTGATCTTCTTCGCCTTGAGGAACTTTGATGTAGAGATAGAAGTATGCGATGGAGCACCATCCTGCTGCAAAATTTGACCCCTTTTATGGTTGGGAATGTAAGAGGGAGCTAATACTTCTTGATATTTTAGGCTATTGATATTGCCTTCCACCCTGCAAATGTCTCACACACCCCCATACTGGATGTAACCCCAGACCATGATTTTTCTGCCACCAAACTTAACTGTTTTCTGGGTGAATCTTGGATCCATGCGGGCTGCAGTAGGTCTCCTGCAATATTTGCGGCGGCTGTGATGTAATTCAACCGAGGATTCATCTGAGAAATCACCTTCTGCCACTTTTCCAGTGTCCATCCTTTTAGCAGGCTGTGGGCCTTGGCAAATGCCACACGGTTTTTTAATTGCCTTTTGTTTAGTGCTGGTTTCTGTGCACTGATTCGACCATGGAGGCCATTTCGAAACAGAATTCTACAAACTGTTCTGGTTGACACAGGGACTTGAGGTGACCAGGCCTGGTGGAGCTCTGCTGCAGTGGAAAAGGGGCTGGCCTTGGATTTTCAAATCAACAAACGGTCCTCCCGAGCAGTTGTCTTGCGGGGTCTGCCGGACCTGGGCTTGTCAAAAACATCTCCAGTCTTTTCAGATCTTTTTCTTATTCTTTGTACTTGACGCTGAGACACATTGAAGGTGTCAGCCACCTCAGCAGTGGATCTGGTCTTCAGCCTCTTGATAATTAACGCTTTGGTCTCAGGGTGGATCTTAGGCATGTTGTCAGAGGTCAAGTTGCAGTTGATGTGAAGGTCTGGTGTGCTGGGGTTCTTTTTATACACACCCACTAATTGATTGATCAGTAACTGATCACAGGTGAAGCTGTAATCTAGGATTGGGTGCATCATATGACAAGGCGACAAGACTTTTGTCTTGCCAAAATCTGACCTTTCTGTGTTCATTAAATGATCAATCTTTCTTCAGTGAAGCAAATTTATTTTAGTATATTGAGCATAATTTGGGAGGGTTTTAGCTTTCATATGAGACATTTCTAAAACCAATCGATTAATTTAAAGTCAGGTTATAAGCTTTTGTTTCTACAAAATGGATAAGCGACAAGACTTTTGTCAGGGACTGTAGTGACTAATGGAATGTGGAATCAAAACTGCACATAAGCTCAGGGATTGTGCAGTTACTAATAGAACATAAGACTGTCAAGTGAGTGACTTCAAGGTCCTTGATGGTGTATTATTGGTCTTATTTAAAGCAGGGAGAACAATAAAGAATTATCTTATCTTATTATTTAAATCAATATCGAGTATAGAGCCTTTTCTTTGGTATTGAAATCCAGTTTGAGATTTTAGTGACATGACAACACTGTGTCACTTATGTTATTGGCAGGATCATTAAAGCAGCCACCTCAAGGAAAATTCCAAATTAATATGATTTTATGTTACGTTATTACTTTGCTTGGTTCAGTTACACCAAATTACTCAACATTTCTCAATCTTCATTCTCCTGCTCACCGGTTGAATCTTGCTTGAGTGCGTTTGACGTTGTGTCCTTGTGCAAGACACTTAACACCCAGTGCCTGCTCAAGTTTCTGTATGTGTCTGATTGCAACAGATAGACTTTAAAAAAAGAGAAAAGAAAAATATATAAAAGATATTTTAATTGTAGCCTTTGCATTTATTATTGTATTTCATTTGATAATTTTGTTATTTTGAAATTGAAAACACAAAATAAAGGGACCTTTTTTTTTTGCTTAAAGGTGCATTGTATAACTTTTCTGGTAGAGGGTCTCCATGGAGGAGTTATTGCTTTGTCTGAAATTTTTCACTGTATGGTATTAAACTTTTCGATCTTGATGGAGACCAAACCAGGCCAAGTTACAGGTCAGATCTGTGGCAAGGCGACCCCACTCACAGTCAGAATGTCTGTTTTTCTAGGTATTTCTGAGCTATAAAACCACCTGTAATTTAATAAATGTAGAAAATTCCAGGCAGAGCAATGACATATCCATACTAGAAACAAGTAGGTGACGGACCCGCAACCAAAAAATTACGTAATGCACCTTTAATTGTAGCCTCTACATTTGTCATTGTATTTCTTTGACAGTTTTTTTATTTTGAAATTGAAAACGCCAAATAAAGGGATTTATAATTTATTTTCTTAATTAGTTTTGATGTGGAAAAACATTACACACAAACATATTTACATAATATGACACTTTTAAAGTCAATTGTTTTTATTGTTTTTAGGAGAGAAGTTGTTTGACATCGACAGTGGCAGGAACGCCCCTCTCCACGCACCCCCATCTGAACACTACACCATCGTTTTTAACACTTTCGTCCTGATGCAACTTTTCAACGAAATCAACGCTCGGAAAATCCACGGAGAGAGAAACGTGTTTGAGGGAATCTTCAACAACCTCATATTCTGTAGTATCGTCTTTGGAACTTTCATTATCCAGGTAAAGACAGTAGTAATAATAAATGAATAATAATAATAATAATAATAATAATTAGGGGACACCATACAAACAACAATTAAGACACATAATTAAAAACAATAAAATAATGCAGGACAAATTCTAAAACATGCCATGGGCCATTTTTTTAGGTTTAAAATTTTACTTCCTGGTTGGAAATCATGACATCACGCTAGGGGATTCCAAAACTGTTACCTAGCAACCATGCAGTGCACTGGGCCAAGACTCCTCCAATGTACACAGAGATTATTATTTGATGAATAAAAATGTAAGAAAACACCTTTATTTTGGTGAAATAAAGTTTAAAAGTAAAAAAAACCAAAAACCAAAGTGTTATGTATTTTGGACAGAATTCTCCCTAATCTGATGTCATCAATACATAATTTTCAACATATTTTTCAACTTTTCTTCACAAATTGCTGCTTGGTTAGTGTAAAACTATATATTTACAACAGGTATTATTCTACCAAATTAAGTTAAAATTTGAGAATCATCCGAACCTGTCATATGCACTTTAAGTTGGGCTGGATATCACGATAAAACAAACAAACTTGCAATGGTAAATAACAGTGCTGTACATTGAATATCTGTTTCATTCTCCTGTTCAATTAAAAGTGCACTATGTAACTTTTCTGGTGGAGGGTCAGCCACCTGCTTGCCTCTGTGGAGATGTTATTGCTTTCCCTAGAATGATCCCTCAGTATGGCATTAAACTTGTATGTGTCTATGGAGAGAGAGTTACAGGTTATATCTGTGGAGAGGAAACACCACAGATATAACCAGTGAGAATGAATGTTTCTCATGATGTTTCGATCAGTTAAAAAACCTGCAGTTAAAAAATTGCAAGATAAGTTTAATGTCATACTGTGGAACAATCCAGGTAACCCAAGCTGAAATAATTTGATTTATTTCAAACTTCTAACTAAAAATAAGAGCAAATACCAAAATATTATATGGTGTATTGTGTTGGTCAATATAATAATTATTTCTATACTTTTATCATCTCATTCTTCACCAATATTATTAATGGATGGGTTCAGCATAGATTTTCCTTTTTAAACTAAACTAAACCAAACCAGCTGGACTTATTCCTGGATGTCTCAAAATTTGCACCAAGTAACTTTTAAAAATACCTTATATCGGCAATTGTCCTCATCATAAATAAACCAACTGTGCATCTCTACCGCTTATACTGGTTTATAAATAATCATGAATGAAAAATAGCATGAGATAATGTGATCTTTCTTATGTTTTCTCTTGTAGATCGTCATTGTGCAGTTTGGAGGAAAACCTTTTAGCTGTGTGGCTCTTTCCATCGACCACTGGCTCTGGTGCACCTTCCTGGGCTTTGGCTCTCTGCTCTGGGGACAGGTACGAGCGTCTCCTTCCTCAGCCACGTCTCATTTCTCTTTACTCGCTTCCTTCTCCTCGATTCCTTTCCTCAATCCACCAATTTTCAGCTGTCCAATGTTCTAGATTGATTGGTGTACCAAAGCTCCAAGGAGGCAAGGGAAGGAAACCACAGAGGATTTAAAGGTGCAATGTGTAACTTTTTCTGGTGGCAGGTCCCTCAAATGCTTTTCTCCATGGAGATGTTATTGCTTTGTCTGGGATGTTTCACAGTATGGCATTAAACCTTTCTATCTTCATGGAGACTAAACAAGACCAAGTTACAGGTCAGATTTGTGGAGAGGCGACCCCGCTCACAGTCAGAAAGCCTGTTTTTCTAGGTATTTTTGAGCTGTTAAACCACCTGTAATTATGTATGCAATAAATTAGAGTAAAGTAGAGCTATTTAATGTCATACTGTGGAACATTCCAGGCAGAGTAGTGACATATCCATAGAAACAAGAAGGTGACAGAGCCCAAACCAAAAAGTTGCATAGTGCACCTTTTAAAACAAAAGAAGTAGGAAAGCTTGTTCCATTCACCCTCAGCTCGTGTCTCCTCCTGCCTCCCTCCTCTGCTCCTCTTTCTTCGCTTTGTCTCCTGAGGAAAGAGAAATGAGATGTGCCCCTCATATCACAGCTGTGAGGTGGGTGGACACTGCCCCCTGGTGTCAGACCTTATATTCCGGAGCCTAGTGAACATACCGCATTTTCTATAAAGCAACGGTTTGTAGTGACTCAGCTGTGGCAGTGTTGATTATTTTTCAGTTGAGTTCAGTGGGTTCATTTTTTGAGTTGCTAACATTGGCAGATGTCCTTGATGACTCAGACTTCATTGTGAAATATTTATCAGGTTTTAATAGCTCCTACTTACATCGTTTCTCAGCAGTGGATTCTTCTTGGGTCAGTTGTTTTAGGTTGACAAGAGTTTTCACTTTAATTCCCTGTTTTAACAACGCAGTAACCATTTGCTGTTATTAATGTAGCATTTCTTTACACGGTTACATATTTTGAGTTGTTTCAGTTAAGCCTGAATGACACAAAATAACAAAATAATACATATAATCTGCCTTATTCAACAATTTCTGTCAGATGGAGAACCTTTTCAATACATTGTGCAGCCCTAGTGTCCATTTTTAACCAGAAAAGCTAGAGAACATAAAGAGAGTTCTTACCATGTTAATTAATTCCACCTTTTCTCTATTCAAATCACCATATATCTTGATGTGTTTTGAATTACATGTTGGAGGCGGTATAGATTTCCATAGTGTATGTAGCTCTGGTTGTCATGTATTTGGAGCCTGATGGAGCCAGTCTGACGTCAGCTCTGTGCCCGACCTGCCGCTCATTTTAAGGGTCAGTGCTGCTGTCGTGTCTCCACTAATGGAGCTCTGTACATTTATTCAGGTGTCACTTCAAGGACAGTGTGGGTCAAAATGATTACCCTCTGCAACGAACTGAAATTGAAGACATGTTATTCGAGAACACACATCATTATTTTACCCTGAAAAATAATTAAAAACACACAGAATTTCTGGCAAACAGTTTAGGGTAGATTTAAAGTTGGAACATGGTTTTAAAATTGTACATGTCTTGGCGTTTTAGAATGTATCCGAACCAAATTCATGTGGCTGATTTTAAATAACTGAATTACATGGAGCACACCCATATCTATGTTAATACTGCTAAATGCTATTAGTGCTGTAATCAGTGTACAGTGATTTAGGAAGGCAGATTCTTGCAATTGAAGAAAGTTTTCACTTAGTTTTGACTCACATATGATTTCAGAGTTCTTAGATTGGTGTACCATTTCTAGAATCTCCAGCACTCATACTAGGGCAAGATTTTGACAAAATAAAGTATAAAATTAATGATGCAAATCAGTTCACAATTTTGTATTTTCTGTTTTTGCTGCCAGTGCAAAACATTTTTTTTTTAAACTACGGTTTCCCAAAACATTGCTCATCAGCTCTCTTTTTTATCTGAGCCAGTTGTAAGTAAGAGGGGGAAATCTTATGAGATAATTTCTAACTCCCTGAGGAAAATGTCTCCACAAATGGTCCCAAACAAATTAATGTGGCAGTACCAGCTTGTCAAAGCCTGATCCCATCAGATCTCAGAAGCTCAGCAAGGCCGGGCCTGGTTAGTACTTGGATGAGAGACCGCTGGGAAATCCAGGTGCCACAGTGGGGCGCCAGTAGAAAAAACTGTTGTTGTGTCCTTAGGCAAGACACTTCACCCACATTGCCTAGTATGAAAGTGGAGTGTGCGTGAGTGTTGGTGGTGGTCAGAGGGGTCAATGGTGCAGATTGGCAGCCTTGCTTCTGTCAGTCTGCCCCAGGGCAGCTGTGGCTACAACAGTAGCTTATCACCACCAAGTGTGGAATGAATGAAGAATGAACTGTAAAGTGCTTTGGGTGTCTTAAAATGCACTATATAAATGCAATGATTAATTAATGTGGTTGCTTGTGGTTTAACTAAATTGCATGGGGCAATAATTCTTGACTCATTTTACATTTTTAATAATGAAAGGAAGAAAAGGATCTTATTTCATATTCCAGCCTTACCCAAGCAAGTCAGTATCAACACTTCACTTTTTGTGTAGAATCCCTCAGTCGTCCAGGTGGAATCCATGGCAAAAGGAGAAATTAAATTTGTCAACTGGACAAAAGTTTATTAGGCTGTTTTTAGGCTGACAGATTTAGGTAAACTTAACCTCTTTATGTTTTTTTATATTTAAGTAATTTTAACCTTATATATGGTTTTTAATTATTTTTTTTTTTTTAGAACTTCCATTACTCATACATTTGAACATTGGAATTAATTGTTTGTGCATTGAGAATAATAAGGGCCCAAGCATTGATCCTTGTGGAACACCAACTTGAAAGCTTCTAAAGTTACACCATTATTTCTTTTCTTACATAAACTCTCACCACCACGTTACAGGTAATCTCTTCGATACCCACGAGTCGACTAAAGTTCTTGAAGACGGCAGGCCACGGCACACAAAAGGAGGAGATCCCAGATGAGGAGCTGGAGGAGCTGGAGGACATGGACGAGATCGACCACGCCGAGAGGGAACTGCGCCGAGGACAGATCTTATGGTTCAGAGGTCTAAACCGCATTCAGACTCAGGTAATGTCCTGTCCACAAACTTTAAAGCCCTACAAAGAGAAAATTGCACACAAAGGGAATAAAGCCATACTTGAACCCTTTAACTGTGTATTATTGCTCCTCCAGCTCAATATTGACGTTTCTCATTCTCGCGACGCTCTAAGAATGCTTAAAAACAAACAAACCAAGGCCTTCCTCTGATTCTTCTCTTGTGCTTCTTGAGCTAAAGCAGTTTCTACGCCTTATGTCTCATCTGATTTAAATCTACTAAAAGTTTGATTTGAAGGTACTGATAAAGAACTCTTAACTGTACAGACGCTTATTGGCATAGAGATAAAATATAAAGGACTGAATAGAGACATTTTCAGTCATCCATCAGTGCCTTTAAACCAAGTATTTCCTTTTCCTTTTTCCTGAACTCAGAAGCCTAAATCCAATTTCTAAGTATTATTTTTTCTTTGGTTTCTGGCAGAGGTGGGTAGTAATAAGTTTACTTGAGTAACAGCCTTGAAAAAAAATTGTATTTGCGAGTTTTGAGGTAACATCCCATTTGAACTTTTGGCTACTCTATATTCATTTTAGTTTAGTCACAATACTTAAAGGTGCACTGCCTAACATTTCTAGTGGAGGGTCTGCCACCTCCTTGTCTTCATTGAAATTAAACCTATTAATCATGAGGGACACAAGCAGGTTACAGCACTACATTACAGTTCAGATCTGTGGAGAGTCGCCCCTATTTACAGAAGGAATTACTGTATTTTTGAGCAATAGAAACCCCCGTAATGAATAAATGTAGATGTGTATTTTTAATGTCACGCCATGGGACCTTCCAGGTAAAGCAATAACATCCCCATGGAGACAAGTAGGTAGCGGACCCTCAACCAGAAAAGTTGCGCAGTGCATTTTTGAGTACAACACTTAACTTTATCCTGGCTAAAAATAGTGAAATGAAAATGTATGTTTTATCATATGGTGGTGTTTTTTTATTTATTTACATTAACTTAACATTTAACTACACTACTTACTTATTTAACCTGCATTCTACCAGACAAAACACAGACCAAATTCATATTTAAATGCACAGTACAGTGTAATTAATAGGAGATACTTACTCTTACCCTTAAACTTATTAGTTATAGTTATTTAGATCAATTTTTTTTATTCTATTTACTTAATACTTAAACAGGAGTATTTTGAATCTACCCACCTCTGGTCTCTGGTGCCTTCTCTTTTCTTTTCTTTTCTCTCTCTTTCTCTCTGTCTCTCTCTCCTGGCTGTGCTCTCTCTGTCATGTCTGTGGTTCTGGTTCTTTGCAGATGGATGTAGTCAGTGCTTTCCAGAGTGGAACTTCCTTTCAGGGGGCTCTAAGGCGGCAGGCCTCCAACTCCAGCCAACAACAGCACGATGTAACCAATGTTTCTAGCCCTTCACATGTAGCCTTTTCTACCACTACTACCACTACCACTGCCGCCAACTCCGCTTCAACTACTGTGGGGTGTGAGTGCGTGTTCTCCTTAAGTGCATGAGATTTCCTGTTCACAAAAATCTCTTCTTCTGTTGTATTCTAACATCTTTCCACTCTTCTCTCTCCTAACGTTTGACTCTATCATCCAAATGTCCCCCATGTTTTTATCTGCAAACACTCCAAACACAGTGCCACATTGTCATAACGCTTTGAGAAAATGCTATATCTATATATCTATCTCTATATATATATATATATATTTGTATTTGTGACCAGGTGGCTTCAAGGTGTCCTCTCTGTGTCATCTTGTTTGCTCTTCGGCTTGGCTTCAGTCCTGAATTTGAAATGTTGTACTGTTACACACGATTTGCGGGGTGATGTGATTTTTGTATTTGATATTTGACACATATCTTTCTATATACATGGTTTGCCAGGTTTGTCCGCAGTCTGCTCTGTGCCTTGGTAGCACCTATGGGTGTTTGTGGCAGCTCTCTTGTCCCTAGCTCGGTAAATGTTTTGAGTATACGCCCATGGTCACGGCCTAAAAGATCAATTATAACTTGAACTCTGTCTAAACTGTCAGTGGATGTCTGTCAATCAATTGTTAATAATAATAATATCTTCCACAGCTGCCATGGAAACACCAACTTGTCTAAAGGTGCACTGTGTAACTTTTCTGGTGGAGGGTTCATTACCTCCTCGTCTCCTTGGAGATGTTGTAGCTCTGTCCAGAATACTCCACAGTATTACATTAAACGTATTTATCTACATGGAGACAAAAAAGTGACACCACCAAACCGAGTCACACGTCAGATCTGTGGTGAGACGGTTTTTAAGCAATAAAAACACCTGTAATTGAATAAATGTGATGGAGATGGATACATTTAAAGCTACTGTGGAACATTTCAGGCAAAGCAATAGCATCTCCGTGGAAAAAAAATCAGATGACAGACCCTCCACCAGAAAAGCTACACAATGCAGCTTTAAAATGTATTTTGGTTCACCCTTTGACTTCATAATGAGTTGCTTTTAAACTTAAATCAAATCACGGTACCAGTTACCTTACCGTGCTTACATGGAGTACAGTAGTGCCTGCCTGTTGACATCACTGCTTTTTTTCAGACGCTAAGAGGCTCACCACCACCGCTACAACAACTAGACCTGTTTGTGAAATGTTTAACACAGCTAATGGAACAACTGGGAGAATGCTACCAATGCTCACTCTAACTTTTCCCTTGTAAAAACAGGTGACTGAGAAGATTTGAAGATTTTAAGCTAACTAAATATCTTTTTCAGGTCTTGGATGTTTTGTTTTTGTGATTTTGTGTGTCAGAAGATTGTGTCCCATGTCAAACAAAACCAAAAATAAAAAAAATTTCCCACTGACGCCCCATATTCTCCTTTAGATTCTGTGAAATGTGTCATGGGCTATACTCAAAGGTTTACTACCATTGAAAACCAAGGTAGTGCTGCGCTCTGCATGGGTTCAAAGTCCTCAGTCTCGTTTGTGATTTTCTCTTGTGCTGTTTTTGGACCTGTACACAGCTTGTAGACATTTGCTTGGCTGCCGCAGTTTTTGTTTTTACTCCACAAACATTAGCTATAACTGACCACCACTCCTCTCTCTCTCTGTCCCTTTCTCTGTCTCTCACTCTCGTCTCAAGCATGTACAAAAGTAATTAAGTCATGAAATATACAGAGTAGAAACATGCTATCAATTCCCCTCTGAAAAAAACATCCAACATTAAAAATAATTTTTGTAGGCAAGCCTTGCATAAGTATATTTTTTCTACCAATGACTCTTTGGACCTGTGCAAAAAGTCACAGCAGTTTAAAATATGATCTAGGTCTAATAGTTTTCCCTATTAACCCGTTTTTAGTGAAATATAATAATATTAATCCTGAGGGTGGACCTGGTGACACACACTAAACAGTGATGAGTGTGTCCTGATGTTTTAAAGTGTCACTAACATCAGTGTGCTGCAGTGGACAAGGCCGAGGAGCACATAACCCGCACGTGTAGAGCTCCTCCTGGTTTAATACTGGTTTAATACTGGTTTAATACTGGTTTAATACTCCCTAATGCACCTGATCTGACTACTGCAGTGTGCCACTCTCTCCTGTTGTGCCCATAGAGCCCTGTAAACCTTATGTATTATTATGTGACCTGACGTGTTCGCGTGGGTTAGCTCTTGTGAGCTCGTGTGAGTGACAGTCTGTGTGTCCGTTACAGATCCGGGTGGTGAATGCATTCCGCAGCTCCATCTCCCTCTATGAGGGGCTGGAGAAGCCCGAGTCTCGCAGCTCCATTCATAACTTCATGACTCACCCCGAGTTCAGGATCGAGGACTCGGAGCCCCACATCCCGCTCATCGATGACACAGACGCCGAGGACGACGCGCCCACCAAACGAAACTCCGCCAGCCCCCGCAACACTACGCCCACTCCGCCCTCACCCACCCCCTCCCCTGTCTCTGCGGACCCCCCCGCGGCACTGCCCCTCTCCCCCAACCAGAACAATAACGCCGTGGACAGTAACCACCTGCTCCCAGAGGTCCCCAAGTCGGCCACGCCCTCTGCCCCCAGCAGCCCCCTGCACAGCCTGGAGACGTCGCTCTGATGCCCCTGAGCTCCGGGGCGGGGGCAGGTGCGGCAGGTGCGGCCCTGGGCAGGAGCGGACTCGGCTGCAGACTCAGTGGAATGTAGGCGTGGTGTGGATGCTTTGGTCTTTACGTTTGGTTGTTTTCGCCGCTGCACAGGACTCCGCCCTCTTCCCTTGTTTGGCTCGGTAACACGGGGTGACTACAAACTGATTGAAAGTGACCTGTTTTTATGATATTATTATTTTAATTTTGAATGGAGCTTGAAGATCGTCTGTAAGATTCTGAACGAACCTCTGGCTTCTTTTATCTGAATGGTGTTGTATATTTATATCTCTGGCCCTTGCTCATTCTGTTCATTGGCTGTTAATATTTTGAGTTATTTATGTTTTTGGAAAAGCAGGTCTGTTTACAAAGTTTGTAGATACTTTTTTTCTGTTTGTAGGCAAAGAGCTTCCTGATGTATGATACAGACAATGGGACAGAGTTAAATGAATGAGAGAATTATTTCAGATACTGCTGTATTTTCAGGAAAAGGGTGTTTCTATTTGAAACTTAACTATTTTTGCCTGCAAGTTTTATTTGTTATATATTTGTAGATAAATATAGAACCTTCTAGCCAAACGGATAAACACTAAGGCTTGTATAGAGAGGTCCAGCAGAGACGGGACAATACACACATTAGGACCTCTGTCCACTAACTTGCTATAAATATATTTACTTCTTCCATTCTTTGATAGTTCAATGTGCACAAAACCTTCTGCGTTCTGGTTTGTTTTCATTCGTTGTGTTCAAGGATTTCCACATGTTGAAAGGTTCATTCATTAAAAGGGACTTCTATAGAGAACTGACCTGGGTTTTGACCTAGCACGCATCTACAAATCTACCCATTAGTTTGGCATAGTAGAGATAGTCTTACCTTAAAGCAGTACTCGAGGGCCTTATATCGAAATGTTTTGAATAGTGTTGGCCGTGTGTTTGGTTATGCACAAATCAATCTTAAAATTGCCAAAATTCACAAAAGCACCAAATTGACCTATTCCAGTTTTAGGTTGTCATATATATATTTTCTTTGGCTTATCGTTTTGGTTTTTTTTTGAGTCCAGCGCTGTTTTCTGAGCTGTTTTTAGTCAAAGGCTCAGTTAGCATCACACCTCCAGGGAATATTGACGATATCAGCTTCGAAGTATCAACTGTAAACATTTGAGAGAAGACTGAAAGTTTAACTAATACAAGAGTTAATTTCAGAACATGTTTGTAGAAGCAAGATTTTTCATTTAAAAAGATCAGATATTTTGTTGTTTTTTTCTCTCTATTATCCAAATACTGAAAGCCTTTGCGGTTTGATAATTACCCCAACGGTGAAGCCCTTATTTAGTCAGTACGTCTAAGATTTTTTACTTTTTAATCAGTATTTTCACATAGACACAGCATACTAAACGTGCCTTGGTCCCATTTAGCACTACACTACCATCTCAAATTCTTAATACGAATTATTTTATCACACAAAGCCCTAACGAAATTGCCTCTTGACTGTTGCCTTACTGTGGGGTAGATTTCTGTGGATGCCAGCTACACACGGACCCAGGTTTTTACGTTATTTTAATTGGTGCAATTTGTGAGCTATATTTTTTTTAATTTATTATTATTATTTCTTCTCCCTGCCGATTATAACTAGCCCCTGCCAATGCATGCTCTACCATTTGTTTACTCAGGCAAATAGAAAATGTGTTGCATTTTAAAGGGAATCAACTTACGATCTCCTTTTGAGTTCAATATATTCTCATAGCTGGTTGATGTCTTGTTCGAAAAAAGTACCTTATTTATATATTTTAGGCGAAACTAAATTAAAAGTTTTGGTAGTAGTTCTTCTCTGTTTTAGTACCAAGGCATTTCTCATTTCTTTCAACCCTGTCCACTTCACTTCTTCAATTACACACACTGCGTTTTGAGTTGTTTGTAAAGACATTTTGACTGGAAAATTGGACATGGATTTAATTTAATTTTTTTTTTTTTCAAGAATAAAGCTTTTAGGCGAACACTGGTAACGCTCTGCACAGGGTACTTTATTTCCTACTGCGTTCCTAAATACGAAACGCATTTTGATACGAAACCTTAAAAGAGAAATTGTACCTTTGTATTTTTATGACAATACTGATAAATGCTTTCCGCTGACTTCAACACAATTTTGGATGATTTGACACCAAACGATGTTATTCTACGAGGGGAGGGAGGGTTTTTGGCAACTAAAGAAGTATATTTATTGTTCTGGAAAATCATCTCAGGGTGCAAACGGTGTGAACGAGAACTGGCCTCTTTTAATATACGTTTATTTCTCACTTCACTGTTTTGGGCTGGTGCTTGATAGCTGCACGAGACTCCTATAGGCACTATACTGCAAGGTTGAGATCTAAATTTAAAGAAGGACTGTGTAACTTTTCAGGTGGAGGCTCTGTCATCTGCTTGTCACCATGGAGATGTTGTGCTTTGCCTGGAATTTTCCACAGTAGGGCATTAAACTTGTCAATATTTTTCAGTCACAGGTGTTTTTATTGCTAAATTATATCTTGAAAACCTGTATTCTTGCTGTGAGTGGGCTCGCCTCTCCACAGATCTGACCTGTAACTTGAGACCTGTAACTTGAACTTGAGCCGTCACTTGATTCTCTCCATGAAGAATACAGGTTTAATGCCATACTGTGGAACGTTCCAGGCAAAGCAACAGCTCCATGGAGACGAGCAGAGAGCGTATCATCCACAAGAAAAGTTACGTAGTGGACCTTTAAGTTGAAATGGCTTGAATTATGAATATTTATTTTGGTTTGCTCAGTTTAGTTTTGATTTTTTTTTTTTTTTTACACATTTCGTATTTCCAACTGGTTTCAAGATATTTTCAAGGCAAAATAGTGTAACCTACCAATGGAATAAGATCTGATGTACATCTTCTATCTGTATATCTATATCTGTAAGTATAAAACCTTCTCAAATCAAATTATATTCAAAATTCAAGTCACTTTAGCTTTAACATTAGTCGTTGCAGTGTGGGTAAGAGACCACCTCCACTCACAGGAAAAGGAACAGGAAGAAGGTTCAGTAAATCGGCCGCATCCAGGTTCTGTTCAGTTTCCTCCTCAAAGCCACAACTCCTCAGCTGTCAATCACGCCAGCTGAAGAGAGAAGGACCAATAGAGAGGCTTGTTTGCTTGCTTCCTATTGGCTCTTGCTCCTCAGTGGGCGGGGCTGCAGGTGAAGAATAGGTTGTGTTCTATTTGTCGAAATTTCAGATGGAAAGCAAATTTGGTAGAACAAACTTGTATTAGCTTTTGATTTTTTGAAAGAATTCAACTTAAAACAATTGCGCATATGTAATTTAATGACTTTTTGACACTTAAAAAACATTATTTCAGCTTCTTTTGACATAAGAGAGACAGATATTAAAACTTTTGCGCGTTTTTATTTTATGTGAATAGACAAAATAATTAGAGATATTAAACCTAAACCAGGTCAAAACAAATTCTGTATCACTGAATTCTTAGGTGCTCTCCCCCTTAACTTTAAAGCTGCGTTGTGTAACTTTTCAGGTTGGTGTCCGCTACCATGGAGATGCTATTGCTTTGCCTTGTAATATTCCGCAATATGGTATTAAACTTGTATAAGATGCATTTATTCAGTTATGGGTGCTCAAAAACACCGTTAAAAACAACTGAGTGAAGTCGCCTCTTCGCAGATTTCGCCTGTAAATTGGCCTAGTGGCGTCTGCTCCTCATTGTTTCTATGGAGACTGAAGTTTAATGCCATATTCTGGATTGTAAGGTGGAGGTAAAGCAATAACAACATCTCCATGGAGACAAGTAACTGGCGGGCCCTCTACCACAAAAAAAAAGTTCCACAGTCCACCTTTAAACCTATAGAGGAGCTTTGAGGAGTCTAGTGAACAGAAATAGGACGCAGCTATTGTCACAACTTGTTTTTTTTCCGAATGGCGCTATAACGTATCAAACACACAGGGATGCAAACAAAGAGAAGAGATTCATTTTGGAAAAGTCTGTTCCGTAACTTCTTCCTGTCAATGGGAATGTTTTATTTTCCATCTGTTTTATGGATCGTTATTTTTTTTATCTTTGAACATTTGGAAATAAAAGTTCTTCATGTCTGTTTATCTTGAGCATTTTAAATTGATATTGTGATTGGATTTACATTTGAAACTTGTCGAGTAATGTGTATGGTTTTTAAAAATAAAAAATGTATTTAGCCTAACCGCAGGGGCTGTTGTTATTTAAAGTTATACTGACCTCCTGAGAGTTGCACGAGGAGTCACAATGGTTTGGTCATGTCTCTGTTCATATAAATTCATCTTTGTCCTACATTGGTGGTGATTTTTAACTACTTTTAATGGTCCTATATTACACAAAACTGACTTCTGAGCTTTTAGCTATGTTAGAATGTTGTTACTTCATCAAATAATATACCCAGAGTTGTGTTTCATTTTATTCACATGTTTGAGGAAGCCTTTATTATTAGTCTGTCTACATCTGCAAAGCTCCAAATGCTCTGTGATGTCATGAAGCCGAAGTTAACAGCTACTTTCAACTTTTTTTCCAGTAGCGATTGGCAATTCCAGGGCTGAAATCATCCAAATGAAGCTAGTGGAGTCAATTTGGAGCTATGTTCCATATGAGGAATGTATTATGGACAAAATAGTGGGAGAAAAAAACAAACAAAAAAACAGGATCATATAAAGTGATGAATATTTTAAGACCAAAATGACAAGGCGCAGTGCAGCATTCACTTGCTATTTGGAACGCGGCAGCTGGCGAGTTTGCTATGTCCATTTATGCATAAAGTCTATAGATACTACCCAGGATACTTACCAGCATACCCTGTTCAAGGTTATTATTAAGGATACCATTTTATATGTATATTTTGAATATATATTACACATTTGTGAAATAGAAGAATTCTATGATAATAGGTTGGGAAAGAATAGAGACTTTGAACTGATCTTATTATGGATAAATGTTTTTACATGGTGGTCTAAACTAGGCTATACATCGCATCAAGTAACACAGAACAACTCGTCATTGTGTGTTATCTTTGGGTGTAACCACAAAGACACAAAAAAGCCTTTGTATACCCCACCTCACCTCAGACAATGTCACCTGTTGTTACAAAGTAAGCCTATATATGCCATTTTTATAGTCTATACGTTTAATCAGGATTTTTTTTTAAGTATATACATCAATACAAATTAAACTAACACAGAAAACTATTTAAAACCCTCCAGAAACATTGATTTGACGTGTGGTTTTGTAGTTTTGTCGTTACACAGCCACGCCACACGAGGGCAGCACGTTCCTATTTAAGCAGCTGAAGCTCGTATATTGGTAAGAGGTCTCACAATCTGCAGCAGATTTTATAAATACATTAAAATTTTTCTTTGAAAATGATGTATTTTCTGAAAAACATGACCCAGTCCAAACCATATTACATTTATCGTTTGTAATTTGCATATGAAGCTTGATTTGTTTATTTTACAGATAAATTTGAACGTTGAGCCAATGGTGTAGCGTTAACTATTCAAAGGTAAAGTGAAGCTACTCCTTAATAACAAAGTACTTCTAACAAATAACACAAATAACTATACAAAAACGTGTACAAAGCATAAATAAAACCTGTAACAATTCACAAACTAAATATATATGCGCGTTTGTATTCTGGGCCGCGTCTTTATTCTCTTTCCTTGCTTCCTTCTCCTTGATTCCTTCCTCACTCATTTCCTGCATTTTCAGAATCCAGTTTTAATATTTGAACAGTTTAAGGCACGTAGAAAATTAATCTTACAAGGAAAAATAATGAACCAAAAATCTGTTGTTAGACATTTTAATTTTTATTTTCGTGAAAAATGGAATTCCAAGTGTCTAGATATGAATCAACTGCCAAATAAAACCACTGAGGTAACGCCAGAATAATTCCTAACACATTTATATTATTGCTTAATTTGTGTCTGTTTTCCTTTAATTACTATTAAAAGCTATCAAATAAAATGAAATTATTTTTTATTTACAATTTTTTATAATTATTTTATAATTATAAACACTTTCAAACATTATACATCTTAAAAGCTGTAATAATAAATCATTCCAAATATTTAAAAAACTGAAAAACGGGGCGCATGCAAGTCTTGGAGAAAAAAAAAAAAAAAAAAAAAAAAAAAAAAAAAAAAATTAAAAAAAAAAAAAATAATAATAATAATAATAATAATAATAATAATAATAATAATAATAATAATAATAATAATAATAATTTTTTAGTACCTTTTTTTTTGTTTGTGTTTCTGCATCGAGGAGCGGAATCGAGGCGGCCCAGAGTGGGAGGTCGTGTGCGCGCTCGTGGAGCTCCGTGGGTGATTTCCGCACATGGATCCGAGCAGCTCTGGATCTGTGCAGCTCTGGATCTGCAGCTCTGGAGCCGTGACAAAGGTCTGCGGATGACAGCTCCTGCACGGCTGTAAGTACAATGTCCAAGCGCATTCCTGCAACAACGGGCACAAAGCGACGCAAAAGGCAGTTTAATGCGCTAGTCTTTTTGCGATCATATTTGTGTGCAATGTCTGAGTCTCCCTTCTGACCCTGCAGTGTGTCAAAGTTGTGTGTTTTTGTTTACGGTGGGGCTAATTACTGGACAATTATTAAATATGGACACAGCTGCTTCTACTTCGTCTGTTTAAGCGTTAATGTTTACCGGTTTAAACGTCAAAACAAATGCATATAAAATGTTGAAATTACAGTGTTGGGTATGTGGCTCTGTTACATTCAGTTTTTGTCGAAAATTGTTCGTAAAATAAGTCGTAACTTCACGTCCCTTACATTGCACGACTCAAAATCCTATTCTCTGTGTTATTTCAGTTTAAATGTTTTGTCTTGTAGTTGTAAATAATGAAACTTGTGCACAGACTAAAAGGATCACTCTGTAACTTTTCTGGTAGAGGGTCTCCATGGTAATGTTCTTGCTTTATCCAGGATGTTCCACTCTCTATAGCAAATTCAATTATAGGTGCTAAATACCATGAAAAGCATGCACTGCAAGTGAAGTCGCCTCTCTACAGATCTGACTGTCACCTGGCCTGCTGGTATAAGTTTAATGCCATATAGTCCTTCTCCAGAAAGTTACATGGTGTACGTTGAAGATCACATTTAGTTTGAGAGTTGTGGTATTGTCATAAACATTTGGTCTTTATGTTTATGACAATACCACAAGCATAAAGTATCATTACGGTGCCCCTTTATTGTCAATATCTCCCCCATAATCTAAAAACAAGCTACAGAAATTGGTCACACACATTTTCTCCACGAATATGAAATAATGTGTATTTTATTTAGCTGTTCACATTTTGTTTAGAAGTCAGAATGCATTGTCCAGGCTGAGCAGACCATGAAGGAGTGGTGGCTTCACGTGGGGCTCCTCTGTCTCCCCCTGGTGGCCGTGTACCTGCACATCCCCCCTCCTCAGTTGTCCCCTGCCCTCAACAAGTGGCACACGGCGGGGGGGCACTTCCACTTCAGAGGACACAAGGTTTTCTACAGAGGTAACCAGGGCTTCTCTTTATCATCTGCTCATACGCCGCTATCTTCATGTTTCCTCTTTCTCTACAAAGCTCCTCTGTGGTTTTATTTGAGGTCTCCTGTTTCCTGGCAGCTCTAACCTCAACGTGTTTATACCTTATCCCATCTTGGCAGTGGTTTCCTACCTGTTTTATCTCGAATACTTCGTAAGCTTTTCTCACACTCCGAGGATCCTCTAGCTCGAATACAATGGAGATAAGTCTGTGTGTTTTGTTAATTAAAGGTCCTATATTACACAAAATTGACTCTTGTGAACTTTACGTCAAGTTATAATGCTGTTACTTCATCAAAAATATACCTGATGTTGTGTTTTGTTTGTGTTTTGTCATTATTATTTATTCTGTCTACATTTCCAAAGCTCAAAACGCTCTGTTCCACCTTGTGATGTCATGTAGAGGTAGTTTTCAAGTTAACAGCTACATTTTACCTTTAGTTCAGTAGAGATTGAAGGGCTGAAACCCTCCCAAATGATTCAAGTGAAGGTGTATGGCTTTAAAAACACAGTGGAGCACTTCCTGTATTACACGTGCCATCACAAGGTGGAACAGTTCTGACTGAGAGAAGAACTCAACCTGAACATGCAGGGTTTGTGTTAAACATGTGTGAGTGAAACAAAACACAACTCCAGGTTATGTTTGTGATGAGGAAACATTAGAACAAAGATCAGAAAATAGTGTGATATGGGCCCTTTAAGGACATATTTTATTCTTTTAAAAATCTGAGACCATTCCAAAAGTCGTACTCCACATTACATGGTTCATGTGACTTAAAAATGTACTACGTAACCTTTCTGGTGGAGGGTCAGTCACCTGCTTGTTTCTATGGAGATGTCATTGCTCTGCCTTTAAGGTTTAATACCAAAGAAAAGCATTTGACGGACTCTCCCCCAGAAAAGTTACACAGTGCGCCTTTAAAATCATGTTAATATTGTGTGACTTGTCGTTTGATGACAGATCTCTCTTTATGTAGATTCCTTTGGAGCTTTGGGGAGTTCAGACGTCGTCATTCTGCTGCACGGCTTCCCCACGTCGAGTTACGACTGGATCAAGGTGACGGACATTTTTAGTATTAATATTATAGATGAAAACCTTCTCTGGCTTTACTATGAGATTTATTTATTTTGTGTGTGTGTGTGTGTGTGTGTGTGTGTGTGTGTGTGTGTGTGTGTGTTTGCGTTGGCAGATCTGGGAGCCCCTGACACAGCGTTTCCACAGGGTCGTTGCTCTGGACTTTCTGGGCTTTGGCTTCAGTGACAAACCTGTGAGATCATTTGTCTATACTTATTTAAAAAAAATATTTTATTCATTAGACAAGGCCGATTTTGGGAGGAATTTATTTTTGTAAAATGAAAAAGAGCCTGATGTAGTTGTATATTTAGCCCTAGTAGTAGTAAGTAGTACATAGAGTTTTGAAAAGTTTGAAAAGTCAAAGTAGTAGTAAGCAAGCAAAGTAAGTAGAAGTAATTAGGTTATTTGTAGTAATGAGCAGGTTGTAGTACTATAAATAATATGCTTTGGTTTTTTTTGTTTTGTTTTCTCCTTAGCGGCCTCACAAATACTCCATCTTCGAGCAGGCCAGTCTGGTGGAGGCTCTGGTTTCACATTTGGGTTTGAACCAGCACAAAGTGAACCTGGTCTCCCACGATTACGGAGACACAGTGGCTCTGGAGCTGCTCTACAGGTCTGTGGGTCTTTAACATTTGGAAATGAATCAAAATCAGAAAACTTTATTCATACTCAAAGGTAGGGCTGCAAAAAAATATATATATTGTGAAAACAGAAGCAACAGCAAGGTACAGTATGTGGTGAGATGGCTGAAAATCGTGACTTTAATCTGTATTTTTTCACATAAATACAGTTTTGGTACTTTTCTGTATAATGGTGAACTCATGTGAAGTTGTAGTATTGTGTGCGCAGTTTTGGTCAGATTTTGAGAGTTTTTTAATGGATGGATAGTCGACCTAGAATTTCTTCAGTCTAATTGCAGTCTTTACGATTTGATAATGGCGCCAACTCAAACGGCAATTTCAGTTTGATAATGATATAATGAGCAGGCCTACTCAAGTGAAATTCCTAGACAATGTGACTACAAAGATCTGATCGCAAGAAAGAAATTTTCTAATAATCATGTTGTATTTTCTTTTTGTGAAACCAGGAGTGACCAGAATCGAAGTGGACATCTCCATTTCAACAGTCTGTGTCTGTCCAATGGAGGTAGGAGGTCTTATTTTGGTGTTATTAAAGGTGTATTATGTAACTTAATTAAGAGAAGAAAACATCAAGATTTACAATTAGTCACAATTATTATACCAAACAAAAAAAAAAAAAAAGGATTTCCCTAATAAACCACTGTTCCTCTAGTATGTGACCAGTTTTATGAAATCAAACTTTCTGAATGACAAAGTTAATGTGACATAAACAGCCAGATTAAAAAGCACTATACTTTTTTTGAATATCGAATTGAAATGACAATGTTTTGCTCTCCTCTATCAATTATGTATCTGTAGAACCACAATAAAAGCAGAACTAAGTAACAAGTTACATTTGTAAGTGTCGGGAGTGTTTGAAGCTCCTCATAACCGTGAATTTCGAAGTTAATTCCGTCTTTATTTTTTGCCTTACTAGGATTATTTCCAGAAACACATCACCCAAGACTACTACAAATTGTGAGTTTTAATGCTAAAACCTGTGACCCACTGATTTACATGTGGTTTATAATAAATTAAGTTGTTTTTTTTGTGTGTGATTTTTCCAAAGCTTCTCAAAGATTATAGTTTACTCTCTATAATCCTGACACGACTAACAAACTACATGGTCTTCCAGAAGGGGTAAGTGTTTACATGAACTGGTCAAATAATCAGTGCAGATCATAGACTGTAGATATAAACGGACATCGCTAACCCGCTAGCCGCCGCGTTCCAAATAGGAAGTGAGCATAGGTGCGCTCCCAGCTCCATCGACTCTGGCTTCAATTCACTTTGTGTTGAAAAAAAATGCCACTCGTCTCTGTAACTGCTGCTGTCAGGCTCTTCATTTTGGTCTCAAAGGTGCACTGTGTAACTTTGTGGTTGGCGGGCCGTCACCTGCTTCTGTAGAGCTTGGAATGTTCCACAGTATGACATTAAAGAGCTCTACCTTATATTTATTCAATTACAGGTGGTTTTATAGCTCAAAAAAAAACAAAAAAACAGGCATTGTGACTGTGAGTGGGGTCGCCGTTTTGGTCTCCATGAAGATAGAAAGGTTTGACGGACCCTCCACCAGAAAAGTTACACAATGCACCTTTAAAATGTTCGTATTAACCCGCTCTACATGATCCTGGTGTTTTTATTTTGCTGTTTTGTCCGTAAATCAATTCCTTTTCCTAATATGGAACTCGGCTCCAAATCCGCCCCTATAACCGCTGGCCTCTTTGAGCTTCATTTGACTGGAGCCGAGCACTGTGGGTGACGTCACGCTCCCTCAGTCCACTTCTTTATACAGTTTATGGTGCAGATCTGTTAGACAAACTTTATTGATCCACAAGGGGAATTATTTGGACACAGTAGCTCACACATTACAATATAATATAATAACAAAGAGCAAAAACGTGTGTAATTAAATATATTGTGTTTTGTGTGACAGTGTTGGAGAAGTGTTTGGCCCCTACACACAGCCCACAGACGCAGAGTTCTGGGACATGTGGACTGGTCTACGCTTCAATGATGGAAACTTAGTATTAGACAGGTGAGCATTTGTAAGAGTTATTATTATATTTTCTGATCTATCTTATAATGTTGTTTCACATATGTTTAACACACAAACCCTGCCATGTAGTAATACAGGAAGTGCTCCACTGTGTTTTTAAACTCCACACACCTTCACTAGAATCATTTGGATGAGTTCAGCCCTGGAATTACCCATCTCTATTGAACAAAAGGTGAATGGTCACTGTTAACTTGAAAAATACCGCTTCATGACATCACAAGGTGGAACAGAACATTTTGAGCTTTGGAGATGTAAACAGACTGATAATAAATTGTTACTCAAACATGTGTGAATGAAACAAAACACAACTCTAGGTATGATTTTGTGAGGTAACAACATTATAACAGGCAATTATGTTTAATATAGGACCTTTAAATAGCTTTTATTATAATAAATAGGTAGAACTTTATTAAGGCTAATGAAGGTGCAGTTATTAAAAGTGTCACCAGTTTTAGAAATGATGTATTTTCTGTTTACTGTCCTTATATTCCAGTCTTCTCCAGTACATCAACCAGAGACTGAAGCACAGGGAGAGATGGGTGGGCGCGCTTTCTTCCACCTTGGTCCCACGTGAGTTGAATCATCCTTATATTTTTAGACATATTTTTAAAGATATAAAAGTCTGATGGAGCAGATCGTGTAGGCTGCACAGTACTGAAGGTGTGTGGACAAAGGCTGAACTCATGCTAAGCTGCTTATTCAGTCGTTAGCTCCTGGTCCATCTGTGAGCACGGAGAAGGGGGCAGGGACACAGGACAAAAGGTGCACCATGTAACTTTTCTGTCGCTTGCTTGTCTCCATGGAGATGTTCTTACTTTTTACAGTTACAGGTGTTTTAATTGGTCAAAAATACCTTGGAAAATATGTATTCTTACTTTGAGCCTCTCCACAGATTCAACCTGTGATCGTCTCCATGCAGATAGCCAAGTTGCAATGCCATACAGTGGAGCATTCTTAGCATCTCCATGGAAACAAGCACATGGCAGACCTCCAGAAAAGTTCCATACTGTGTGTTTTTCAGTTCACATGGTGATAGTGATAGTGGTGATACTTTGATTTTAGACATAATTAAGTCCAGGTTATTTATTAAGTCCTATGTTTCACACAATTTCACACTAGTTTTCTGTTAGACTCACCCCAATGTTGAAGCCAAATATTTAAAAGTTAAGTTACGTTTATTTATTTATCAGGGACAAGGCACATTAAAAAAAAAACATAAACAACTCTTTGTTTATTTTTTTTTTATATGTTTGTGCCAGGTTATAGCAAAGTTTCTCATTTCTCCCTGCAAAAAGCTTGTACTCTGTGTGGCAGCAGTAAAGTGTATAAATACTCATTACTCCTCCTCCTCTTTATTGTCCTTCTGTCTGACCCAGTGCACATAATCTATGGACCCCTGGACCCGGTCAACCCTCATCCACACTTCATACAGCTGTACCAGTAAGTCCCTCTCTATCCTGCTTTCCTCACAGTATATTTAAAGCCACAGTATGTAACCTTTTAGCAAAAAATAGACTCAAATAAGTTATGTTGTGTTTATTGCACTGAAAAACGCCCATCCTTAATGTGAATGTACTTGCATCTCCACAAACCTGGAATTACTTGACTGAGATAGGCCTCCTCCTGCTTTTTTCCATGAAAATGTTCCTTTTGAGCCGTAATACTTTAAGCTAAAATGTATTTAAGTAAGTATGGTTTTGACTTTGTTTCCATGGGCTCATACAGGTGTTACATACGGTGCTTAAAATAATATTCTTATGATAGTAATACAACATTTTAATGCCAGTTGGTCTAGTAAATAGATTTTTTAACAATGAAACCAGAAATATACAATAATTAAAAAAGCTTGTCATCTACCAATTAAAATAACTGTGAATTGCAGTCCCTCACTTATTGTTCTGTTTTAATTTATTCTCAGGGCTTTTCCAGATAGCGTAACATTTGCCACACTATATATAATAACACAGCAGCCTGTAAATATGTGTCTGTTTACAGTAGCTTTACCTTGTGTCTGCAGGAAGTTGGTCCCGAGATCCACCATCACAGTGTTGGATGAACACATCAGTCACTACCCGCAGCTGGAAGACCCCCAGGGCTTCCTCAATGCGTATTTTAATTTCATTCACTCGTTCTGAACCGTCCTCTCCTCGAAATGTAACTCTGATAATTCATTCAGATGATGTCTAAAGATTGTGGCATGAACCAGAATGTGCAAATGTATTAATGGTCTGGAGACCTGAACCTGTGATTGTGATAAAATGCTGCAGCAGTTTGAAAATGACAAAATTAATGGGGCTATATTATACTTTATTGCTTTTACTCAGTGGCTTTAAAGATACACTATGTAACTTTTCTGATGGGGGATCTGCTGCCTGTTTGTTTCCATAGTATTGCTTTGGCTGGAGTGTCCCACAGTATGGCATTAAAATGATCGATCTTGCATTTATTCAATTACACATTTAAATAGATAAAACTTAGTGAAGACACTACGCTCTAACTTGGCATGATGGTCACCTGCTTGTCTGAAAAGTTAATGTTGCATAATACAGCCCCTTGGTGATCCTTCACCAATGTTTGTTTTCTAGGACACGACTTTAATTCACTCAATTCTTTTGAAGGACAAAACCCCCTTTTCCATAAATGCATCATGAATGAAATTTGACATGATTTTTACATGTATGAATTAAAATGCTTTGAATTGTTTAAGACCAAATAAAAATAGTTTTGTAAAAAAGGACTCACTTTTTTTTTTTTTTAATAATATTTTAGACTTTAAAGATTTATTAAGATAAATCTATTGTGAGAGACATGAGAAGCAAGAAGTACAAAGAAAGACACAGATGAAATAAAACATTGGACAAGAGTCACTGCTTCATCTAGAGATTGTTCAGTTTTATATGCAGTATTAGCAGTAAAGCTGTAGTATGGTGTTTTGTATTTGTAGCAGTGGCACAGAGAGTGGATCAGGTGGGTTTAACCGACAGACGCGAGGATGATATCGACCACGGTCTCCTCTCCGCTCCGGACTGTGACCTGCATCGTCACGCCGTCAGCCAACGCCAAACGAGCTCGCACCAAAACATCGTGACCACCACGGAACACTCCTGAAAAAGAGAGAGAAAGTGGGTGTATTAATATTAAAAGGTCCTATATTACACAAAATTGTGTTTTGTTTCATTTACACATGGTCGAGTAATCCTGATTTATTAGTCTGTCTACATCTCCAAAGCTCAAAATGTCCTATACCACCTTGTGATGCCAAGTTCAAGGTCAAGTTCAAGTTAATGGCTACCTTTCAAGTTTTGTTCAGTAGATTTTCAACCCTGAATGGCCATTTTCCATATGATTCAAGTGAAGGTGTATGGAGTTTCAAAACACAGTGGAGCACTTCCTGCATTTCCATTTGACATCACAAAGTGGAACAGAGTGTTTTCTGTTTGAGAGAAGAACCCAGTCCAAATATGCAGGGTTTGTGTGTTAAACATGTGTGAATGAAACAAAACAGCTTCAGGTATGTTTGTGAGAGGAAACATTATATTACAACATACAAATGTCTAGTTTGACTTTTTTCACAAATTCTGACTAGATTTTACCACAGGTTCTGTCCCAACAAACTGAGCAGCCAGTCATATGTACTTTAAACAGTTTTTTTTATAATGCAAGATAAAATAAGGTAACTGAATATTATAGATTATAGTTCCACTCACCTGCGAGGAAAAGGACATGTGAGTTTTTATTTTCAGGAACTTTGTCTGAGCGTTCACACGGCTGCATGCCCAGGAAGCTCACGATGTTACCCACCGCCTCTGTCAATGTAAAGGGGACATTATAGAAACATACATTATACATATTATTAAAATGGCAAAAAAGGATTATCTTAAACCCTTACCGTCGAGAGTTCGTACAGACGCCAGAGCGAATGTTTCTTCTTTTTCAAATTCGTCCCCGACTTCCTCCCACGCTGCACCGAAGTTTGGTTTTAAAACTTTCTGAATGTGATCGGCCACAGTCACCTCCAGGTCCTCCAACTACAAATCACAGTTTAAATCACATTTCTAATTTTTACATATTATAACCCATTTGTTACACCAGTACATTCTTGGCAATGTGTTTTAATACAGATTTTTTTTTTTTTTTTTACATTTTTGGACCCAACTTGTGTAGATTTAAAATCCATTTCGGTTTTGACATTTTTACCCACAGTGAGATCAGAAAAGTTTCATCTTACTTCAATCGTACAAGTAGATTATCACTTCATAATTTATTATGAACTGGTATTTTCATAGTTAATAATGGCCTCATTTGTAAAAGCCTAACAAAAGGCATAATAAAAAAATAAAATAATGATCAATTATAGTAAGTTTATTTCACGTACCACATATTCGTCGTCATATCCGTCATCGTCTGGCTCTCCTGTGTTCGGGTCACAGTCTCTCACCAGATACTTCAAAGTGCAGCTGAACGTGCAGGAAACTGGACACAAAGAAAATCAAATGATGTGAACATACAATCACACATCTCAAGTGACAGTTTGTACATGCAAATTAACATTATCATTAACCTAGTTATGATATGATAGTATTAACTAGTATAAAAGTATACAAAATATCCTGTAAAGACAACGATTAATACAAGAATAGACATTATTCTACATACCAGCCGTGGGGTCATCATCTGGCAGTCGTACCAGAGTGTAGCAGGAGCCTGGTTGGCTGTACGGCAGAGAGGCCGCGGGGACGTAGTGAATGACCTCATACGACTCTGAGGGCTCCATCTGAACCACCACCTACAACAAAACATATTAATTTATACTAAAAATAAGGCCCAGAGAAAGGTTAACATATGTGGATTTCTGAATCAAATTAATGAAAAATCAGGAATGCACCAATCCTGCTTTTTCAGCTCCAATACCGATACTGATACTTTTACTTTATAGTATATCTTTATAGTATCTGCTGATATCCGATATTAACAGATACCAGTGTAAGGAAAGAAAATGGCACTTATTTCTTTGAAACACACATAACTTATTACACAAAAGATCCAATTCTGTTATGCAACTGTTATTTATCCTTCGCAGCACTGCTAAACAGCTTTGTATGAGTAAAAGTAAAACATTATGAGACATTCTTGGTCAAAATCAGCCTGTAAATAATCTTATTACAAAGGCCAGAGTATCATCTTAACCGATATCCGTTCCAGCCTTAGTATCAGTGCTGATATCAATACCAGTATCAGTGCATCCCTATTGAAAATATCAAACGTCCCTGTACCTTTTGCAGCAGCTGGTCGTTGAGTGTGTTGGTGCAGTCGAACTGGAAAACCATGTGTCTGGAGAAAGTGTGTTTGATGCAGCGGACCACGTACTCGGTCTCTGCCTCTGTGAGCTGCACCGGCTCTGAAGACTTGAACAGGGGACCCAGAGCCTGGAACTCTGGGACACTTGACAGTTGTTCTGGAAAAGCAAAAGGAAAAAACTAGAATTACAAACGGATAATAGTAAAGATAGGCAATATGTAGGCCAAAAATAAACTCTAGTCCAATTTATCCCTGCAAAACCTTAAAGCTGCTCCAAACCACTTGCTTTTACTAACCTTGCAATTAAAAAGGATTCAAATCAATTACCATTTGAATAGTTGCACAGCCCTGGATAATAGAAGACTGTATTGTCCTTGTAGAGAGCTTTCAGATCAACTAACTAATAAAAAAACAAAACAAGAGATTGGACCTGGATCTTACCTTGATAAATATCCTGACGCGATGGTGCGAGCTTCTCTGGCAGTTTGCTGGTGGCCACTGGCGCGATTTCTACAATAATCACACAAAATAATTAAAAGATAATATTAAGAACAACTCATTTCGTACAGTTAAATGTCTGTAATATTATGCATTGTTTGGACTGGCACGTTAAATATGAAGGATTACTGAAAAGTGCAATCTTGTTTTTAATGAGCAAAAATATTCTAACATGATTACAAGAAAAAAAAACAATTACAATCACGATATATGCATGTTAACAGATGTAATGATGTAATAGGTTTAACCCTGTACCTGTTTTCTGTTCTGTGATGGGGGCCGTTGCCAGGGGAACGGTCTTCATGTCGAACGGTTTCTCTGAAGGTTCCAGAGTGTACTGATGCAGAGACTTCTCCAGACCAGGCACAGACACAGACAGACCTGCCCAAAGTGCATTAATACATTTGTGTTATTACATGGGACTATAAACAGGGGAGACTTGGTGAGGAAAAGGGCTTTTCACTGCGTGGGCACTGCATTGTGGGCAATTACCATTGAAGATGTATGCGGCGTTGAGAGCCTTCTGTTTCTGCTGCAGCACGTTCATGTAAAACGTGGCTCTGTCTCGCACCTCGTCGTCACTGTCCATCATGCACCTGAAATACAAAAGAAATTATTCTAACTATGCAGCAGACAAACGCACAATGAAGCAGTGAATAATAGAAATGTTGCAAAAAGTTATTATAATACATTTTAATATAGATAAATGACAGACCAGTAAATTTACCTTTGCATCAGGACCAGGACACTTGGGAGCAGGTCATCATTTTGAGCCCCAAATTTAGCCAGAGCGCTCACAGCAGCTACAAAAGGAAACATATGTCAACAGAAATATCCAGACAAGTCCATGCAAAAGGGAGCATCAACATACACATTTCAGGAGATAAACCATTTGTTAGGTTCTACATTACAAAAAACTGACTCTTGTGAGCTTTAAGCCATGCTATAATGTTCTTACCTCATCAAAAACAAACCTGGAGTTGTGTTTTGTTTCAGTCACACATGTTTGAGTAACACTTTATTATTAGTCTGCTCCATCTCCAAAGCTCAAAATGCTCTGTTCCACCTTGTGATTTCATTCCATTCCAGTGCTGAAATTACCCAAATGATTCTAGTGAAGGTGTATGGAGTTTAAAAACACAGTGGAGCACTTCCTGTATCACCACATGACCTCACAAGGTGGAACAGTGACAGAAAATAGCGTATATGGGCTCTTTAACTTGTCCTGGTGGCATCTCTTGCTTGTTTCCATGGAGATAGAAAAGTTTAATGCACTTGGAAAAGTTGGTGGCAGACAATCCAAGAAAAGTTACATAAAGTGCCTTTAAAAGTGATCAGATATTGATCGTCTCACCTGCTCGTACAGCTTCGCTCTCCAGTACGACGCGGTTAAAGATGAAGCGAATGTATTTTGAGGGCTGGGGCGTTCGAGGTCCCTCTTTTCCGAGCAGGTGCAGGATTTTTGTGGCTAAGACGGTGTGTTCACAGTCCTCGATAAACTCGCACAGATGAGCCAGTCCGGTCTCTTTACTCTCAGGGTTCTCCTCGATGATGCTGATGATGCAGTCCACTATGGCACGCTTGTACTCAAAACCACCCTGAAAACAAGAATTACAAATAGATGTATCCACACATTTGATAATAAAGTTAGCTATAAAATTATCAAATCAGAAATAATGCTACACACTGGGTGGTTACAATACTTTTTAAAAATGTAATAAAGTTACACTTGTTTTACCCCAGGGCAAATGCATTGTAAAAAAAAACAGCTCTTAGGGTCAAACTGAGACTGCTGTGTGCTGTCTGCATCCAATTATAAAGTGTTCATCCAGAAAATAATGCTGGTGCACTGTTAGCATGCTAGTTTAAAGCAAAACTCCTCTCTGGCTTCTGAAAGTTGTAAAAAGCGCTTACAAACTCATCGTGGTGAATAATCAGGATGTTCTGAATACATAAGGTAAGTGAGGAAAAACTTTGGGCCACTGAAAACAATTTAAAATTGGTGGTAAAAAATCTGGTAATGCGCTTTTAATTTTTTGCCTTTATCGACCACGACTAGTCGCCAACTACTGTATTTACGAGAAAAAGCCAACTCCACTCACGTCGTCCCGGAGCATGTTGGAGAGGAAGTTCATCATGACGCTGTGTTTTCGGGGGTATTTCTGACACAGGGCGCTGATGGCCTGGACCACCACAACCTGCAGCACAGAGGTCAAAGGTCACAGAGGGACTAAGCGGGTAAACTTGAGGATGAGCAGAAATATTTATATAAACAACCAACCAAGAGGACAAATATATACTTTGTTGTATAAAACAAGATTAAAAAAAATAATAAAATACTATTCATTATCAAAACGTTTTGTTTATGTAATGTCCAGTTATTTCTTGTGATTAATCCATTCCAAATTATTATTAAATTTACAGGAACTGAGCGAGTACCCACTATCATTTTTAACTGGGTAAACAAAACTACACGTTTTGACAAACTTTACAAAGATGTGAGGGTCTGATACTTATCTCAGGTAAAAGAAGTTACAGGTATATATTTTGTTGTGAATGATACGAGAATTTAAGTGGAGCTGGAGAACCATCCGTGTCTTGGTTGTGGTCTTGAATAATGACAAGATGAGATTCAAATTGTTTAGAAAAAAAAAAAATAGTAATACTCAAATACTGCAATGGCCTTTTCCCTAAAAAAATAAAAGCAAAATAAACTAATAGCTAATAAATAAAAACAATAGGTTTTAGTGTAAGGACTAAATTGTGTATAATGAAGAAGTAACAATGATATTGCAAATCCCTTTCCCCTTAAAAAAAATGGATAATAAATAAGATAAAATCGGCCCGCTGTTATAGTTTAAAGAGTTTAAGGACTAAATTGTGTACTGGCCTTGAACTCGTCTGAGATCTCGGACACAAAAGAGGAGATCTGCTTCATGAGGCGGTCCACGCTGCTCTCACTGCCCGTCTTCAGCAGAGTGGTGATGGCCAGAGTCGCGATGCTGCGGTTTGAGTCGGTGATCAGGTTCTCCAGGTCCAGGTTACAAGCTGTGACCGCCGACGGGTGCTTCATCGCCACCTACAGGACAACACGGGAGCAAAATTTTATCAATATTCTTCACTTTTGTTTCTTCATTTTATTCTTCAGTCATAAACATAGACCTAACTATATTTAATATGTAATGAGTGCTTTTATACTAATATTGCAGGAAATAAAAGGATTCAAAGAGGCATTTGTGACCGACCGTTTTTTTTGTTCAATGGGAAATGACCCAATTTAACACAGAGGACAAAGTTTTGAATACTATATTTAAATCTGAAGTACCATATAAATTAATAAATTCTGGTGTATTGTAAAAGCAGAACTTTGTGACAAAAATCAGACCACTACACACGGTCTTCATCCAGTTATTGAAAAAAATGTATCTTCTTCGAAACAGCCATGCGAGTCACTATATGACACTTTTGGGTGACAGCTCATTGGCCGTTCAAGGGTGGATCACCAAGTGTGACTTTTCCATCAGAAAAAGATTTTCTAAAGCTTTGCTAGATGCCAAAATATCATAAAAATGCAATGGAAAAAACAAATGTACCTTATTAAGAGTCCTGACAGCTGCATATCTTAAGGCTGCTTTGGGAGAACTGCAGAAGAGTTGCAGAACTAAAGAAAAACAATGGGACATTTTAATTACATCTGTATAGCATTATAATGTTTGAGTGATCTACAAGCTAAAACACAAACCAGAGACGGCAGGGGCCAGTTCTCGGGCCGTGCAGTTTGGCATATGGACAATAGCAGAGGCAGCCTCGTACACCACCATCTCATTCTTGTTCCTCAGGCAGCTCTCGATGAAGTCAAACAACGGGCTGTCGTGGCTATTCACACATGAGAAAAACAGTCAGTCAAAGTAGCATGTAAAGTGTGATCTTTATAGTGCAATAGGTTATACTGTGTTGCTATTACCCAACATGTGCTATAACATGTGATATAACACATGCGTCAAATGATAAAACAAAGAACAAAATGTGTTATTGGGCTGGAGATGAGTTATTGCAATATCCATATAGAAAGAAAATATCAAAACATTAACTTTAGAAACTTAAAAAAAGAATAAAACGTACAAAAAATACCTGATTAAGTATTCTGAATAGATTTGCAATTTATTTTGGAAAATCAAATATCTCCAAACTGACATATATCTAAAAAACAACTCACCCTAGATCTGCTTTTTTTTTTTTACATTATTAGATCAAATCCAGACAAAATATTTGATTATTAGTAACACTGTGATTATTCAAATCATGATGCAGTATGAACTCACCCTCCCTCGGTCTCGTCCAACAGTTTGCTGGCGATGCGGATCAGCATGCAGTACGCAAACGGGGACTTGAGGCCGGACTTGGTGAATTTGTTCAACATTTTAGTCACAGCCAAACGATCGTTCTTCCTCAGGTGGTACAGCAGCCCCAGGGCATGGTACTGCAAACAAAAAACAATTATACTTTATTAATATCCAAGAAAAAAGATGAACTATTAATGTACTATCTATTTCTAAAACTATGTACTCATAAATCAAACTTGTCGGGTCAGTGACAGTAAAATGAAATACTTCCATCTGTTCATTCGACATTGTAATTTTTCTTCTATGTGTCTGACTCAAAAGATATGAAAAGTGTTTTCAAATAAAATACATATCAAATCAATTGTGAATAATGGCTAAAATTAGTTGAGGCTCATTGAGGTTCAAAGAGAGAAAAGTTATTCATAAAAATAGAATAATAAAAAACTGGACATCTGCACCCAAGTTTCTGTTCCTTGTATTTGCCCCTCTAAAGTGTATTAGTGTGAGATTCTGTTTGCGTTTCCACACCTGGACCATGATGTTGTCACTTGAAGCTGCCTCCTGAGCTTCATTGACCCAGCGCTTCACCACATCATAGCTCCCTTTCACCATGTGCTGAAAAACACAATACACTCAGGTTAAAATTAGATGGAAAAGTAAAAATATGTGACATTTAAGTCAACGGGTCTTACCAGTGATGAGACCAGAGCAGAGCTGGAGACGGAGGGCACTTTGTCCACGATGGCTTGTTTCATGTATCTCTCAATGGCCTGGAGCATGGTGGTCTGTTGGGACATCAAGAGAACAACTTTACTGTATCAAACTTAATTAATCAATAATTTGCAAACTTGCATAGCACATTTACTGAAGTTTAGAGTACTTTTCACACAATAGCAGCTAGTAGGAAGTAGCTGAAATGAATCCAGACACTGCTGATGACAAATGCATAAGTAGAAAAAAAACTCACATCAGTGATTCTGCACAAGGCTCTGATGGCAGGTCCACGGTACACGTCCTCCTTTCCAGTCATGTCCTTGGTCAAACTATGGAGCAAAACAGAAAAATATAGTACAAAACCTTAATATGCTTACTCCTCCTTTATGAATAATTTGGACAAAAACTTATTTCATAATCTATTTCATAAAATGTGTACATTTACATTTTCAAATAAAACAAAACAGTCTGACAAACCTGCTGGTGACAATGATGACGTCCTCGGAGATGTTGGCCATCTCTTTGATGGTCAAGTAGCACATCCTCCTCAGAGTTTGCTGAGAAAAGTACATTTTCTCATATTAATATGAGGCAGGTTTTCACATAAGATTTAATCAAACTTATAAAGTAACACAACTACAATCTTACATCATTGGACTGAAAAAGCCGGGTCATTGCAAAAAAAGCCTCAGTGGCCTCAGTGGTGCCGAAATGCTCACCCTGGATTACAGACAGTACCACATAGTCAGACAAAAGTATTAAAGATGACACATACAGGAGACAATAAAAAGAAGTGTAGTATTCATTTTGACCTGGTTGAGCAGGTAAATAATCTTGGTCAGAATATGCAGACATCTCCTTGGGTTGATGGGAGTCTCGTTAAAAATACGAGCCTAAAATAAAAATAATGACGTGTAACAAAGACGATTAGACCAAAGTGAAGTGTTTGGTTTGGGTAAATCTGTTGTCACATTGACAGATCTCACCTCCTGCAACACCGCGCTCTTCTCCAAGTGCTGGAAAGGGTTTGAGCCACTCCCTGCAAATCATCAAAATGTGTTCAAAATACAGCATTTTAAGGCCATCTTCTGCATCAAAGTTGTATTTATTAGATACACTTTGTTAATAGAACCGCAGTTTACAAGTGACACATATCGCTACCGTATGCAACGAATTGGTTTGCATCGCAGATAAACTAATCCAAAGACAAAATCACTGTAGATTACACATCATCTTTGAAATAACATTTTAATTATTTTGGAGAATAAACATACACATTATAAAATCATAATTCCTACGTTGAGAGCGAGCAATAAAAATGGTCCGAAGCTAAACAAGCCGACCTGTGTTAGCATGTGTAGCTTACGGACATTCTACTGTATTTGTAAACATTTAGCCGTTTGCAAACTATAACAGTGAACTTACCAGACTCTTCATCTTTCTTATCAAACTTTTTAATCATTTTGTAGGAATGGATGAGCCGGACGAGGGCAAAAGATGCTCTCTCCTGGGTTAAATGAAAAGCTACTTCCACGTAGCCAAAAGGAAAATTAACTTCCGCCTTCGAGGTCCACGTCGACGGAAGGACGTCAGGGCAGCGTCATGCCGTAATCACCCACCAGAGGGCGCTGTTGACTACAACAATGTCCCAGTGAGGAGTCTGCATTGTGTATTTTGGCTCATTTATGTTTATTCACAGATTCATGATAAAAGGTATAATAGATAAGGAATAATAAAGAATAACTTTCATTAGAGTCTACAGTGTTTACACATGTTTATACTATGGTGGTGACACACTCAGTCCTTATATGAATAATTTATTTAATACAGTTTTGCCTCTACTAATTAAATAGGAATAGTTAAAGATAAAGTTATGTCTATATATCTATAATAAACCAACACACAAAACGTGTCATTTTAATGCGCTCCATAGCCTCCTTTAAAAGAAAAATACTACATAATACATTTGGCCTAAACTTGTTTGCCAGACAGGCTGTGTAATGTTATTTTTATTTTTTACCAAAGGAAACAAAATCACATTGAAGTGTAAGTCTACACTTTGAGGTTTCCTTTATTATTTATCGTAACTCTATTTCTTCTGCCCGTCAGCTGCATGTCTGTAACGAAAAGAATTTTTTTTTTAAAGTAATTCTGATTGTTGACGGTCATTATTGTTCCGCCATGTGGCCAAAATCCACCAGATGGCGCTATTTCAGATTATCTCAATTATGACTGTATTTTACTGTACCAAATAGTGATAATATGTGACAATGAGGCTGGCTGTTGCTTAAAACAGAGAAAATGGTGAATGTCATTTTGGTGCGTTTTGGGACACGTGATTAGCCTAAGCGTCTCCAGGTTTATAGATCGTCAAATCTGAAGTTGTTTTTATTCTTTCCAGCTGCACTTTTATGAACGGTGCTCTCTGCTGTTGCATGTTTTGAGTTGGCACCGGGTTTGGTGGTCAATTAGTGCCTACCACAGCCTACTTTTGTTTATAGGTTTAGTCCACTAAGATTCAGATATGGGCTCAAAGGGTTCTGTGTTTGTTGCATATTGTTTATTAGAAGAAAAATACATTATTTCAAGTATAAAAATAACATACTAATGAACACATAAATTCCCATGCACAAGAGGTTGGCTCTTGCATTTTATAACGACCAGGAGTTATTGGAGAAGTACCATATCCAATAATGAGAGAAACATGATTGAATGGAGCGTGAAAAACCTTCCAAACGTCTGGAAACTCTGTGAATAATAAAGTGAATAATTCAATGACCTTTATGCGGCAGTGCACCTTAATGTACTCATCACCCGCCGTTTATCACCAAGATGAATAAAATGCAAGAATCATAGCTAAAATAAACGGGAAAATAAACAACTGAAATAAACAATTTAACTTTCGAAAAAAGCATAAATAATTATACTGAGTCGTGTGTGTTTGTGTTTCATTCATTCAGGAACCTGTTAACGTGTTTAACATTGTTCAGTCGCAACTGCTTCATTACTGGTGTGGCACAACAGAAAAATACTTTAAAATTAAACTGCAATAACGCAATAAGGTTAAAAAAATGCATTGATAAACATAACTGAACATGGAGCTCTGAACGCACCGTGGAAGAGTCTGTTCAGGAGTCAGATCAGGATCATTTTCTGCGTCCCACGTGCGCCAAAAGGCGCGCGTTCTCCGCCGCTTTGGCGCGCAAGTTTTTGGCTTTGGCGACGTCGAACAGCACGTTCATGATGTTGGTGGGAACGTCCAGGGACAGGGTGAGCCGGCTCCTGCGGTCCGCTTTACTGCTGTTCCGGAGCATTTGGCCCTTGAGCTTGGTCCGGCTGATGAAGCGGTAGTTCGCGGGACTAGAAGTTCTTTTTTCCCGGCTGGACTCTGCGGAGGAGGAGGAGGACAGGAGCTCTCCAAACTGCAGCACGGAGCTCCAGTCATTGAGCTGCGCGCTGTCGGGCTCCGGTCTGCCGCTCTGGACCTCGTCACACAGGAGGTCTGACGGGTACAGGCGCAGGCACAGGCTGGAGGTCGGCGTGCACACGACCGAGAGAAGCAGCAGCGTCTTCAGGGACGACAGCATGACGGTCCGGCTCCTGAGCACAACACACGGACCATAAAAATACAAGTGCACCCAAAGTTACTTTAAAACACAAAAGTACTATAATTTTATCTCAAGGCACGAGTCAAAGCCCCAGCATTACACAAAGCTGCGCGTAAAGGTGTTCCAAAGCAGTACAAAATGCGCAATGGGACGTTCTGATCAGGAACATTTACGTGGATTTACGTACCTCTATTTTCCTGGAGAAAACAGTCCACACGTTACACGCGACCACCGGACGGACCGCCACTTTAGGAACAAGCTCAAGTCCTCAGTAGTGCGCGCTCTGACCAGTCTTGGAGAGTCTCCGCTTCTTTACGCAGCGCATTCAATTAGAAGCATCCATTAAAGTGGAGTTGTGCGCCAGCAACAACGTCACTACACTGACATTTCTCATTGAAGCGCGTGTCCTATTGGCTGAGAGGCGCTGATGTAAAGAAAAAACTCAGTAAGTGACATGCCGCACAGTGGCACGAGCCATCACGACCACTGACACAAAGCAAGAAAAACTTATTGAGGCGAAGGGACCTTTTCACTTTTATCCTCAACAGACTAGAACACTGTTATATCTTTGTACACTGTTTAGATCTGTTAAACATGAGAGGGTGCAGTCTGAATCAGTGAAGATGTGTCTGTTTTGTTTCAGCACCTCGGACAGCTCCAACCCACATCAAAACTGACCATGTTGACCTGTAAAACTGTTAGCGGTTTGTACGTCTGCCTCACAGTAAGAAGGTACCAGGTGGGCCTTTCTGTGTGGAATTTGCATGTTCTCCTCATGTCTGTGTAGGGTGTGTAGGGTGAGCACCTGTCCATCGTCCCACATTTTCAAAGATACCATATGAAAAAATAAAAAAAAATATGAGAATTACACACATGATTTCCTCATGAAAGAATTAAGACTCTGGTTTAAAGGGTTGTAGTATGTTGGCACCTATTGCTAGTCCAATCGCTCTGTATGTGTTACGATTGATTGATAAATATACATACATAGTGGCATGGCGGTTCAGTAACAAGCTCTCACACCTTATAGGAAGAACTGCGCACTCCGGTTTCTCCCATCAACCCAAAACATGTACAATAGGTAAAATCCTCCAGCTAAGATAGTCCTGACCAAGACTAGCAACAAGATCTAGAGATGGGTCTGGATGACAGGTTGCCCCATTGGTACAGAATGCAGAGGACAAATTTACCTGTGTGGACAATAAAGTGTAACTTAACCATAACCTGACACGGCGTTATTGCAGTGTTTATCTATGATCTTAAATTTCCGAGTCCCTCCCCCAGTGTCCCACCATGTCCCATTTTTTGTACAATTTGAGGTGTTGTATTAAAATCTACACTAGGAATTCTTCTGTCTAATTAAAAAAAAAAACAATGGGAGATTTTACTACTAATTTATGATACAACCAAATCACATCTTTTGGTGTCATCAGGACAAAATGTGCTCAAATAATATTGCATTCAAAGCTTTTTGGTATATCTCTTTATGAATTGCACATGCCCTTTGCTTATTAAACCAGCAATAGAATAGGTTTTAATTAAGAAGTTGGACTATAACACGCTGAGAGCCCCCTGCTGTTTATTCCATGTCAAAACCATGAGTATGTGTGAAAACAAAAGGGTATAATGAGCTTCCATGTTGCTGAATAGATTATACGCATTCACAGCTGGAGAAATGACGTTCTTTGACATGCAAATGACAAATAATCCGTCTCTCATATATTCCAAAAGTACATAACGTATCCAACTTTACTGAACAAAATTAGTGAACTTAAGTATTAAAAGTTTGTACATCTAATTCTATACCCTTTGTGCTGTCTGATGAATAAAACTCACATTGCACTACGAAATATATTGTTTTTTATGCAAAGTTCTCACTCATTTTTGAATTAATACAGATTATGCTAATGAAGACTTTATTTGAAATGTTCCTTTGGAGATTTGTGCATGGTGTGTCTGACAGGAGGTGTGGATCACGAAGCACTGGAGAAGGTGGGAGCAGATAATTCTCATAGCAAAACTGATGTGACAAATTTGAGAAATACATTATAGTCTAACCTGTTTTTATTTAAAAAAAAAGAAAAAAAAAAGCAAATTGTTCTTTCCAATGGCAGTTTTAAAATAAACAGGTTGTAAACTGTAAATATTATAACGATAATTCAAATCTTAGAGTCAAACCAACAAAAATGTGCAAATTGAGGTTTAAAGGGCCTGTACCTGATTGTAATTTATTCTTGTCATGTTACAGCAATTACCATGGTAATACAATGTCAAAAAAGTTTTAAAATAGTCCGAAACTCTTGAAAAAAACACACAAAATGGATTTAGACTTTGTGTCTACTCTCAATAACTTTACACATAAAATAATTTTTGTCTGTCTATGGAGATTTAGGAAATATGATTTGAATTGTGGATATTGATAAGGCATTTACTTTTTAGCATGTTATGGTGAATATAAGGAATCCCCCAGGTTTCACTGTATCATTGGACCTTTTATGTGTAATACAGTTGAAACCAAAAGTTTACATACACTATACAAAAACACACATATGTCAGACATAAAATAAAAATAAACTTGTCCTGTTTTAGGTCAATGAGAATTAACAAAATTATCTGTATTTGCTAAATGCCAGAATATTGGAAAATTCTGATAGGTTTATTGACAGCACTTGAGTTCATTAGAAACACACCTGTGGATGTACTTTAGGGCACATTTGAAACACACTGCTTCTTTGTGAAACATCATGGGCAAATCAAAAGAAATCAGTCAAGATCTCAGGAAGAGAATTGTGGATTTGCACAAGTCTGGTTCATCCTTGGGTGCAATTTCCAGATGCCTGAAGGTGCCACGTTTATCTGTTCAGACAATTATACACAAGTATAAACATCATGGGAACATCCAGCCACCGTATCACTCAGGAAGGAGACGGGTTCAGAGTCCCAGAGATGAACGTACTTTGGTCCGAAATGTCAGGATGCTTTTGCGATGCAACTGGAGCTGAACATCATCCAGCATCTTGGGAACATTGACCCAGACCAGGTGAACATCATCAAGTACATTGAGCACTTCACCTGTGAGGGGTGCCACTGCATCGTGTATGAGATACTGGACCTCAGTCTCCAGGAGCTCTCCACGGACCGTCCTGGAACTTTTTCATTGAGTGAGCTAAGGCCTGTGGCTCAACAGCTTCTTGTAGCTTTTAAAGTGCTGCAGGAAGCTCAGATCCTTCATGGTGACCTGAAACTTGATAGCATTATGTTGGACAACCACCAAGAGCAGCCATTTAAAGTCAAACTGATCGACTTTGGCTGTGGAGGCCGCTTCTCATACCTGAAACAGGGCATGCACATGATGTGTGAAGCATATCGTGCTCCTGAGGTGACCCTGGGTGCTCCCCTGTCCGAGGCCCTGGAGATGTGGGCCCTGGGCTGCTGCCTGGGAGAGGGCCTCTTAGGCTGCCAGCTGTTCTCTGCCATGTCCTCCTATGACCACCTGAGGACCATTATACATCTCCTTGGACAACCCAGTGATGAGATGAAGTATTTACGCTGGTAAATACTTTCTCCAAACAAGCGTGAGCGTGACTAACTGAAAAACTGTTGGCTGATGCTAGCTAGCTTGTGACTGTAATATTATGTGTGAGACATTTGTTTAACAGCACAAATCAGCTCACCTGTTGTAGTTCCAACTAAATCAGTTGTTTATGATCAGATTGTGTTAAAATAAAGCTCAGATAAAAGTCTATCAGACCTTCAGACAGAGCAGTGTCTACAGTTAGCATCACAACACCAGGGAATGTTAATGACACCAGTTGCAAAGTATCATTAAGGAAATAACCGTTGTGTCTGTGTCATGGTGCAAACTAAAATGTGTTCCTGACTCATGGTTTGAAATACAGGTTCTTTAACCAGCCAGTGGAGATTCAAGTGCCCTGATGAATATCAGGCCACGAACTGTGGAGAGCCCATGGTCTCTGAGTGTGAACTGGACCAGTTTTCAAATCTTGAGGAAGCTATAATGTTCCAGGCTGATGATGAGGATGAAGATGCCATCTTGGAACTGGAGGTTTTTCTTGATTTTCTTAAAAATCTTCTCCAGGTTGACCCTGAGAAGAGGTTGACTGTTGGCCAGGAACTGAAGCACCAGTTTATACCAATGGAACACCTTATCAACAGTGACAGTGAATATGTCCAAGGTGCCCATGACCTGATGGCAGTAACCCAGTCCTCTGGAGCTTCACTTAAGAGACTAGGGTTTTCTCCAACCTTTGGACATTTGAGCTCTCCTGATGAGGACCGCTCTAAACCTGAGGAACCTGACTGGGCCAACAGCCCTTTGACTGAAACCAACAAAGTCATGGGAAACAGTGATGTTTCCTTCATTCAGCATGTGGAGGAAATTAATCTGTGCGTGGATGTCGCTGACCATGATCTGATCTGGGATGAGGAGCATGTCCTGTGCTGGTTTGAGATGGACCAGAGTGACGAGGTCAGCTTCAGTCTGAACCAGGAGCATGTGTCTGATCCACAACAGACTGAGATCGCTGTTGAGAACTCTCCAAAAGATGTCAAGGTCGATGTGGCTGACAATGGCATGTGCAAGAGCTCTTCCTGCTGGTCAGGCATGAAGAAAAGGTTTGGAGGTGTCATGGCGAGTATACGCCGAACCATGACCTGTGTGCGCCGTTGTTTCACCTCCAGGAGGCGCTAAAGGCATCACTCCAAACTTTATTCAAATAAAACTTTAGCAACCAAATGTGTTCATGTATTTGTTGGCCTAATGGTTTTCTTAATGATTGTTTTATAATAACAAACAAATGGACAACTACACACTGCACACAATTGAAATATATTTAACATGATATTCTTGAATTAATATATAGTATAATATTGAAAATTACATACCATTACATAATGGTTTAATTGACTGTTTTAATTGGCGTTATCTATGTAATGTTTGTGATACATTGGTCCCAATACATTTTCGTATTGTGTTGGCCTCCACAGCCAAAGTCGATCAGCTTCCTAAACATGGTCCTGTTTAGGAATTTGATTTTCAACAAAATGTGAGCGTGACTAACTGAAAAACTGTTGGCTGATGCTAGCTAGCTTGTGACTGTAATATGTGTGAGACATTTGTTTAACAGCACAAATCAGCTCACCTGTTGTAGTTCCAACTAAATCAGTTGTTTATGGTCAGATTGTGTTAAAATAAAGCTCAGATTAAAGTCTATCAGACCTTCAGACAGAGCAGTGTCTACAGTTAGCATCACAACACCAGGGAATGTTAATGACACCAGTTGCAAAGTATCATAAAGAAAATAACCGTTGTGTCTGTGTCATGGTGCAAACTAAAATGTGTTCCTGACTCATGGTTTGGAATACAGGTTCTTTAAGTATCAAAACATAATGTGAAATGACTAAAATTATCCATAAAACGTCATTTAGACATAATTTTATACCCTTATTTGAAAGTTTACAGCATACCCCAATTTGCATTTTACAATACTCACTACTCCAGTTTTGCATACCTTCATTCACAATATTACAGATAAACTCCCCACATCTATTTCAAAGTGCCCAAAAGTGTGTCTGTGCAACTCTGTATGCTTGTAAAAGATCAGTGCAAATATTTTTCAACCATTTTATAACAAAAAGCTGTATTTATTCTGTATACAAAAAGTAAGGTACAAAATATACATAAATAAAACATTGTACAAAACATTTCAACATTTCAAAAAGTACAGCATGAAAATTAAAAGCTGAATCAGAAGTTGTCATCTCCACAATTCAGAACCTGTTGATGCATCTGGAATTAGAAATTAAAAAATGTTTACTTTTAGCGATAGTTATTGAGCAAAGACTTGTCCCAAACGTAGACAACCAGATACTTACCTATAACAAAACTAATATTGAAATAATTTTAGCAAGTATCACTATTATGAATATTGATCTTTTTCATAAGAAGTCTGACTACATGTGTTAAAAATTGTATTATATTGTATGAAATCTCTGTAACACTTTATTTTATTTTATTGTTATTTTATTGTTTTTTATTTTTTTGTTACATATTAACATGTTTCAAGTTTAGTTTCAGTTTAGTTTTTGAGTTCCTGATCCCCTCACTCTCCCTTCAGAGCATCTCGCTAACGAAACTACCGCACATCACATCAGGTTTGTGAAGTGGTAGTGTACAGTTTTGTATCATGCTTTTGTATATTTATGAGAAATTGCCATGCAGGAGCATGGGTGAGGCAGGCTTGAGCACTGGACAGACTCTTTCATCTAACCATAAGGAGGACTCGGGGCCCAGGAGAGATCGCTCAATTACTCAAACATGCATGGATGACATATAAAACCTCTTCAGGCATGTTTTTGATGAGGGAACAATGTGATGTGGTAGAAAGCTAAGAAAAGTAAATTTTGCATAATACCCCCTCTTTAAAGGTTCTATATCACACAAAAATGAACTCTTGTGAGCTTTAAGCCATGTTATAATGTTGTTAACTCATCAAAAACATACCTTGAGTTGTGTTTTGTTCCATTCACACATTTGAGTAACCCTTTATTATTAGTCTGTCTACATCTCCAAAGCTCAAAATGCTCTGTTCCACCTTCTGATGTCATGTAGTGATGGTTTTTAAGTTAACAGCTCTACCTTCAACTTTAGTTCAGTAGCCAATGGCAATTCCAGAGATGAAATTATGCAAATTATTCTAGTGAGAGTGTATGGAGTTTAAAAACACAGTGAAGCACTTCCTGTATTACCACATGACATCACAAGGTGGAACAGAGTGTTTTCTGTTTGAAAGAAGAACTCAAAAGAACCAAATATGCAGGGTTTGTGTGTTAAACATGTGTGAATGAAGCAAAACACAACTGCAGGTGTGTTTTTGATGAGTAAAAAACATTATAACATAGATCAGAAAACAGGATAATATGGGTCCTTTAAAATATTGTCATTGTGACACTATTTAAGCATATGATATCGTGTTTATATGATTAAACTGACTGAGTACCTTTTTGCCTTGTCCCACACCAGAGCTGACACTCTTGCCTGGAGGAGAATCTGTTTCTGTTTCCCTCACAGCCTCCATACACAAAGGGCCTGCACTCTCCTGAGGCAGAGTGAAAGTACCACAGTAACATGTACTCTGAGCACGAGCCCTCCTTCATCGGCTGCAGGCACCGCTCCCATCCTGAAACTGAAACAAGAAGAAGTAACAGTGACATACTGTTTATTTGTAAAGGAGACCTATTATGAAATCAACTGTGTAGAGTCTTTAACCATGTTATAGTAGTTTCCCCCCAGTAGTATTTAAAGTGATTCGTGCATGTCTGAGCAATCTTTAATCACTTACTTCAAGAGGCCATTTTGCAGCTCAACCTCTGTTTTCACTGCCACCAGCATACTCCCACTGCTCTGTACTTACTTCATGCTCAAATGTTATTTTCTTAATCAGTGATACGTGTAGGATTCGGCAGCGTCATGTAGTGATTTTGGTACAAATGGGGGAAAAAATGCACCTCTGTCGCATGATCTGCAGCTATCCATAGGAGATGCCGACATCTTTGCGGCTCTTCTCATCTGGTGTGTTTTAGATCAGTATTGCGATTTAAAATGTCCAAATGAACATAACAATCCATGGATATTAAAGTATTTTTGGAAGTAATTAAAGCTTGTACGTGGTTGTGGATATGTGAGCATTTGAGCACTCACACCTCAAATACATGATTACAAATTCATGGGTTTCAGCACAGACATATACTATATTACATATTTACATGTTATTTAGTAGAGGCGGTGTGTTATGAGATGCTATTGTCCAATGAGCAACTCAGGTAGTCCAGAAAGTTTTTGGAACACCGGAGCCAGTCCCCTGTATTGTAGACTGGTGTCAAATAAGGCATAATTATATAAATGTATATATACAAAATAATAAAATAATATTAAAAATAAGTTAAAAGTAAGGAAAAACTGTTCAAATAGTGACTGACAGGACACAGGATTATCTGTTACATAAGGGTGAGTTGTTCTATAGTTGTACAGTTGTCTATGAATGTCTGTGGGGTTTCAGGCATAAGGACTCCTCCCTGATCTGAATTATTTCTCACGGCAGCAGTCCTCCATTGTTGTAGCAATTCAAATGAAAATATTATATCTTTGGAACGGGGAAAAGTCCTCACAAAGCACTTTAAAACTGAAACTCATGAATACCTGCATGAATGAATCAAAATAGTGCATGTGTGATGGGGGTATGTGTTAAAAGCTTCTAAATGCCACTTTTGCGCTTTAAGACAGTACCAGAGCAGTTTGTTGTCTGTAATTATGAAAATGATTTATCCAAGTTGATGACAGATGAGACAGCCGTGTTTTTGGCCACTGACTGCACACGCCATTACTCATGTCAGCTAAGCAAGTCTGTAAATAAAAACATTACAAAAATTAAGAATATCGGACACTCACCGCTATTACTGGATCCAAACGCACGTCTCTTCATCCTTGTCAAGTCTAAAGCCAAAAACAACATCAGTTAAACATCAGCGAATGAAAAGGAAGCACTTTTTAAGAACGCCAGAGGGTTTTTTGGACCAGCGTCTGATTGACTTGGCAATGTTTTCCCCTTTTAAAAGCAGGTTAAATACTCTTGGCAAGCAACTGTTTTTATATTACCTAATCTTCAAAGTTACCAAAGTCCCTGTATAGTGCACCAGCCAGAAAATCAGTACATAAACAACAGAGACGACATTGACACGGGGCAATGTCACACTCAATATTTCATACTTTTTGCGTTTACCTGAAGCCAGAGCAGAAGCTAATTAGCATGTAGCGTCCTATTCTTACCTCAGGGTATAATCACTAATGAGTCACGCATGCTGTAATAATGGCTTTGTTTAACTGGGCTTCAAATCACAGAAGGTACACCCAATGTAACACAATGGGGGAGAAAAATAGTTAACTTGAGAAAACTTTAAAGGGTCTATATTATGCAGAATTGACTCTTGTGAGCTTTAAGCCATGTTATAATGTTGTTACCGCCTCAAAAACATACCTGGATTTGGGTTGTGTTTTTGCTAATCCTGCCTTATTAGTCTGTCTAAATCTACAAAGCTCAAAATGCTCTGTTCCACCTTATGATGTCACAAAGTCATTACAGGTAGGAACTAATTAGGTGGACAAAGTAACTTTTCTGCCACCTTCTTCACCTTGCCTGTATTAAACTCACTTAAACGCAAACTGAAACTCACCTAGCTCCATGGATAGGTCTTATTTTAACCCTTTTAAAGAGCTGCTTTTACAATATTTATTTTTAACAATGTAATAATTTGATTTTATTCCATGAAAACAATTGGTTACAGCCCCTTTAAGGTAATGTTAGGCTACAGATATTTTTAACCCAAAACATGTGTTGTCAGTGAAGTCTTTATGACAAAAACCTGTCAATTACAGAAAAATCACTGGAAAATGGGCCCTTTATGTTGCTCCCCCTGTCAGAAGGCTCCTCTCCCATCACCTCTGAGACACAAGAGGTCCTCCAGAAATAATGGACCATGGATGTAATGATATCTGCAGCATGTGGAGTTTCCCCATAGACTATAATGGAACTGTGATGTATAGTATGATCAGTGTTATGACCTGTGCTGTTTAGAGGCAGGGTTTGATCACATGGGAACACAGAGGGAGTAACAGAAAGAGGTCTGTGCCCAACCTCATTTTTTTTTTTTAGTATTAAAAAGCCTGCTCCTGACTTGTATTTCGATACCCCAGGAAATGCCTTTTACTCCATACAGTATACTGTAAAAGCAGCTATTTGAAAAAGAATGGCATTACCTGTACGTTTTACAGTGTTTTTTTACAATTGCCTATGGAGCTCAACAGTGTGTGCCCACTCTGGTTCCGAAAGTACATTTTCATTTCAATTTTCCCATAAACGTTTCGAAAAATTCAAATATTAAGAGTTCAAAGAGATCATTGAGGCTAACCAGCTACTTGCCAACTAATATTCATAACGCAGTTGTTTTCAATTTAAAAATGCTTTAATAACTTTGTGGTTTATAAAGTTTCTGAAACAGATTTTAAAGGTGCACTGTGTAACTTTTTGGTTGGGGGTCCATCACCTGCTTGTTTCTATGGCGCTGTCTTTGCTCTGCCTGGAATGTTCCACACTATGACATTAAACAGCTCTACTTTACTGTTATTCAATTACAGGTGGTTTTACAGCTCATAAATACCTGTGAAAAAACAGGCATTCTGACTGTGAGCGGGGTCGCCTCTCCACAGATCTGACCTGTAACTTTTTCTGGTTTGGTCTCCATGAAGATAGAAAAGCTTTGTCTGTGAAACATTCCAGACAAAGCAATAACATTTCCATGGAGAAAAGCATGTGTTGGACCCTCCACCAGAAAAGTTACACAATGCACCTTTAAATGAAACTACAGGTCTTGTGTTCATTAGTTACGTAGCTGATTAGCCCCAAACAAGATTTCAAAATTTTAATATTAATTTTTTTTTAAGTCCATGGGAAAAATGAATGAGAAATGTAACTTGAGAATCGGGGTTGGGCGGTCACTGTCACTTCACTCATGGTTCAAAATTAAAGTTGTTTTATACAGTTCTCTCTGAAGCCATTTAAAACATTGTATAGATTTGTGTTGCATTCACACTCCTTGGTCCTGGTTTGATCCCAGTTTAGTCCTAATGTAGATTTTGCATGGTCTTGTTCTAGTCCTGGTTTAGTCCTGGTTTAAACCCAGTTTTAGCGTGTGGTGTACAAGCGTGAATGCAGCCTAAGCAGATCGCAATTATTCATAGAGTTATATTTATAGAGCTATTTTATTTGTCCATTGTTTACGTGGCTTTAGTGCTTTGTTTGTCTAAGAGGGTATCCCATAATGCTTTGCCATGTGACGTCACAATCAAAACCAAATGATGTTATAGTGTGTTTGTTTGTTTGTTTTTTATTATGAATGAGACCAGTGCAGTAGTTATGTCCCAAAGTCCTCTCATTGTGATATATACTGCAGTATGATGTAGTAATATTACCAGTGCTGTTTAGAGGCAGGTCCTTCTCTCCTGGGCTCACGGGGGCTGCCGTGGTGAGGGTTTGGTCACCGTCTTCATACAGATCTGACTCCTGCTCCTCTTTCTCTCTCTCCTTCTGGTTTAGATCAGGTTTGTCTCCTCTCACTGGTTTAGTAGCATCAGGATCAACAGACTTCACCATGAACTTGTATTCCAAACCTGAAAACCACAAAAGATGGACACTTCATACACTATACAATTAAATGTTTTTGAATAAAGTTTCAGACTTCACAGCCTCTGTCGCGTCTTGAGCCAGAACCAAACATGTTCATGCAATCAGATTTGTTTATTGAAGTGACACATGTAAAACAAAAGAGCTCACTGGTCGCCCATCATTTCAACTAAAATGACATTTCATTCACCTCAGATTCACAGAGTTTAGTACTTCACTCACTGATTCCACAGAAATCTGCAATGTTTGTCAGTCCCCTGTGATATTTTTTCCCTTTACTTATTTCCTCGTAGGACCATGTGTGTCCCTGATTGGCGAATCCACCTGCTAATCACGCCCATCTGAACTCTGGGAGATTCACTAGTGACCAGACTCACATTTTTGTATTAAAGTATTGAAGTATTGAAGTAGTGTGTATTCTGGATCCAAAGCAAAAGCCCAGTAATTACAGAGATATTAAATACAACCAGGACCAAGCATCTGCATTTTGACAGTAGAAGGGAAAATTGTTCTCCAGCCCAGTTATAAGATATGGGCAGTTCATGGTGACGTCATGGACCCAACCCAACAGTATGAATGACTGAACATTTAAACAACATACATACGTTTTTAGTAATGCACATTCATATTATATTGAGTCTACAGTGAGGAGGAGAGAAGTACTGTATATTAATCATGTTAAATTATTATTTGTGTGAAAATAGTCAATTTAACACCTTATTCTACTATATAGGCCATTGTTTTGTCATAACTCATCTTGGTTATTTGACATAAAATTATTTGAAGTTTTTTTTAATGCAGTTTCTTTTGTTACAAAGGAGATTTGGGGACAAAAATTGGACCAAACCAAACAGTGAGATGCCCTTGTAATACGTAAGCAAGATGTACTAATTTCTTGTATGAAAGTTGTTCAAAGGCCATTTCAGAAATATTGTAGGCATTCACTATTCAGGGATTAGAGACTTGTTTTTTGAGTATTTCTATTTGGGCTCAAAAGGACAAGGCAAACTCTCAGAGATAACAAGTGTACACATTTCTTCTTACATCATTTCAGATGTATTTTAATAAGACCATTACAACACACCCATGCCCTGGTAGAGCCGTGCAATTAACTGAATTCTAATTAAATCGAGATCTAATGGTTATCGGGGTGGGAAGGGTTGCCAAAAATTGTACTCAAATAAGATTACCATTACTTCAAACTAATGTTACTCATGTAGAAGTACATTAAGAGTCAAAAGGTATTTGGGGAGGTGTCCAGGAGCCTCCTCTCACCGTGAAAGAGTAGCAGCTCTACTCCGAGCTCCTCCTGTGTGATTGAGCTCTTCACCCTATCTCTAAAGGAGCGTCCAGCCATTCTGCGGAGGAAACTGATTTCGTCCACTTGTATCTGCCATCTTGTCCTTTTGGTCATTACCCAAAGCTCATGATCATAGTTTAGGGTAGGACCAGAGATCTAAACCAGGACTGAACCAGGACCATAGGTGGAGGTAAGAATGTAGATTTACTCGTAAATTGAGAGCTCTACCAACAATCTTTAGGTTGAGAGCTCAAATATTATTTTAAATGCTACATGTACTTGTGCAACTGAGTACTGTTTCAAAGACCTCCATTGACGAATTGTTTCCAATCATTAATCGAGGTCTACAGCCACAAGTCAAAATTAACTCTGATCTTGGTTATGTTTTTGATTAAGATTCAAATTCACAACATGGTAAAAAGCTTTAAACTGTAACATTTCATAACATATTTGTTTTAATACTATCTCTTTGATAAAATGATTGTGTAATGCTGCTTTGCCCTGAATGAGCCCGCCGCTCTTGTTGGCTCTCTTGTATGAATGCCTTTATCTCTCTATCGCCCCCTGCTGTGTGTTCTTATGACAGAACAGACAGATGGCTCTCCTCCGAGGGGCCGTGCTCAAGCCACAGGACACTCAACAATACACAACACAACACAAACAAATAAACAAACAAACAAAAACAACACAAGCTCACAGTATGTAGGCTGCAGAGTGCATACACTCACCACACTGATCCACCACCTCCTGAGTCACCAGTTCCTTCACCTCAGAAGCCTAAACACAGGGACATACACAAGAACAGTTATACAGAGATGTCACGATATCATATTTTAGAGGAATTATGAAAGAAAACATCACAAAATCCTTGCTTTTTTTCTTATCTAGAACTCAAAATTTTCCCACCAAGAACCACCAAAACATACACTTACAAGGATGTCACCATGTCACATTTTAGTGGAATTATGAAAGAAAACATCATAATTTTCAGTCATTCAAAATTATTTGCACCATGACAAAACAAAATCCCTTACTTTTTTCTCTTCTAGAATGTCTAATAATGGATCAGATTTATCTATTATGTGACGCGCCAAATGAAATCAACAGTGGTGGAACGTAACAAAGTAAAAGTAGTAAAGTACTGTACTTAAGTATCATTTTTATACTTTATTTAAAGGTGCACCGTGTAACGTTTTGGTTGGAAGGTTCGTCACCTGCTTGTTTCTATGAATATGTCATTGCTCGTTTTAAAGCTAAAAAAAATAGAAAAACAGGCATTCTGACTGTGAGAGGGGTCACCTCTCCACAAATCTGACCTGTAACTTTGGTCTTCATGGAGATTGAAAGGTTTAATACCATAGTGTGAAACATTCGAGACAAAGAAATAACATCTCCATGGAGAAAAGCATCTGACAGACCCTCCACCAGAAAAGTTACACAATGCACCTTTAAGAAAATTGGAAGGTGTGGTTATTTAGATACTTTTTACTTTTAATTCACCACATCTGGGAGCAGGTATCTGTACTTTCTACTCCACTACATTTTTGAACAGGACTGAAAAGTACATTTTTTATTATTGTCTGAGACCTGCTGAAAAGGCAGAGGGGTTTATTTTTAAACACGTTCATAATTTAACTTGAACAAAAATATTGTCATTATTATTATTATTATGAATAGATCTCAAAATCTGTGCAAAATACTTTTATATTATATTGTTTAAAATGATATATGATTATATTTTTTATATTTTTAAACAGATGCTTTTAAACAGGTGCTTAAACTAATATTTTTGCTTGCGATACTTTTTACTTGTATATTTTTGTACTTCTTCCACCGCTAAAAATCAAACTTCTGAATGAAGTAAATGAAATAAAGCAGCTTCTTTTCACTTGTGTTTAGTTTTTGGGGGAGTACAGACTAAGTTGAAATGATTTATTTTTACTTCTAACATCCAAACAATTACATTTTTAATATCTTCTATATTGAGACAAACATATTTGCGAATACAAAAAATGTTAACATCCCTAAATTACAGTCAGTGAAATGAAATTACAGTTTTCGTTATCTATTATCATTTGAGTACTGTTTGACATTTGGCAATGGCAGGGCTGGATGTGATATTGTGATATTTACCGATAGTCCAGGCTCTCCTTTCTCTCCTTTTATTCCTTCAGTTCCCATAGATCCCTATGAAACATTACAGCCATAGGTTATATTTTCATTTGTTATTTCTGTCATAATTAAAAGAAATCTATTTTTAACCACTAATAAAACACTGGCTCCTGTTACCTAAGAGGAACATGAGTCGATTTGAACAAACATATCTCTTAATCTCTAAATATCATTTTATTTCTGCTGAATGAGTCAGAGCAAACTCACGGGGAGTCCTCTGAGTCCTGGAGATCCTGGTTGTCCTTTCTGGCATGGCTTTGTTTTTCCTCTGCGCCCCTTCTCACCCTAAAGGAAGGAAATTGTAAAAGAGAAATAAATCAGTTACATCATATTAGTGTACAGGGCTCCCTCCTGTTTCACAGTATAGGAGTATAGGCGTACCAGCGATGGTAATGTTACTTCAAAATAATATTACTCAAGAAAAAATACAAAATGGATTTAAACACATTTTCAAGAGCCTGTGATCAATACGAGTGTTCATGATCCTGTTGAGGTGTTTGATTTTCAAGGTGAGAGCGACTAACTAAAAACTGTTGGTTAATGACAGCTTGTGAATGTAATGTTATTAAGGTAAGACCTTTTTACAGTATAAATCATCTCACCTGTTGTAGATCCAGCTAAGTTAGTTCTTTTTGGTGAGTTTGTGTTAAAATAAAGCTCAGTTTAAAGTCTAACAAAGCCTCAGACACAGCAGTGCCTAGAGCTAGCATCACACCCCCAGAGAATGTTAAAGACATCAAGTGCAAAGTATCAATAGCATTTTTATATTTTATTCTTGAGTTAGTTGCTGGGACTTGGCCCACAAATAGACGGACTTCGATGTGTTCGGCATTTATAAAGAAATTAACACAGAAATACAGATATCAAAATATTCCCAAAATAATTAGACTGAAGGAAATATACTCGTCCAACATCATGTCTACCTCTTGATCCTCTACAGTGAGTCAGTCTGACCCATTCTCCACATATGAGAGATCTCTTCATAGCTGTGTACTGGTCACTGCCAACACTGAGGCTAGAGTAATTGTAGCTGAAAGGAACTAATTGAGCAAGATATTACTGGAACCAAAATAGACCTGTATTTAAAAGCTCCTTAGATTGAAGTAGACAGGATAATGTCAATCTAAAAGTAGTGTATGGAGTATGGTTGTCAAAATATCAAAAATCAGATACAAATCCATATTGAAACTAGTATCGAAACTACTCATTTGAGCAGGTATCGATACTAAAAAGACACATTCACAGGACAGAAATGAACCTTTCCTGAATAGCTTTAGAATGATCTTGAGCACATAGACTAGTATAAGTCCATGGACCACTATGGAACCTACAGGACCACTGAGGGATTACACAGATATAAGATCACATGGTAATACAAAAGGAAGATTTAATGATTCTATATTACACAAAACACACTCTTGTGAGCTTTAAGACATGTTATAATATTGTTACCTCATGAAAAACATACCTGGAGTTATGTTTTGTCTCATTCACACACCGAGTAACCCTTTATTGGGGTTATTTACTACTCTCAAAATGCTCTGCTCCACCTTGTGATGTCATGAAAAGCAGTAGTTTTCAAGTTAATGGCTCCCTTTTACCTTTAGCTCAGTAGAGTTTGGCAGTTTTTTCTTTTTGTAAAAAATGCAGGGTTTGTGTGTTAAACATGTGTGAATGAAACAAAACACAACTCCAGGTCTGTTTGTGATGAGGAAACAACATTATAACACACTGTAGATCCGAAAATAGTGTAATATAGGAAATGTTGAAAATGACAATCTACTTTCTAAATAAAGAATTTTTTTATTTTATTATGATCAGTGGTATCAGAATCGGTATTGAGTATCGAATCTATTCTTTAGTATGAAGTTTGAAATTTTAGTACAGCACTATTATAAAGTATGACGCATTTTTCATGGAAGAATTAACGTTAGTGTCTTTAGAAATATGACTGCATTTAGTGTCATTTATCAACGTAGCATATTGCTCTAAAGACGGAGGTCTGAGTACTTCTAAAAATATGCTTTCCCGTCACTTTTATATCCATCTCAAAGTAGTTAGACATGTTTTCGGCCCTTTTACATTCGTGTGTCGTCCGAAATGAAGGAAAGCAGTGATTAAACTGACTTTTACTCTGACAGACTGACTTTTCTGTTTCCTTCTGCGAAAAAACTGACAATGACACAACAAATAACAGCCCCACTCAAACAGAAACATGACATTTAGACATTAAAAAGTTCAGTTCAGCAGCCTGAGAAGAGCTTGATACAGTAATTAGATATTAATCTGTTTTAATTAATCTGTCTCAATTTGTGAATACATATTTCACAACTGTTAGAGTAAACCAAAGCTCTAATTTGCCAGGGTTTCAAGTTTCTATTGATACTTTGCAGCTGCATTAGGGAACAGTTTTTCAGTTGGTCACTCTCCATGAACGCTCATATTGATCACAGGCTCCTGAAAATGTGTTGTTTAAAACCATTTTGTATTTTTTATCAAGTTTTCAGACCCTCTTAAAACTTTTTTTGACTGTCTTTGCTAATATGTGCATGTCTCCATAGTAACGCCTGAACATTTGACCATGGAGATACACGTAGAACACCCACAACATGATGTCACTGCAAAGTATCAACAGGTAGAGAGAGGTATTTTAAAACTCAGCTTTTCTACCACTTAACTGATGTAAAACTATGATAAAAATGTACCACAATTACGATCCGACCAAACGAAGTCATAATTTAAAAACATGAATCTGTCATATGCACTTTAAAGGTGCACTGTGTAACTTTTCTGGTGGAGAGTCTGGAGGTTATTGCTTTGTCTAGAATGTTCCATAGTATGCACATTTATACTTTATTTTTAAGGTGAGGTGGGTTTCAACAGAAAATATGCAGCTCGTAGTGCATAGTACAGACAATATGTATCATGCTGTGAAAATACATATAATAATACAGACATAATAAACAAGTAAACACTCCACAAGACTCCACCTTTGGTCCTGTGTTTCCCCTCGGCCCTGGTGCTCCGGGGGGCCCTTCGTCTCCGTCTCTCCCCGGACTTCCAGCTGAGCCTTTGAATCCAGGAAAACCAGGAAACCCCGCCACTCCCTGAAACAAGAGGAACAATGTAAATGAACTGCTGTGTGACTTTTGTATAAACTTGTATAAACCTTTAAATGTGACTTAGGACATGATTTTGATTTTATACTTTTATACTCACTTTTATATGGTCTTGGGTAAACTTTTGAACATTAATTAATATAAAAATAATACAGGAACTTTTCTTGCAATATACACTGGTGCATTTGGTATAATTAAACTGATCTCTACCACTGGAGCGTTTCGTGATTTCAGTAGAATTAAAAACATTTTAATATTTTAGCTATTTGGGTATTTGAGTCAATTGAGGGCCAGTAAAAAATCAGAGAAACAGTTAAGTAGGAGGAATGAGGTTGGCCACTCTCTATATTGTTACCACTTTTAATATTCTATAAATATTATTAGGAAATGTTCTGTCTTTTGTATTTGTGTGTAGTTCAGTTCCTCCTTGATGCTACAAACAGCCTGAAATAAGACCTAAAATACAGATTATGTTTATGCTCCATGGTTTGCATAGACTCACCTTGTCACCCTTCTCCCCGACTTCCCCATCAGCTCCATTCAAACCTCCTTCACCTTTATCACCCTGAAAAAGACAAGTTCAAGGTGCACTATGTAACATTTCTGCTTGTCTCCATGGAGATATTATTTTTTTATTTTAGATTATTCCACAGTGTGGTATTACATTTATCTATCTCTGTGTAAACAAGCAGTTGACCAAATACAAAACGTGCATAATATTTTGTTTAATGTGATCATTTTTTTCTTTAGTTTTATGTCGTGAACAACCTTGCGTCCAGTGAGTCCATTTAATCCAGGAATTCCAGGTGTTCCAGGTAAACCCGTGTCTCCCTGTTTACAAAGGCAAAGCATCTATTTACTATCTATTTCTATTAATCCATAGGTTAAGACCAGTCAGTGAACAGCAGCTTTTAGCAATAATAATCCCCACAACCACAATTTTACTGTTAATATAATTTTTCACACCTTTCTTTGCTAATGTTTTTTAAAGACTGCTATATTGACTTCCATTAAAAGTAGTATAGTTCCAGTATCTATCCATGTATTTCAGAAATTAGGACTATTACTATAGCAATTAACAATTTAGCAAAAAAAAATGTTGCATATCCATGAGTTAAAATTAGAAAAGCTAGTACGGTAGCCATAGCAATTAAAAATTCAAAACAACATATCTTTCGAATGGTCAACTGTCCTCAGAATGGTGTCATATAACAGGAAGATAAAAACCACAAATATAAAATTTTGCTTGGTGGTTGAATTTTTTTTGGTCTATAGTTCTGAGTAGCTCTGATCAAGATTCACCAACCTTTTCTCCATTAAGTCCCGGACTCCCAGTGCGACCAAGTATCCCTCGAAAACCCTGAACAGAAATGATCTTAACACATTAGAAAACATTTAAGAATTAAATCAGTAAGAATATTAAGTTTATTGTAAAATATGACCTTCTCTCCCTTTGCCCCTTTGTCTCCTGGTAAACCTGGTTCCCCTGGATCTCCCTGCAAAACAAAATACATTTAGGGCATGACAGATTTTCATATTTTTTCTTATCACTTTGACAGTTTAAGTATCCTCCAGATGTTTAATCCGGAAAGAGTTTCTGAAAAGCTGAAAATATGACATGTTTGTGACAAGAGGATGAAGCCAAATTAACTTTTTATTGAATTATGTTGACTAATTATGTTGTATTTTTTCACATGTTGAGTATTCATTTCACCTGACTTCCTTTCTCCCCCTGAAGTCCATCGTCACCTTTGTCCCCTTTGGCTCCGTCCACTCCATCATCTCCATTACGGCCCTTAAAGAATAATAATTTTAAAAATGCATTAAATTTATAATAAAGCACTAAATTAGTTATACCTTTAAAACTGTGTATTTTGTGAGGAAAACTATCACATTAGGTTAAAGGTGAACTGTGTAACTTTTCTAGCGGAGGGTTTGTCAGCTGCAGGTCTCTATGGAGATGCTATTGCTTTGCTTGAAATGTTCCAAAGTATGAAATTAAAGTAGAGACAAGCATGTTACAAGTCAGATCTGTGGGGATACGACGCTGCTCCCTGCAACAAAAACACCTGTAATCCGCTACCTGCTTGTCTTCATTTTATTGCTTTGCCTGAATGTTCCGCAGCCTTCAACTTTTCTATCTCCATGGAAACAAGAATGCCACCAGGCCAAGTTATGAGTCAGATCTGTTAAGAGGCAAGCCCACCCTTTTTTAATGTATTTTTAAGCAATAAAAACACAAATATTTGATAGATAATTTAATATCATAGTGTGGAACATTTCTGGCAACCCTAACCCAGGCACAGTAATAACATGCAGTAGTGTAACCTCAACCAGAAAAGTTCCACAGTGGACCTTTAACTTTATAGATATGTTATTCACAACAAAAAGTCATTTTTACCAGCCAAAGCAAATAGATGCACTAAGTATATTATAGCATGTAGCATCTTCCTAGTCAAAGTACAGCCTGAGACTTGTGGTTGCCTTTTTTTGCCAACCACCATGTGTTTTGTTCAAGGACACAACAGCAATGTAAATTGCCAATAGTTGGAATTGAACTGCCAACCTCTGGTTAAGCAGACACATGTGTCTATGAACTGAGCTGAGGCTACAGCCCCTGCACCGATCACATGTCATGTTCTTAATCAAATGTTAAAGAGGTTTTACACTGACAACACAATGAATCACACTCTACCATGACTCCATTCAGACCAGGCTCCCCAGTGTCTCCCTGTAAACATAAAACAGTTACTTATTAAAATATTACAAGTAATTTTACCTGCAATAATATTTATGTCTTTTAATAAGTGCTTTCACCTTCTGACCCACTGGACCTCTGGCTCCAAAGCGTCCGATCGCTCCTTTAGTCCCAGCATCACCTTTTAGACCCTTTCAAATTAGAAAGACAATAGAGAATACATATAAAATATTTTTAAAAAGCAAATTGTAAAATAAAAAAATCTAAGTCAAAATCATATCCCATTTCACAGTATTTGTACTGTATTACATTCAAATTAAACAAAAATATTGTAAATGAGAAGGCGATTGACCTATCTGGTCAAATAACAAATAAATTAAGAATTAAAATTTTAAGATATTTTTTATGCAAAATGTCAAATAAAATAGTCTGTAAAATGTAAACATGTATAAAATATATCACCTTGACTCCAGGAGGACCGTCTTCTCCTTTTTCTCCTTTATCTCCATCAAAACCAGGAGGACCTCTCTCACCCTGAACAAAAATAGCCACAACATTGACTTTGAGTAAAGATAAAAAATTTTGAATAAACAGTCACAGGAGCAAAATCTATAAAAGTGAAAGTATTAAAGTACCAATTTAAAAAAGTACCAAGTAAATAACACAAGCTGTAGCCTAAATCAATCAATAATGCAACACTTTTTCCCATTCAAAACATATAACATTTAAAATCGCTATGGCAACCGGTGTAATTTTTCATCATTCTGAAAACCTATGGATAGTTCAAAAGAAGCTCACCGTGTCTCCTTTGATCCCTTTATACCCACGTGGCCCTTGCATTTGGGTTACACTTCCCTGTTGAAAGAAACGATCGAACAAAATTAGAAAAATCTTGGCTAATTATAATTTAGTTGTAATTTTTTGTAATTAGATTTCCTGCTCCAGTAATAAAATAATCTTACTCTGTCCCCTCGGATGCCAGGTACACCTCGTTCCCCCTGATTTGAAGAGAAATGACATTAGTGACATTTGTTTATTCACCTATGGGCGATTCTCATATGTCAGGGCGATGTCCCTAAGTCTGTTTTACATGAATCACTTTACATTGCAGCACGATTAGGATTAGAGTTTGGTCTCTCGCGGTAACGGGCCTTGAAAGGTCAGCTGCTGCTTGATTGAGTGTGATTAATATTATTGCACTATTGATGCTTGAGCGGAGAGGAAAATAACAAATATAGAAGCTCTATGCTGGACACAGGGACGCCTAGACAAAACTATACTTTAAGATAAAGCGAATGTAGTCCTCTGTGCTTAGGCTGTATAAAAGGAATGTGACGTCCCCCATAGCATTACTTTCGTTTTTGACTCTCTGAGCACCCCCTCCATTTGCTCTCTATGTTAAATCACTCCCCCTTCAGAGCACTATGACAACACAATCAGCGTGCATCCAGCTATCAGGCTGCAAAGCTGTAGTGTGTTGTTTTGTATCATGCTTTTGTATAGTTTCAGAAAATTGTTGTGTGGGAACATGGATGATGAAGGATTATGGACTAAGCACTGGACAGAATCATATTGCTAAACATGAGGAGGGTTCAAATAAGGCCCAGGAGAGACCGCTAAATTACTCAAATATGCATGAATGACACATAAAACGTCTTCAGGTATGTTTTTGATGTCTTTTAAGGTATTTTTGAGCTATAAAACACCTGTCATTGAACAAATGCAAAAGAGATGTGTTTAATGCCCTACTGTGGAACATTTCAGGCAAAGAAACAACATCTCCTGAGTTCTAAGAGACTGGGATGTTCTGGGGATGACTCGTTCAAATGTCCGGCCAGCTCTGTCCAACTGACGCAAAAACTGCCCCTGACTCAACTGTCGATTAATCACAAAATGGAGGACACGTTTTAGGAGCTTCATTAATGTCCCGTGCCTAGAAAGTGTTAAACAGTTGGTGTGGTGTTGTGGTCTAAAAATACTATGGAAATGACTATCATCTGTGAACAGTTTTACTAATGACTTGGATTATAATCTCAAATGAAGGAATTTGAATACTTACTTTTTCACCTTTAGTGCCTCGAAAGCCTTTGGGACCCTGAAAAATACAATAATAGATAAAAGTTTTTTTTTATCATAAAGTCAGAAGCAGCTACTACTACTACTATTATTAGCACTATTACTACTACTACTGCCTACTACTTCTAGTATTATTAACAATTAACACATTACTTTAACTACTACTGCAATTGTTTGTATAATCTCTCGGTCGTCCAGATAGGATCCATCAAATAGGAGAAATTCAATACTGTCAAAATGCTGCAAATACTACTGTTTATACTAGTACTACTACTACAACCTCAGGTAGCCACTATTACTACCACAATAACAACTACTACAACTACTACTACAAATATTACATAACAACTACTGCTTCTACAACTACAAAATACTTCTACTATACCACTACAACTACCAATACTACTACTGTCAATGTCAAATTTATTCATAATGGACAATTAAAAAATCCTCAGGTAACTGTGACTATTGCTGCTACTACTACAGCAACAACTAGTAGTACAACTACTACTACAAATATTACAACTACTACTGTTTCTACAATTACAAAATAAAATGTGTCTTTGCACTTTTGCACAAAAACACAAGGGCAGTATTCAGTTGATTTTTGTCAATATTTGGCATCAAACCCCAACCTGCAGCACTACTATTACTTTGAGTCTTATTTACCAGATGTCCTGGAATGCCCTTTTCACCTGCAGTCCCCTTTTCACCCTAAAAACACGAGCAGTAAAATAAGCATTAAAAAGGTTACATTAAAAACATAAATGTAGACTATGATGATAAAATGTGTGGCATAAATAAGTGCGTTACTGAAGCGTCACCTTTCTCCCTGGGAATCCCACCAAACCTCTGGCTCCAGGCTCTCCAGGAATACTGTCCCCCTAAAGAAACAAACTCTGACATTTTATTTATATGCAAATATTTACACACAGAATAAAATGTTGTTACTGAAATGTCCAAATATTCTTACAAATAATTGCCAATCAGTGGGTTATTAGTGATTAGCAATTATGCCTGATTCATTTTTTATTAACTCGAAAAATATTGTTTGAACACCTGGTCAAAAAGCCTTACAAATGTCGTCCAGAACAGGACCTAAAAGTCATGAAAAGACAATATTTTACCTTTTCTCCTTTCACACCAGGAATTCCAGGATCACCCTGAGAAAATAACAGTATTATTGAGTTTCAGATGAAATCACAACATTCTATTTAATATATTTAATAGAGATGGGGGCAGCCATAGACCGTATAAAGAAGTGGACTTAGTGTGTGTGACGTCACCCATAGTGTTCGGCTTCAGCTAAATGAAGCCAATCTAGGCTAGCAGTTATAGAGGCTAATCTAGAGCTAAGATTCATATTTGGAAATCTGAACGCATGTATTATAACAACCAAAGAGCCTTTCAGAAGGAAGGGTGTTGAAGGTAACGCCCCTTCTCGTCCACACCACTGGTTTGGCAGGGGGCAGGTGCTTAGCTGTAAATTAGCTGTAATTTAATTAACTCTGTAAATTAAATTTGTTTGCTCATAGAAAGTGAATTGGAGCCAGTGTCATTGGAGCCGAAACACACCCATGCTCACTTCTATAGGAGCAACTAAAGGGAATATAGTTAAAATGCAGATTTTCTATTGTTCTATTGGGTCTAGTCACTGAAGAAATGATCAGCTTCAATATTTGTGAATTTACTTTTTAGCTATATTGCATGGCAAAGTGCAATGTATTCATTAGACAAACTGGCTCTTGCCCCACATCTGAGAGTACAACATCATCACATTTAATCTCATCTCATTTAAAACATCCCTCCACAAATGCCTGTTAAATAATGTCAATAAAAAAATCATTACCACAGCACCAGGGGGTCCTCGGGGGCCTTGAGTTCCTGGTGTCCCGTTCTTCCCCCGTTTCCCTCTGTCTCCCTGCATCAGAAATACAAATGTAATATATTGGCCTAATCTATAAACAAAAAAAGGCTTATATTCATTAATTCTGACTCAGCAACAGTTTTGATATCACATATTATCCAATTACATGAAAAAAATGACATGTTTTCATCTCTGTTGTTAAAAGAGCAATATGTAGCTTTTCTTGCGTCTACCACCTAATTGTGTCAGAAGAGATGAGATTGTGTTGCTTGGAATATTCCACAGTATGGCATTAAACTTAATCATCTTGCATTTATTAAATTACAGGTGTAACTATTGCTAAAAATATATATAGCTCGATAAACATGCTTTGCTGTGCCCATGTTGCCTGACCAGCAGCTCCTCCTACATTCTGTTAGAATCCAGAAGGGACTGGGACCAGACCACAGAGTGTGAAAAAACTCAACATTTTAGATGATCCAACCACAGCTGCTCATTTGTATCATGAGTCTCTCAAATGTGGAAGACTTCTCCTCTCAAACATTCTCGTAACATTCAGAACAAAATATATCACTTCTTTTACCTGAAATAAGTAATAGTTTCTTGCTTCGATTGTTAATTCTGTAAAAACCCGCACTGTTTCTCAGTCCTTTATGTTGTTTTTTCTCATTTATTTATTTGTAAGCAGCCATGTTTGTTTTGACGCGAACTGACCATGCGTCTCTCTGATTGGTTAATCCGTCTGTCAATCACGCCCTCTGAAATCAGCTCCAGATCCACTCGTCTTTGTAAAGTTTTTTGGTTTTTTTTGTAAAGTGTGTGGTTCTGGCTGGTCAGGTAAGTTTCCATGGAGTGTAATGCCATACTGTGGAACGTTCCAGGCAAAAGAATAACTTCTCCATGGAGAAAAGCAGAACATTTCACCAGAAAAGTTATTATTAAAAGTACACCTTGACTTTCAAAACATGTAAAATGGTGTAAAAGTTTGGTCAGAAATACATGTTAAATAAAAAAAAATAAATGTCCCTGTTGATTTAATCTTTGGTGAGTGAGTCCATTAAAAATCTATTTAAAAACAGGTTCACCCACACATGTCCACTCTTTACTGAATAGAAAAAGTCTTTAGCTCATTTGTATGTCAGTGGTGGAGCTCATATCACACAGCATCCAATTATGGAAGACACAAATGACATGTTTCTATTTGACTGGGACTGACTGTGGCGTAGGTTTTTAAGGATTGTTTTTATCTGTACTAAACAAGGAGGTGGTATTGTTTGAATATAATACTGATCTTGAAATAAATCATATCATCAAGCTCTGAGTATAATTTTGTTTTGGTTGAAGTATTCTGATTCTGGTTCTGATTAGAAGTGTTGGCTGCCTGATCAGCCTATGAACACACACACTTTTTCAATACTTGTACTGTGACATGTGGGTCTGGAACATTTACTTATCACTCCAATTTCAGTTGTCCGTGATTGACAGATGGAGCAACGAATCAGAGAAACACATGGTCACATCTGTTTCAAAACAAACGTGGCGGCTTAATGTACGGAGAGCTGGAAAACAGTGCCCAGATTTTGTTCTGAATAACACGAGAATTCTCAAGACGAGATATCTTCCGCATTTGAGAGATAAGAGCTACAAATTAGCCACTGTGATTGGATAGTTATTTCTTACGCTGTTTTGGTCTGGTTCCAGACTCTCCTGCATTTGAACAGAATTGTCCTGTCCTGTCCTAGTTGTGTCATAGTCCACTCCAGTCCAGGTTTAGCCTTTAGTATAGTACTGGTTTAGTCTTGGTTTAGGTCACATTTACACATATCCTGGTTTGGTCCTGGTTTGATCCTGGTGTAGTGCTGATGTAGCCTTGGTTTGGTCTTATTCTAATCTTGTTTTGTTTTTTTGTTTGTTTTTGTTTATTTAACATGGCCATGTATAAGTACATTAATTAATACATCCAAATATCCATATGTTTGCAATCAAACCATGCATCCACAGTCATGGTCTAGTTCTGGTTTGGTTTTGGGTCCCAGTTTAGTCCCATTGAGGTGTTTAAGTGTGAACACTCCTTAATTTACAATCCTGATTTAGCCGTTTTGATGTGGAATGTCCTGGTTTAGTATAGAGTACCCCACCCAAACCCATACACCTGTACCTCTCTGCCAGGTGCTCCAGGATCCCCCGGTTGTCCCCTCAGTCCGGGGGAGCCCTGCTGACCGGCATTACCCCGGATGCCCTGTATGCCCTGAGCACCAGGGGGTCCTGGTTCCCCTGGCTCACCCTACAATTATCACAAAACACAAAGAAGAAACGCCAAAGTCAATGTGAAATATGTACAATTAATAGTCACTACTTTTATGTAATGTAATGTTATGATTTGGGTCCTATATTATGTTCAGATTAATTACTTTCAAATTCAGTCTGCTTTTATCACATAACATGCTCATAACAGTTTCAAAAACAGACTCAGCCAATTTAATTTGTGAAATTAAAACAGTGAAAGTCAATCACAGAGACAGTGATTGAAAAGCTGTGAGCGGTAATTGGTTTAGCAAACAAGTCTGGAATGAGCTAGTTCTGGTTTAACTTATCTAGGAGACAGATGGCACTTGGTACAATATATATTTTGTTCTCAAAGTAAACTGATCTCAAAGTAAATTCTGTTAGTATAGTGGGAAAGTGAGCGTTGTTTTAAAGGGAGTAATTCAGAAAATGTTAAGAAATTGAGACTTTTGACTGCCATCCACTTTAAAGGTCCAATATTATGCAAAAATAACCCTTGTGAGCTTATAGTCATCGTGTTACTTCATCAAAAACATATCTGGTGTTGTGTTTTGTTTCATTCACACATGTTTGAGTAATCCTTTATTATCAGTTTGTCTATATCTCCAAAACTCAAAATTCATCACCTTGTGATGTCATGAAGTCGTAGTTTTCAAATTAACAGCTACCTTTTACTTTCAGTTCAGTACAGATGGCAATTCCAGACTTGAAATCATTAGTGAAGGCGTATGGAGTTTAAAAACACAGTGGAGCACTTCCTGCATTACCACATGACATCACAAGGTGGAATAGAGTGTTTTCAGTTTGAGAAGACTATGCAGGGTTTGTGAGTTAAACATGTGTGAATGAAAGAAAACACAACCCCAAATATATTTTTGATGAGGAAACAACATTATAACAAATCAGAAGGTAAATATAATTTACACTGCCCTGTGTTCTACTCTCAAACTTCCTCTTACCTTGTTTACTTGCCCTGGACTTGTTTAATTGCTAAACTATGTAGAGTCATTCTAATCAATTGTTCTTTACCAGCCTCTCCCTCACTTCCTTTAAGTACTTGATCTTAATCCACCTTTTCTGTTCAAAGATTGCTCCTGAGGCCAAAATAAGTCGACTGTATACTGTCTGCATCTAATTATAAAGCGTTTTCGAGTCCAATATCAGGAAGTGCACGGTCTGCATGCTAGTTGTTGTTAGCATTATCATCAGGGCAAACTTATAAACTAATTGCGGTAAATAAGTAGGATGCTCGGAATGTATAAGGTCAGTGAGGATCATCTTTGGTTTAAATTGACTTTTTTCACGTTTTTAAGATGGTAAAAATCAGGTTCAGTGCATTTAACCACTTAAACATTTCCTACCATGAAAATATTCAGAGAAGTCTTTATGATTTTTATTTTTTATTCAACTGGGGCAGCGCTGGTGTAGTGGGTTAAGCACTGGAGGATAGCCAGTTCAAATAACAGCCCAGCACCTTCTACCATGTGTGTCCATTGGCAAGGCACTTCCCCCTCTCATGGCCTAATGTGAAAGTACTTTTGTTTTCTAAAATGTAGTAAAACAGATTTTTGCATACCTTCTGTCCAGGAGGTCCGGCCTGCCCTTCAGGTCCTCTGTAGCCCATACCTGGCTCTCCCTAAAACAGACGACAGCAAACGTTCACTTGTACTTTCCATGTACAGCTCAATAATAATTAAACTTTTATCAGTGAACAATAAGAATTTTACCTTTTGTCCCTTTTCACCAATTTCTCCCTGCACAAAACACAGCAGTGAGTATTGGCATTTTCATGTCTCAAGAACACAAAATATAAAACTTAAAAGAATCCGCAGACTAAGCAGAGCTGCCTGTAAGATGTTAACAAGGAGAATTATTAATGCCAACTTTAATCCACTGTCCTAGCATCAAAACAAGAAAGAAGAAAGCAACATCCAAACCATGGAACTTTATTTAATTATTAATTTTGACAGGATCTCCGCCAGTGTCAGTGTCACAAAGCAGAGCAGCGGCATTTTTCTGAACTGGTGGTGTATTTTCTGCAACAATTGTCAGTTTTTGTTTGTGATGGGGGGATGATGAAGGCTTTAATTAGCTTAATCAGTGGGTTGTTACCGTGACTCAGTGCGTCTCCACAATACACAGATATGATTCTCTCTCCAAAAGAAAAGGACACAATATCTTCTATATTACGTCAGACTCATAAACTGTCTAATGCAGCTCTCAATAGAAAATTATATCAGGTTTAATAATGAGCATTGTAAGGAAATGTACTCATATTTCCTATCTAGGCTGAAAACCACAAGTACAAATGTGCATGCATAATAATAACTAAACCTTTATCAAACCAGGAAAGCCCCATAAAGATATGAAGACTCAAGGCACGCTTAAAGGTGGTAAGCTACAGCCATATACGCCCTGGGGGAGACCAAAGACAACATGGCTGCCAATCTGTTTCCTCATTACAGGTCTGTCACTACATGGAGTTGTGTTTCGTTTCATTCACACAAGTTTAAAAAAACAAACCCTGCATATTTAGGCTGAGGTCTTCTCTCAAATGGAAAAAAACGTGATGTAGGAAGGAACCTTTCTGTTTTTAAACTCCACACATCTTCATTAGAATCATTTGAATAATTTCAGCCCTGGAACTGCCAATCTCTACTGAAGAAAAGGTAAAATGTAGATGTTAACTTGAAAAATACTACTTCATGACATCACAAGGTGGTACAGAGCATTTTGAGCTTGGAAATGCAGACAGGAAGACTAATAATAGGATTACTCAAACATGAGTGAGTGAAAAAACAAACAAACACATAACTCCAGGTATGTTTTTAATGAGGTTACAGCATTCTAACATGACTTAAAGCTCACAAGAGTCCATTTTGCACAATATAGGACCTTTAAAAAATTCTGTGGAATGTTTTATTAACGTAGCTGTTAATTAAGTTTCAGAAACAGATTTTAAATAAGAATGCAAGTCTTGTGGTCTTGTGTTAGCACATAGCTGATTGGCTTTAAGCGAGTTTTCAAAAATGCATAAGAAATTTACTTCCAGACCAGAGGTTGGGCGGTCACTGTTGAGCTCCATTATACTCCCATTAACATAATCAAAGGTAGCTGAAGTGTCTTGCTTAATGACACCAGAGCAGAATAAACTAAGAAGAGTGGGATTCAAACTGCCAACCATGTTCTACCACTTCAGCCAGATATGAGTGGACAATTATTGAAAATCATAATAATAATCAAGCTATTGTGCTACTCGGGCATATTTGTGCTGAAGCTGCTTGCGCACACAATTATTCATATATGCACTGTTCTAATTTAAATACATAAATGAAATGAAATATAATATTTTATCTCATAGTCCATATAAGATATAAGCTATTCCTCCATGTGTGGACCCTTTATTATATTAAACATCTGAGTGTATTTTTATTCACCTTTGATCCTGGTTTTCCGCTCTCTCCTGGCTGCCCCTGTTATATAAAAAACATATTATTTCTCCTGACATTTTTAAAGATTTATTTGTCAACTTTACACAATATTACCTTAAATAAAAAGTACTCTGGGTTGTATGGGTAGGGCTGCTGTGTTTCGGGGTCATATCCTTCTTGTCTCCTCCTCTCCATCTCCTCTCTTCTCCTCTCCCACTCCATCCTCTCTCTCTCCAAGTCTTCCTCAGTCCTCTCCGAGTCTGGTTCTGGGTCTCGATCCAAGTCCTCATTGGTCTCCACTTGGTCCAGATCCTGGTCTAGATCTTTTGTCCTCTCTCTTTCCTGTTGCCTCTCCAGTTCTCTCTCTCTCTCCAACTCCTCTTTCTCTCTCTCCTCTTCTAGCTCATTTTGGTCTAAATCCTGATCTTCGTCATCTGTGGTCCACTCATAGTCTCCGCTCTCCTCCTCTTCCTCAATACCTGGGTAATAGCTTGGTTCTGTAGGTTTTGTGTTCCATTCCTCAGTTTCTTCTTCCATGTTTTTGCTCTCTGTAGCAAGGTACCTCAGTCTGTCCTTTACTCCAAGTCTACCACTAGGTCTATAGGGATTTTGTTGTTTTTTGTTCTAAAAAAAATGTTTAAATACACTTAAAATTAACAAAATATCTCAATTCAAACTAAACATACGCATTTTATATTGTAGGGTTTAGATTTAATCACATAATTCTATAGGCGTGTAGTCTTTAAAGGTGCACTGCGTAACTTTCTATGTCTTTGTATGTCTCTGGCTTGTCTCCATGGAGCTGTTATTGCTTTGTTTGGATGTTCCACAATATGGCATTAAGCTTATCTTGCTTGATGGCGACAAGAAGGTGACGCCACCAGCCCACATAACAGGTCAGATCTGTGGAAAGGCAACTCTGCTCAAAGAAATATGTATTTTTAAGGGTGTTTTTTGGTCACTAAAAACCCCCTTAATGTTACACATATACTTAAATGCCATGGTGCGACATTCTATGCAAAATTATCTAATCTCCATGGAGACAAGAAGTATCTACTATCAGAAATGTTACGCAGTGGACCTTTAAATGAGAAGACCATGTTTAACACTGGATTTTTGAATCCAGTGTTAAGAGAGAAACATTTTAAAATCTAAAAATAACTAATAACTTACACTGAAGTTCTTATAACCTTGAGCTCCCGATGTGTGGTACTGCAATTGAACAGAGTAATATTTGTTCAGTGTAATTGCTAAATATACTTGTTATTATAGTTAAATATAAAAGATTTGTACTTGTGGTCCTTCTTTGAATTGGCCTTTCCTGCCTGCAGCCCCTGGCATGGACGCCTGCAATGTCAACATTTCATTGGTAAATAGCCTTATTGGTGAACCTTTTAAACAATAGAAATTACAATTGTGATTTGACTTTGCACTGATCTTCAAATCTGGATGTTTTTGTGATTCTGTGCTTTTTTTTAACTCAAGAAAAAACACTAAATGAATTTAAACAACACATTTTCATGGTCCTGAAATTATGAGAGTAACTAACTAAAAATAACTGTTAAGTATCTTATGACTGTAATGTTTTTTGAGAGGGACTTGTTTAACAGCACAAATCATTTCACCTGTTGTAGTTCCAGCTAAGTCAGTTTTTTCTGGTCAGATTGTGTTAAAATAAAGATCAGATTTAAGTCTAACTTGAGTAACAGAGTAGCACTTTCAGTTAGTTTCACATCTCCAGAGAATGACGACCTGTGATATCAGCTGCAAAGTGTCAATAATGAGTGTTTTATTGTAAATATTCTGTGTTATTTGTCTGCAAACTAATTCCAAGATAGTTTTTTTATAGACATGGTATTGTTTGAACTTTAAACTGAAAACTTTATTTTTCTCTTTCCCTATCTACGTTTTTGATTATGATAAAAATGGAGATATAAGCTCTAAGAAAAGAATAAATATGTTTCCCCATATTACCAAGCCATAGAGGACTTACCCCTGAATGAGTCCACTGCACACTTTTTCTCACCCTGATCTTAGAAACCTGTCGAGTCCACACACAGATACTGTAATAAACTGCATCACATCATCAGTATCACAAATAAATGAAGTATTTTCATAATAGAAAAAGGACCAACACCCAGTGTGTTTAAACACCTTTACTTGTACATGCAGAGCAGTAACAGTAACAGTTATACAGCAACAGAAATACATTTCACCAGTGAAAAAGGCAGAGGTTATGACACTTTGATACTGTGTACAGAAAACCACAAAACAGTCAAATAAATTAAGTATTTAACATAAAAAATAGTGGTGTGGATAGTAATGGGTCATTTCAATAAATACGGTGGAAAAAAGAGTAAAGCCATGACATAGAAACAATAATTACAGAGATCTTAAAATGTTATCCAAAAGTGAAGAGGTTTTGTTCTGTCTGGATGTTTGTGTCCACATGAGACGCTGGGGTGAAATCTTACAACTCTATAGACAGTTTCTCTGGAACTAAGAGAGGTCCTGTTTAAAAATAAGAAAGAGAAAGTATTAAAAAACTAAAAATCTTTGATTGGGCGCCTACTGCTTAAGGTGAGACACTACAGGCAGAACTATTGTTTAAAATAAATCTGTACATTTGGCTGTCAACATACCATAGGCTTTCACATGGAAACAACATAATGCAGAATGCATTATTCTCCCATACAGACATAAAGATCACCCCTTAAAGCTACTGTCCATATTTAGACTGGCCCTGTTGCATTCTCACATATCACCACTAGATGCTGTCTATGTTACTGCTGTCTGACAGTGTACCAGCTTTGGCCTGACAGAAGAAGACCAGAGAGCACAGGTCTGAACAAAGGACAGGTGATGGGAGGGGGAACAGGTTTCACATCTGGCCTCTACTGGTGAGAGAATCTCTAATAAACTTACAGATGGTAGCTTTAAAGTAGCACCTGCATACACCAGATTTTACAATCTTGTACATAAATATTTTGACAAAAGGATTTTTTCAATAAATTTTTTTCAATCAAAAGTTTTAACAACAAAAAACTTAAAAATATGACATTTTGTGTAAATTTTTTATTAAAAAAACACAATATCCAAAATCCCCTCTGTAAATGTTTTTGTATCCAATACATAAACAAAATGAAGCACATGAATCCCTTAAAAATATATGAAAACTTTACATGATAAAAAATGTGAAGTGTATTTTTGTCTTACAGTTTTGTCAGTAGAAGTTTAAAAGTTTTTCCTATTTGCCTGCAGTGTTTCACCTTAATGGACGTTTGACTCATTCTCATTTAACAAACTTTATGAAACGTGCTCAAAGCATGCTGGGAGCTCCTGTCTCATGCTTTGGTGCTGTGGGTCCAATACATCTATGAGGCATTCAGCATTCACATATAATGCAGTCTCAACTTTTGCACTGGTGAAATTTTAATATAGTTTAAAGAGCCCATATTACACAATTTTTTAAATCTATGTTATAAAGTTGTTTTCTCATCAAAAACATACCTGGAGTTGTGTTTAGTTTCATTCACACATGTTTAAAACACAGAGTTCTTTTCTCAAACAGAAAACACTCTATTCCACCTTTTGATGTCATGCGGTAATACAAAAAGTATTCCACTGTGTTTTTCAACTCCATACAACTTCACTAGAATCATTTGCATGATTTCAGCTCTGAAACTGCCAATCTCTATTGAACTAAAGGTAAAAGCTCCATTAACCTTAAAACTACCACTACATGACATCACAAGGTGCAACTGAGCATTTTAAACTTTGGAAATGTAGACAGACTAAAGGATTCAAACATGTGTGAATGAGACAAAACACAACTCCAGGTATGTTTTTGATGAGGTAACAGCATTGTAACATGACTTAAAGCTCACATGAGTCAGTTTTGCGTAATATAGGACCTTTAAAAGTGCTGCTGTTTAGTTCATCTGAATGAGTCAAGAAAAATCGAAAGAGCAAATAAAGCATTAGGCAGTCAAAGCCATGCAAAGAAATGTAACTGTGAAGAAAAGAAGCAGGGCCAAGTGTAAAAATGTTTTTACCTTATCTGGTTCTTCTGTGGGTGGAGTATCCATCAGATCTGGACCCTGCATCAAACAAAAAATGAAGAAATTAAAGTGCACTATGTAACTTTTCTGGTAGAGCGTCCATCACTTGCTTGTTTCCATGGAGATTTCACGGTATGGCAGCCCAACCATTACAGCCTTTAAAGGTACATTGTGTGTGTGCGTGTGTGTGTGTGTGTGTGTGTGTGCGTGTGTGTGTGTGTGTGTGTGTGTGTGTGTGTGTGTGTGTGTGTGTGTGTGGGTGTGGGTGTGGGTGTGTGTGTGTGTGTGTTCTCACAGTCAGAGTGTCTGTTTTTCTATGTATTTTTTGAGCTATAAAACCACCTGTAATTGAATAAATGTAAGATAGAGCTGCAGAGCACTGACATCTCCACAGAGGAAAGCATTTGAAAAGCATTTTTCCTTCAGAAAAAGTTACATAGTGCACCTTTATTGTTGTTGTTGTTGTTGTTGTTGTTGTTGTTGTTGTTGTTGTTGTTGTTGTTGTTGTTGTTGTTGTTGTTGTTGTTGTTGTTGTTGGTAAGAAAAAAATTCTTACAGGGAACATATGAAAAATGCACTTGATTTTTTTTTTAATTAAGGACAAAAGAATAAAACATTAAAGGTACACTGTGCAACTTTTCTGGTGGAGCATCCGCTACCTACTCTCCATAGTCTCCATGGAGAAGTTATTGCTTTGTCTGGAATGTTTCACAGTATGGCATTAAACCTTTCTATCATCATGGAGACCAAACCAGACCAAGATCAGAATGTCTGTTTTTTCTGTTTTTCTTATTTCTTAACTATAAAACTGTAAAAATATATAAAATTAAATCATTGTAAGGTAGAGCTGTTTAATGTCATACTGTGGAACATTCCAGGCAGATCAATGACATATCCATAGAAACAAGCAGGTGACTGACCGCCAACCAAAAAGTTACACAGTGCACCTTTAAACAATACAATAATAATAGACTTTGTTGTTTTATGTTTTTCATGTTATTATTATTGTATTATTTAATATTTTATTCTGTTTTAAGGGTATTCGTTCACCATAAGAGTACTCCAAATTTGTTTTCACCTTTCCCCTGTCCCCGCCCACATCCCTGTACTTATGTGACCATTATTCAAAACATTCAGAATCTGAGTCATGTTATAAATGTCACATAGCTATTTCTCAACAATTAAGTACATGAAAATCTGCTGCTTACTACAGTAAAGTGCCACAATGAAGAGACACAGTTAATGCATAAATTGTCCCTGCATTTGAATGGACATTTGTGTATTGATGACATAGACAAATAGATTCATTTTAATTCTGCATTATTTCCAGTAATTTCCAGTTTTTGTTCTAGGGATGCACCGATACTAAAAAAAGAAGTATACAAATAAATAATATTTCTAAAACATAATACAGTACAATACAAAACATAACACATTTAGTATGTTTAGTGCGTCATTTATTTCATGATCAATGTACAAAAGCAACCACATCATTTTTTGAAACTATGTAAAGAATAGGGGTGGGTTAGTATACGTTTTCTTCTTCCCACTCCTTTTCGAGAGATGAGCTTTTTGACAAACTGCTCTGCAATTTCCCCATTGTGGGACAAATAAAGGATTATCTTATCTTATCTTATCTCCATCATGGACGCTGCACCAGAGGAGCTCATTCTTCAACATTTATATCATTATGTCTTATTTGACACCTTTATACCATTTTTATATTTTTTTTACTCTTAGTTATTGTAATATAATGTGATGTGTGAGCTTGTGGATCAATAAAGTCTAAGTCTAAGTCTGTTGTTTACAATATATGTAAACAACAGTATGTAGTATATATGATTTCTCTCTTGACACAAACTCAAAATAAAAACAAATCAATCAATACTGGTATCAATAGTTGCATATCAGTTCAGTCGATATCCTTTTTGGACATATAAATATATTGACATAATAAGACTCTTCACTGATCATAGTCGGCCCAGAAAGTTTCATAATGTTTGAACTTTTATTTACACTAGTTGTTCTGTGGTTATGTAAGAGATGAATAATAGCTACAGAACACACTGAGATCAGTTGTCTTATATTATTTTCGTTTTAAGGAAATAAATGCTGTTTTTAGTCTCTGCACTGGTATTGGGTAATATCAGGTATAAGCAGATACTTATCGGAATTGTAACTGAAAGATGAACTAAAAAGGCTGTGTTGAAAAAAGTAGGGAAGCGTCCCTACTTTTTTCAACACAGGCTGCCACTTTATAGGTGAAAAACTATGCTAAATGTCACCCTCATGCACTATCCCACCGAACCAAGTAATAATAAAAGTGATAATAGAATAAACATGAAGACTTGTCACTGTAAATTTGGGTACTTTGTTGTAAACAATATGAATTAGCTCTCTCTTACCTGTTCCTCTGTGGTCATGTGCTCTGCTGCTTCTGTTTCATCTGGCCTGTGGATGGACATCTCTTCCTCCTAACCAGATTCAAAAATATAAAAATAAATAAATATAGTTCATCGTTTACAGATTTAGACACATGGACAGAGCCAGTGTGACGTGACTGTGCTCAGCTGCCCTGCTCCTCTTCCTTCTCCAAACTGAATGAATTTGTTTCGCTCAAGTTCAGTCAGAATGTTTCATGCAGATCTTTGGATGAAGGCTACAGGAGCTGGCTGTTTATTTATAACAGATAAGAAATAAAGAATAACTATTAGTTTATTCATTTAAAGGTACACTGTGTAACCTTTCTGGGGAAGGGTCTGCCACTAGCTTGTCTCCAGGCTTTGCCTATATCAATGGACACAAGCAAGTCCATTTACAGGTCAGATGAGGGCCTGTATAAAGAAGTGGACTAAGCGAGTGTGACCTCACCCAGAGCTTTCAGCGCCACTCAAATGAAGCTCGCGATGCTAACGCTTACAGGCGTGAATTTGGAGCCAGGTTCTATATTATGAATAGGATTGTTTTAGCGGACAAGTAGCGGGGAAAAAACGCCAGGATCATGTAGAGCGGGTTAATATGAACATTTTAAGACCAAAATGACGAGGCTCACAGCAGCAGTTACAGAGAGAGGGACGACAATATTCTGATGTAAGTCAATGGGAGCCAGGGTCAGAAGGAGCAGGAAGAAATTTTTATTTGGAACGCGGTATTTGACCTGTATTTGAGCAAATGCAAGATAGATCATGCAGAGGAATAACATCTCCATGGAAACATGTAAGTGGTGGACCCCTCAGCAGAAAAGTTACATAGTGCACCTTTAAGAATAACCATTAATTTATTAAAAAGTGACTGGTTTCAACTGTATATACATATAAAATTATATATTACATCAATAGCCTAAATTAAGCATTACATGTGAGTGTGTGGGAGGGTGTACAATGGGGTGAAGTGGTTGTGGGTGGGGGATTATTATAAGAAGAAAGAAATGCATTTTTACAAAAATTCACATATTTAAATAAATAAAATTAAATTAAATATTTATTCCACCTCATTATCGTTCACTAAGATTTGTTTTTTCTTTTAACAAATTTAAAACAAAAAAAACACTACTCCATATTTTAAAACTTCAAATTTGTGTGCTTTCATCATGCATTTTTACCTGCTTGTTGTTAGCCCCATCAAGTGAAACAAAAGACTCATCTGGGAATAACGTCTCCTATTAAAAAGAAGATAATTATTGTAGTTTTCTGATGTGTGATGGCGAGATGGGTTAATGGGGAAAGTGGGCGTGTCTTTAATCAGAGGTGCAAGAGTGGGCACAGTACAATTACTCCAGACACAGTTTAATATGAGTTTGTGAGTTTGACAGTTTTCTTGTTAGCAGTAGACCCCCACAGTGACGAGTCTGTACAAGTCTAACAACCCCCAGTACTTCATTATATTAAACACTCCTTTCACTGTTTATGCATTAGTCACTTGTTCTGCTTACCTCATAACTGTATTCTCCAGCCGTGTAGAGCTCATCCGACTCCTCTCCCCCTTCGTCAGTGTCACTGGACTATTGAAGACAGCATTAGACAGTTAGACAGCGATATTACAGATCTGTTCATATATTCAAGGCTGTTTCTAAATATGTAGGGATTTGACTGCAAGAGACTATTGTTGTCATGATACTAAAATTTCAAACTTGTGTTCAATTAGACTTAGACTTAGACAAACTTAATTGATCCACAAGGGAAATTATTTGGATACAGCAACTCACTCATCACAATATAATATAATAACAGAGAGTAACAAAAATAGATGGTATAGCAAAAAGAGCAAGAGACACGTGTCAAATGAGACATAATTATAAAAATAAATGTAAACGTACAAGTCAAAATAAAATAGAAAAACAAGTAATAAACTATAAAATAAGCTATAAAATCACCACTATATACAAAAGACAAGAACAACAGTGCAAATACTATGATGATTGACAGGGCATAAGTTTATCCATTACTTGAGATTAAGTTGTTGTACAGTTGTAGGGAGTATTATCTGTTACATAAGGGTGAGTTGTTGTACAGTTGTAGGGAGTATTATCTCCTCTGCCCCTCTATAGTCTGGTGCAGTGGGTGAGTTGTTGTACAGTTGTAGGTAGTATTATCTCTTCTGTCCCTCTATAGTCTGGTGCAGTGGGTGAGTTGTTGTACAGTTGTAGGGAGTATTATCTCCTCTGTTCCTCTATAGTCTGGTGCAGTGGGTGAGTTGTTGTACAGTTGTACGGAGTATTATCTTCTCTGTCCCTCTATAGTCTGGTGCAGTGCGTGAGTTGTTGTACAGTTGTAGGGAGTATTATCTCCTCTGTTCCTCTATAGTCTGGTGCAGTGGGTGAGTTGTTGTACAGTTGTAGGGAGTATTATCTCCTCTGTCCCTCTATAGTCTGGTGCAGTGGGTGAGCAGGAGTGTCCATGATGGAGAGCAGTTTGTCCAATGTCCTTAATAGTAAGGAAAACATGTTTTTTAATGATGTCAATTTTAAATTAAATTTTCATCATAAAATAATGGCAGTATTTTCATTTTTTCCCACGTGGTCTTAAAAGCTATGTTATGTTATGATGATGATTTTAATTATTGTAAAACTGTTTAGGAAAGGTACAGTTTTGCTCAATATTTATTTTATTTATTTAGCTTATTTATGAGATTAAATTTATGAGAATAAAAGTAGTTTTTTTCCCCACATCAATACTCAAGTTTTGATGATAGTTTTGTTATAAATAACCTTATGTTCTGTCAATCATTATTTTATCTTTGCACTTTTCCTTACAACCTCCTGTATATAACTGAGATATATTTGTATTACTATATTTCTATAAATTATTTTTAGTCAGAGGCCAACAACTCAAAGGCTGGTAATTCCCCAGTATACTTATGTCGTGTCTTTGGGCAGCACACCTAATTTATCTTATCTCCTTTTTTATGTATCTATGGTGGAGGTAAAGGTGCAGTCACTTCTCACTAGATTGCAACTACTAACTAAGGAAACAGACATTTTTCCAAACTTGGTTGAAAATACTGCTTGTGGTGGTTTACACATATGTACATCCTAGAAACAGCCCTGAATATATCAATATATAAAAGAATTATTTACGTCAAACACAAAGCCAAGCAAATACAATACAGCCAATTTAAACAGCAAAACTTACCAAGCTACCAGCAAACGCATGCACACATCGAATACAATATATCATGGTGAGATTATCATTTGTTTAAAGTTGTTTTATTGCATAATTTAAGATTTTAAGCAAAGCATTTATTGACTATAATTTAAAGCAGAGTTAGACAGTTGTGTTAGTTGTGTATAAAGTTTAGGTTGTGTTCTGTTGGGCCATTTTAAAGCCACACTGACGGACATTTACCAGGCGGTGTCTCTGCCTCTTATGTCGTCCTTTACTTCCTTTGCCCTGGTTAAAGGTTCAGTCACAGAGAGACAAAAGTAAGAGTTTCTCATGCTTAGATTATATCATCACATGTACCAGAATGAACACCATAGATGTATAAACCCAAGATGATTTTCTGAAGTTTAAAATTAATTAGATCAGTGGTTTTCAAAATGTGGTACTTGCTGAGACAACTTGACTTATGTTTTAAGGTTAAAGGTCCTATATTACACTAAATTGACTCCTGTGAGCTTTGAGCCATGTTATAATGTTGTTACCTCATCAAAAACATACCTGGAGTTGTTTCATTCACACGTTTAAGTAATTCTCTATTAGTCTGTCTACATCTCCAAAGCTCAAAATGCTCTGTTCCACCTTGTGATGTCATGAAGTGGTAGTTTTCAAGTTAACAGCTACCATTTACCTTTAGTTAAGTAGAGATTGGCAATTCCAGGTCTGAAAAAATCCAAATGATTCTAGTGAAAAACACACTAGAGCATTTCCTGTATTACCACATGACATCACAAGGTGGAACTGAGCTCAGCCTAGTTATGGGTTTCTGTGTTAAACATTTGTGAATGAAACAAAACACAGTGCATATCTGTACTTGAATGCATATATGTATACTTTTGTTATGTCTTTGGTAATGGTTTATTTCTACTGCAGCCCTGGTTTAGCCCTGGTTTATACCTGGAATCTTGATGTTACTTCAAGTTTGAAAACCACTGATTTAGGTTAAAGCAAAATGTTTAAAATCATTTACACCGGCCTCCTGCCTTCCATATTTTTACTATAAATTTGAACGAATTGGTGATAGTTATTTTAGTCTTGAATTAATAAGAGAGGGACAGAGAATGGTCAGCGGCGATACTGGACAACAACAACAACAAAGCCCAGTATTTAGGGTGTGTTTCAGCCAATGCCAACAAGACTACTGGCATATGTTGTGTCTTTGGCATATTGGAAAGTAAATAGTCAAATATATGAAAGGCAGGAGATCACTTCCTTTTGTTTTATAATAAATTGTTAAAATTGTATCATGCAATTATTTTCATGTAGAATTAAAATGGTTAACTTATTAAATTAATCTCATGGTTAATTTATGGTTTGCATGTTCACAGTGCAGTGTTACCTTCCCACGGTTTTTCTTTTTATGACCTGAGTTTTTCTTTTGTAAATCTTCATGACTCAAGATCAGAGTCTCAACAACCGGCTCAGAAGACTTTAAAACTGTCTGTAGTGGACAATAAAAAACATCAGATTAATTACATTTTCGTCATTTAAAGTGCATAAGACAGATTAAACTACTCATTTTACAAAAAACATAGTTAACATCATTATATTTAAGATTTGACAAATAAGATTGTCTATTTTTTCTAGTTTTTGGATTGTGTTTATAACTGTACTTCCTGGTTGGACATGGAACTCTGTTACCTAGCAACCATAATGTTTACATGGGTCAAAACTTGTAAACTGCACATAGTTACTACACTAAATTTAAAATATATATATTGTATTACTATTTTACATTAAAATCCTCAAAGTAGCTGCTGTTTGCTTTGTTGAAAAGTATTATTCAACTTTTTTCTTTTTCCTTCCTTTTTCCTCTTTTTCTAAATACCTTATTGGTTGTTGTATCACTGGTGGTGTTGATAACAGTCCAGTTTGATTTTATTGATAGGTTGTCACTTTTCCCAGGTTCTTTAAACTTGACATCAGTTGTGCTCCGCTCGTCTCCGTTCAGGGTCCATAACGTGGGTCCTTCAGCTGTTGCATTCAAATGGTCCTGTACACAACAGAACAGTAGTTTATAATACTTTTTACTAGTGAAATAGTAGCAGAAGTAACATTAGTAACAGTAATTGTACTCATAATGGTAATAGTAGTAGTAGTAGTAGTAGTACTAGTAGTAGTAGTAGTAGTAGTAGTAGTAGTAGTAGCAGTAGTAGTAGCAGAAGGAGTCTTAAAGCACAATTGTAGCGCCGAAGTTGTAGATTTAGTATTTACGCTTTTATTAAATGTAGTAGTAATAATTATATTTATAGTAGTCCTAATGCTTGAAGCAGTAGTGGTTGCAGTAGTAGCATTAGTACTACTACTAGTACTACTACTTACTGCTATAGATGCAACAGTAATAGATGGATTGGTAACACTTCATAGTAACTACACCTTAACTAACTTTAATAAAGTATGAAGAAAGACCTAATTAAATAATAAATAATTATATATATAAGAAAAAGAATGATTCAAGCTTAGTAACAACTTAAAGTATGTGACTATCTGAAAAAGAAAAAAAAAAAAAAAAATTGCCATATAAGCTTTTTTTTTTTTTTTTACCACATTGGTTGTGTTTATTACACTAATAACCTGCCTTTCCATTGAAATGTTGTTCTTTTGCTTTTAACCTCCCATGTTATCTCCATGGAGAATGTTCCTTCGTATGTTTTTAACTTTCTATTTCTATACAATCATGCAGGTGACATGCTACCTCCAGAAAGTTACATACTGTACCTTTAATTAATACCCTAATTCATAACCTTAACCCTTTAATGAAGTAGTTACTAACTCTGAATCTTTCTTAATAAACATTTTTTCATTATGATTTAAGTCTTTGTTCAAGCTTTATTAAGGCTAATTATGGGCAGTTAATCTAAAGTTACCAAGGCCTTATACTCACAGACTCCAGATCTCGGTGAAAAGCAGGGTCTGCCAGTTCAGACAGTGGCTGGTTTGCAAACTTCAGTGAACTCTTAAAAAAAGAAGAAGAATGAAAAGAAATAAGAATAAAAATATAAGAAATGTGTTAAGGAAATAGGTTACGTTGACATGTCATAACATTTTAAGAGTTACAATTTAACATGTGAGATTGTAAAATTGGCTTTTAAAGTGTCAAAATTCAGTTGTTTTGTTCGGTTTATGGTCACAGCACAGAAATGGTGTTATGGGCTAAAACTGGCATAAAGTTCGATATCTTTTCTTGTCAAAGCACATTACCTTAAGAGGATTTATTTTTACTGTGTCAAAAGATATTCAATAACACTGACGTAACTGCTGCTAAAACCTATCATTAAGAGACATGTTCGATATTTGCGGATTTATTTGTGTTTCTTTCTCAAAATAGAACATCAGCTCCCAGTTTGTCTTCCATTTAAAACTGACACAAGTGTAGAAGTGAACGCAAACTGTCCATGAGTTTTAAAGGTGCACTATGTCACTTTTTGATTGGTTGCTTGTTTCTATGGATATGCCATTGCTCTGTCTGGAATGATCCACAGAATGACATGAAACAACTTTAGCTTACATTCATCAAATCACTGGTGGTTTTATAGCTCAAAAATACAGATAAAAAACAGGCAGTCTGACTGTGAGCGGGGTTGCCTCTCCACAGATCTGACCTGTAAGTTCGTCTGGTTTGTTCTCCATGATGATAGAAAGGTTTAATACCATACTCTGTAACATTTCAGACAAAACAATAACATCTCCATGGGGAAAAGCATTTAAGGGACCCTCCACCAGAAAAGTTACACAATGTACCTTTAAGTGATATAAAATTAGGACCATTACCATAGAAATCAAACCACATTTTAAATGTTCTAAATTGTGTCTGACTGAAAACCATGTAACGGCTGTGTCCATGTGACCGGACACTTCATCGTTTTTTTCACTATAGAGCTGTTATTGTCTTGCACAGAATGTTCCACAGTATGGCATTAAACGTATTTATCTCCACGGAGAGAATAGATTCCCCCAGGCCAAGTTACGGATCAGATCTGTTGAGAGGCGACCCCACTTACAATAGGAATGCATACTTGTTTTGCCTATTTTCCATCCATCCATTTTCTCCCGCTTAATCCGGCTGGGTCGCGGGGGCAGCACGCTGCCCATTACTCTGTGCACCAGACCCAGACCCTATGAACCCCTCTGCAGGTGGTGAGCCCACAGGAGGGAGGAATTCCTTGACAGTCCTTGATTGTAAACTGTTCATAGGGGTGTTGCATGGTTTTGGTTGATGGGGGGAAACCGGAGTACCCGGAGGAAACCCATCCAGACACGGGGAGGAAACATGCAAACTCCACACAGAAAGGCCCGGGCGACCCGGGGATCGAACCTGTAACCTTCTTGCTGTGAGTGTTGCCACTCAGCCACCGTGCTGCCTGTTTTGCCTATTTTCTTCAATAAAAAGAACTGTATGTGAATAAATCCTATATGGATAAGTACGTTTAATGCCATACTGTAAAACATTCCAGGCAAAGCAAAAACATCTCCATGGAGACGCCTCACCAGAAAAGTTACACAGCAGATCTTTAACCTAATAAACTTAACATACGGTGAGCTCTGTGATGATGTTGGACGTGTGGCTGTCAGACTTTTGTCTATTTTTCTTTGCGTTTCCGAGAACGTGGAGCAGATCCTCAATTCCATCCTGAAGCAGCCTGTCAATCAAAGCTTTCAGCAATGGGAGCTAAAAACACACATTATATTGAAGTACATTAGAAACACTGTTGAAAGAAACAAAATACAGAGGTGTGTCCTAAACATACCCGTATACCATAAGCATCAAACATCTCCTCTATGTCCTGAAAAAATAAAATATGTAAAGGTCAGTTCTTTGTTACAGTTGACTTACAATTTTCATACACTGTTTACATCTTTATTTCAATATTTATTTATCAATATTTTAATTAATTCATTTTGTGTATGATTTATAAATATTTAGTTATATTAAAAGTCAGCATTAATCACAATAAAATGCAAAGGAGAACAGGTGAGTTTTAAGAGTCGATTTAAAAACCAAAAGTGACTCAGCCTGTCTCAGATCCAGGGGCAGTGCAGTTCTGTTTTTTACTTGCATTGGAGGAAGTGGAGTCTGGTATATATACTATACATGTTTATCACGGCTGTCAAATGTTATAGCACAAGCCCACCTGATTTTGGTACACTATAAAGGTATGCATTTAAGCGTGGGATATTTATTAACAATATAAAGAACAGCAAATATAGGTTGGGATTTGGCGGTCATAACTGGGCTCTGGTATAATATTGCCAGTCATTCTTGTAAATTTACTCACTTTCATTTCAATGCTTTTTCCAGCTTCACCCTGTAATAAATAATGTACAGAACAAATCAATGTGTTATATAAACTGCCATTCTATTTGAAGCTTCCAGATTTTGTAGAATTATAAAAAATACCCTTTCTCCTTTGACGCCCATTTCTCCCTTTTCACCCTAAAACAAAACACAAAATAAAAGGACATTCTTATTTTAGTTTTTTCATACAGTTAATTAGGAATTCACTCTTTACTCACACTCATTTACTAGTAACGGGGAGCTACTTTTTGCTATGGGACAAGCTGGGGGACACATGGCTGCAGTTGCATCTCTAACCTTCACTAATTCTATAATCACATACAGTATATTATAACACAGATGGTTGAAGTGTCTTGCCAAAGGACACCATGGCAAGATGCAAAGCCAAGAGTGAGGATTGGATTGAAAGTTTTCTATGTATGTTAGTAGATGACAACATCCACCAGCTTGAGCTATGCACCCTCAAATAAACTAAAATAAAATTCAAAATCTTTTAACATCACTACAGTTTATCTATACCTGTTAAAATATATGACGAACGAGCAATGTTATATAGAAAATGGACAATTCTGTATTCAAAAACAGTGTACCTTCATCCCCGGAGAGCCCTGAAAAAACAAAACAAAGTACATATGAGCATTTTAGCATAATATTATAACTACATATAGGATAAATCAAACATACAAGGCTGACTGATGATTTGCTATACTGGTCCTCTATATCTATTTTTGAAGTGGGTCATATGTCAGAAAAGTAAGTAGCTCATTGCACTCACAGTTGCCCCCGGAGGACCCATTGGTATTGGAAAGGCTTGGCGTAAATCGTCAACTGAAGCACCCTGTGAAATGGAAACAAAATTAGAGCTACTTTGAATGTAAACAAGAGCATAGTAAAGGCAAAGAGGAAACATATTTGACACTCCATTCAATCATTTTTTATTACTGCTACAAGGAGTGTACCACTGAAAACAGCAGGCCATTCCAAAAGGTTCAAAAGGAGCACTATGTGACAATCCTGGTGGGCAGCCTGCTCGTTTCCATTGTTTTACTTAGAATGTTCCACAGTATGGCATTAAACTGCTCTGAATTTGCTCTAAAGTTTTTGATTGCTAAAGAAATACACTGAAAACCATTGGTCTGGTGGCGTCATGTGTTATGTTATATTTGTGTGAAAAGGATCAGTAAAGAAAGAATAAATTATACTCTTAATTATTCACTATGGGCAACCTATTACCAATTCACCTCTCAGATACTTATAGATATATGTTTGAAGAGTATATATCTATATATAGAGAGAGATTTTTAAATAAATAATATGTTTTGTCTTACGTCTGCAGTCACCAGAACTTGTTTTCCAGGCAAACCCGGGGCTCCTGTTTCACCTTTGCTCCCATCTCGACCCTATGGAAATAATATAGTACTTTGATTTTGGTTCTTACCCCAAATACTGTCACAATCTCTACTTAAAAGCACCTACATCAGCTCCAGAGTCCCCTTTTTCTCCCTAAAAATAAGACATCAGATAAAATTGTTATAACATTTAATATAGACTGTATTTATTCTAAGCTTCTATCTTAAAAGGTCCATATTAAACCATTTTCTGATCTATGTTATAATGTTGTCTCCTCATCACAAACATACCTGGAGTTGTGTTTTGTTTCATTCACACATGTTTAACACACACTCTCTTCCACCTTGCAACGTCACTCCATACACCTTCACTAGAATCATTTGGGTGACTTCAGCCATGGAATTGCCCATTTCTACTGAACTACAGTGAATCCGGAAAGTATTCACAGCGCTTCTATTTTTCCACATTTTGTCATGTTACAGCCTCATTCCAAATTGTATTAAATTCATCTCTTACCTCAAAATTCTACACACAATACCCCATTATGACAATGTGAAAAAAGTTTTTTTGACAGTTTTTGAATTTATTAAAAATAGAAAACTAAGAAATCACATTTACATAAGTATTCACAGCCTTTGCCATGAAGCTCAAAATTGAGCTCAGATGCATCCTTTTTCCTCTGATCCTCCTTGAGATGTTTCTACAGCTTCATTGGAGCCTTAGTCAGGGAGGTGACCAAGAACCCGATGGTCACTCTGTCAGAGCTCCAGTGTTCCTCTGTGGAGAGAGGAGAGCCTTCCAGAAGGACAACCATCTCTGCAGTAATCCACCAATCAGGCCTGTATGGTAGAGTGGCCAGACAAAAGCCACTCCCTAGTAAAAGGAACATGGCAGCCCGTCTGGAATTTGCCAAAGGCACCTGAATGACTCTCAGACCATGAGAAACAAAATTCTCTGGTTTGATGAGACAAAGATTGAACTCTTTGGTGTGAATGCCAGGCGTCATGTTTGGAGGAAACCAGGCACCGCTCATCACCAGGCCAATACCATCCCTACAGTGAAGCATGGTGGTGGCAGCATCATGCTATGGGCATGTTTTTCAGCAGCAGGAACTGGCAGACTAGTCAGGATAGAAGGAAAAATGAATGCAGCAATATACAGAGATATCCTGGATGAAAACCTGCTCCAGAGCGCTGTTGACCTCAGAGTGGGGTGAAGGTTCATTTTTCAGCAGGACAACGACCCGAAGCACACCGCCAAGATCTCAAAGGATTGGCTTCAGAACCACTCTGTGAATGTCCTGGAGTGGCCCAGCCAGAGTCCAGACTTGAATCTGATTGAACATCTCTGGAGAGACCTGAAAATGGCTGTGCACAGACATCTCCAATCTACCCTGATGGAGCTTGAGAATTACTGCAAAGAAGAATGGGCAAAACTGCCTAAAGATCAGTGTGCTAAGCTTGTGGCATCATATTCAAAAAGACTTGAGGCTGTAACATGACAAAATGTGGGAAAAAGGAAGCGCTGTGAATACTTTCCGGATGCACTGTATAAGGTAAAAGGAGCTGTTAACTTGAAAACTACAACTACATGACATCACAGAACAGAGCAGAGCATTTGGAGCTTTGAGCAAAATGCAGGATTATTCAAACATGTGAATGAAACAAAACATAACTCCTTTTAGAGGAGGTAACAACATTCTAACATGGCTTAAAGCTCACAAGAGTCAATTTTGCGAAATATAAGACCTTTAAATATTTGAATTCTACCTTTTTGCCTTCTTCTCCTTTCTGTCCTCTGTCTCCCTGTGAAAAACATGGCATAAATATTGGACAATTTAACAACGTAATTATTAAACTCAGCTGGTCGTAACAAATGGCTCTAGTTGTAAAAGCAAATAGCCCCTTACAGTGTTGCCAGGCAGACCTCTTTTTCCGTCAATGCCCGGCCGCCCCTGCAGAGAACCACACATAAAATAAACTGGATATCTGGTAGTCTGGACAATATTATAGAAAAACTCAGTACGACTTATCTATGTACGTGCCAATATTAGAAATGATATTGTTTCATAACAGTCTACAGGCCGATCGAACACATGTTACTCACAGGGGTGCCTGGTAAACCGGGAATCCCAGCTATGCCAACTTTGCCCTGCTCTCCTTTGTCCCCTTTCTGCTCAAAATAACACACAAGAAAAAAAAAAAAAAAAGTTAAATTTATAGCTAATTTAAAGGTGCACTATGTAGCTTTTTGGTTGTGGGTTCTGTCTGAAATTTGCCACATTATGACATTAAATAGCTCTGCTTTACATTTATTCAATTACAGGTGGTTTTATTACTCAAAAATACCTAGAAAAACAGACACTCTGACTGTGAGCCGGATCGCCGCTCCACAGATCTGACCATGAAGATAGAAAGGTTTAATACCATACTGTGAAACATTTCGGATAAAGCACTAACATCTCCACGGACTCTCTACCAGAAAAATTATACAATTCACCTTTAATACTAGAAATCTATAACGATCTAAAAAGGTTAAAGGAAAGAAACAATGAAAATATCCAAAAGTCAAATGACAAATAAAAACAATGGGCCAAAATTATAATTAATAATTATTATAATAATTAATAATTAATGTAAAAAAAAAAAGAAACATGTATAATTTAAAGGTCCATTGTGTAGCTTTTCTGGTGAGTGTGTGTCACTATGGATATGTTATTGCTTTGCCTGGAATGTCCCACAGTATGGCATTAAGTTTATCTATTATACAATTTAATCAATTCACAAACACCTTGAAAAACATGCCTGATCTGATCTGTAACTTGGCCTGATGACGTTAACAGGCTTGTCTTCATGGAGATATGTTAGGAAAAGCAATAGCATCTCCATGGAAACAAGCAGGTGTCAAACCCTTAACCAGAAAAGTTGCATAGTGTCCCTTTAATAACATTTTGGTCAAGTCAAACGTACCTCTCCAGAATCACCCTTTTGTCCGGGTTCACCCTGTAATAGGAAATATTATTTAAAATATAAGCAGGCACTTTCACAAACTTTATGTAACAAAAAATATTAACAGAAAATCTAAAACCTTTTGTCCTGGTTTTCCTGGCAAACCATCCAGTCCATCTTTTCCAACTCCACCCTGAAAAAACAAACATTCACAAGTTTTATAGTTAAATTTCTTATATATAACATTGTGTTATGACAGTACCTCTGATGAACCAGGTAAACCAGGTTTCCCTTCAGGACCCTGTGGAAATACACAACAGATTATAATCTCTGGTACTGGATTCATCATTTTATTTTTATTTTTTTGTGTTTAAATCCATTTTATATTTTTTTCTTGAGTTTTCAGACAGTCTTAAAACTTTTTTTTTATTTGATCTTTTTGCTGATTGTACATTGTGTCTCCATGGTAACTCCTACAAGGACAGCATGACGTATCAATAGAAGTATTTAACTATTACAATGCGTGGAGTGAATGTATAATGCAATGCAAAATGTCTCAGAATCTCAGAAAGTATAAATGAAAAGAAAAATGGGTACTTCTCAAGAGGAACAGAGAGAACAAAACCCTAAGTGCGTGTGCAGTACAGCCTAAAATGGGGCCAGTGGTCAGTGTAATAGCATTAAAAGCATTACTCACTCGAGGTCCTGGTGGGCCTGAGTCTCCTCTTACACCGCGTTCTCCTGGTTCTCCTGGCTCTCCTGGTTCACCCTGAAGTATAGAAGTGGTAGATATGATGTTTTTGAAGATAAAACTGCTGTATGATTTGTGATTAAATGTGCATTGTGTAACTTTTCTGGTGGAGGGTCCGTTAAACGCTTTTCTCCGTGGAGATGTTACTGCTTTGTCTGGAATGTTTAACAGTATGCTATTAAACTTTTCTATCTTCATGGAGACCAAACCAGACCAAGTTAAAGGTCAGATTTGTGGAGAGGCAACCCCGCTTATAGTCAGATTGCCAATTGTACATGTATTTTTCAGATAAAAAACCACCTGTAATACATGAAATATGAAGTAAAGCTGTTTAATGTCATTCTGTGCACTGAAAAAATGGGTTGAGAGGGGTTTCTCAAATTGCAAACACAAATTTGACAACAATAACATGTCTTATTTAAGATTCTCTGTTAAACATGTTTAAGTCTTACAAAGGCAGTTTGCTTGTGGCCAATGTTAGACCTGCATGCTTTAATCAGGCTGAGGAAACATGACTTTGTTATCATTTGTGGGGAAGTTCTCCCCCTGAAAATTACCCTCTCCAAAACTTTTGGAAGGAAAATTCAAATGTGGCAGGACACAGGACAGTTACAGGAGTCTCTACAGTGCAGAGCAGGAGGACTGTGAGAGCTCATCTGGAGGTAAGATTTTTTTCAAAGATTTTAATCACTTTCTCTGGCCTAGAACGTAGTCATTGTAAACACGTTTGTTTTACTTCAAATTCGGGTTAATGTAAGGCTTGTTTCCATGAAACAAATTGTTAGCATGACTGTCCATGTACAAGAGTGTGACAGTTGTGGTGTTGCTTCCAGAGTCATCTACAGTGATATCCAGAGCAGTGCTGCAGCTGTGGCTAAGTTCATGAATGTTAGAGTTGATGTTAGTTAGGAGGCGCTCACACTAGGACTTCAGAACCATGTCCAAGCATAAATAGCCCCTAAAGCGCGGTACGTTTGTCCAGTGTGAGCGCAATCCAACTATGCCCAGGCACGGCACAGCTGGGACTTTGGCCTGGTTGGAGGAGAAGCCAAATGCACGGCACAGTTGCTCATGTACGCGAATACGCACAACTTTACTATACGAGCCCTGTGTGTGTGTGTGTGTGTGTGTGTGTGTGCGTGTGCGTGTGCGTGTGCGTGTGTGTGTGTGTGTGTGTGTGTGCGCGCTGATGTCACTCATACGGCCTCGATAAGGACTGTAGACAGAAACAGAAGTTTTACAGCCTCTCTCCTCCGGCTGTCCTCACTCCTCCGCACTGTTTTTATATCCATAAACTCACGGAGGTGCACGTATCACAGCAGGACTCATATCTGCCTCACTATTAGATAAACAGACATTTCTGCCGCTGGACTTATTTTCTCCTCTAAAAGCTTTAGCTCTGCTGCACAACATGTAAACAAACAGTGCAGTGTGATGACGTCATTGGGCCGTGGCCCTGTTCGGTTGTACTGGTGTGAGTGCGGGACATACAACACTACACAATCGCGCACGGCACGGTTCTAAAGTCCTAGTGTGAGTGTGTCCTTAGTCATTTTTTGCCCTGCCTGTTACTGTGTTTTGTGAAAGAAAAGGAGCACATGGAGAGTATTGTTTCTGCATGTACAATACTAATGTTCACTGTGTTTCTGTTCTGGTCCATTATTATATTAGTGAATAATAAGTGCTTTAAGTATATTTAAACATGTACAACACAAAGTAGATAATCATAATGTAATCATGTGTTTTTCCTGTTTCCACAGGCAGAGACCAGAGCTTCTTCACTGGAAAAGTTTTCAGCTCCAAACAGTGTTTCACTGTACCTGTGCTCTTGTGTGTTTGATTCTGTTTAAGACAATACAGAACTGTGGAAAACTAAAAACTGCTTTTGTATTCTTTTACTTTAAAACCCTTTAAGGACATTTGATGATGCATGTTAAAGTAACTGTGTCGACAGAATTTAATTATATTTATATATAAAAAAATAAAACCATAAAAAAGGTAAAATTTTCATGGTAAGGTAACATAAGATAAATATGCATATTCAGCATGATTTGATCACATTTCATCAACATGAAACATTTATGTTCATGTTCTGAGAAAATTACGTGCAGAGCGGATTGAATCATTTTTTAAGCCTAAACATAATTTTATTGCATGCAACCACTTTCCATATTTTTTTCATATTTTACGCAAATCCAGCAACCTTTTTTTTTTTTTTTCAATGTGGAACAGTTGAGGCAGAGCAATGACGTATCCATAGAAACAAGCAGGTTACATAAAAGTTACATAATGCACCTTTAAAAAGATGTTTTTACTGTACCTTAATGACTCGGGTCAAAATGTTGTTATCAGCAACAATCTGAATCAAAAAAGTAAAATCGAAGAAAGATTGTTTGTAATATGTTATACTCAAGTGCAATTATTTATTTGAATAGGGACAGATTCCAAAACTATAACAAATTGAATGTCATAACAGAAAGAATTTTGTAAGAAACACAGTAAACTTAATCATTTCCAAATTTCCAAAAAATTTCCAAAAGAAAGAAACCTTTTTTACATGGAAAACTGGTTTTATTATCCATGAGTTTCAGTTTCAAGTTATAGGCGACATTTTGAGGACTTTTGCCCAGTAAGACATAATATTTAATCATAATTGTTGTTACTTGTTGACAACAGCACTGATTTTTCAACACTCGGAAACAAAACATGACTATATAGGCATGATCAATATATTTTTTAAAAGAATTGGGATTCCAGATATATATATATATATATATATATATATATATATATATATATATATATATATATATATATATATATATATATACATATATAAATTATAAATCATTTCTTACTTGGTGTCCAGGAGGTCCAGGTTTTCCCTTTGTGGTCACAACAGCACAAAAACAACAACAAAAAACAGAAAATGAAAATACAAGCATTTATCATATGAATGTGCCCCTGCTAAAACAATGAATCTGCAGTATAAAGGGTCAGTGAGGGATAACCAACACAAAAACTGACTGAAGAAATTTATCTACTCTGAAATCATGTGTTCACAGGAGGATAACATGATGCACAATGACAGATAAACATTAATAAGAGAATTATTCAACCAAAGTCACAATGAAAAGCATAAACATACAGGCTCGCCTTTTTGTCCCTTGGCCCCATCCGTACCCTGCAACACAGAAAAGGATCACAAAAAAATAAAAATAAAAAGTAAGATGGTATTTTGCTATAGACATAATAATTAGTTTTAAAAGTAATGTGAATGAACAAGCGTCAACACTTCACATCAAAACTGGGACTAAAACTGGAACTAAACCTAGACTGGACCAGGACTAAACCAGGTCTACAGCTGGACTAAACTTGGCTCAAACCAGGACCAAACCAGGATGAGAAGTGTGGTTGCACCCAAAGTGGTGTTTTGCTATCTGTAAGCGTTGTCCTTAGTATTTGTTGTAAAGTGGTTTTGAAAATATAATTAAAAAGTAAATGAATATACATTTAATTCAAGAAAATATAAACATACAGGGTTACCAGATGTCCCAGAGTCTCCTTTCTCGCCCTGGTCTCCTGGTCGTCCGGGCAAACCGAGGGGACCCTGATCAGAAACATAAAGATCAATGGATTTGACACAAAAATAAGATTATGAAGGGTTATAGAACATTTTATTTACAGTACATTTAAGAGTATTTACCCTAATGCCTCTATCACCAGGCTCTCCAGGTGGTCCTACATCTCCCTATAAATGAAAATAAATACAATGTTCAGAACTGAAATTCAAAACATTATCCAACACAATAACATTTAATTAAAACCACTACCTTTACTCCTAGATCTCCTTTCACTCCAAGGGCACCCTAACACATGGAGGAGGGCACAACAAATCATACTGTTGTAAAGTACATCTGTATTTGTATTTGTATTTGTATTTGTATTTGTATAGCAATACAAATATAATTTCATATACAGTACAGAAAACAGTTTTCACCATGTTCTCAAAATCAGCTCTTTTCTGTGAAGTAGCAACATTAGCTTTCTTTCTCGGTAATACAACTAACCCACTCTCTGTTGTTAAAGGTGCACTGTGTAACTTTTCTGTTGAAGGGTTCACCACCTGCTTGTCTCCATGGAGATGTTACTGGTTTGCCTGGAATGTCCCATTATGGCATTAAACAAATCCATCCTGCATTTATTCAATAACATGTTTTTTATTGAGCTAAAAACTTGCATTCTTAATGTGAGTGGGGTCGTATGGAAGATAATTTGTTTCATCAGATTTTGAATTTTAAATGCCATTAAATTAGTCACTTTTTTAACACAATTTTTTAACTCTGAAAAAACATGTTTGAATTATTTTTATTCTGAATGGCACTTAATGAAATTATACAGTTATGTGTACATTTTGTGTTTAAAATTCAATATAAAAAAAATTACCTTTTAAATATTCAAGCCCTCAAATTCAACAGTCAAAATTTGGAGTGTAAAAATTGCAGGGAAAGCAAGCAAAGATCCTAGATGCCTAGGCCTAAACAATCGATCTAAAGTGATCTTAACGTGATCTGATCTAACTTAGTAACAAGTAGGAACTGGTGTAGTGAACCAATCTGATTGGTCAGAAGTTTTATTAAACCCTCATCTGTTTGATTTCTTAAGTGTAAGCCCCGCCCACGGATGAGAACGGCCAATAGGAAACAGCCTCTGTCCTCCTCACTCACACAGGATTGATTGCTTTTTCCTTGGCGTCTTGGATCCTTGTTTGCAAATGTTACACTCTGAATTTTGACTGTTCAGTTTGATGGCTTGAAAATATTTGTGCTGAATATTTAAAAGGTGATTTGTTTTTTCTGAATTTGAAACATATTGAAAAAGTACACTTCAGAAACTCAAATTCAGAATAAAAATAATTCAAACATCTTTTTTCAGAGTAAAAATGTTCAACGTAAGAAATTCAGCTGTATTTAAAATTCAAAATCTAATGGAACAAATTATCTTCCATAGCTCGCCTCTCCACAGATAGGACATGTATAACTTGGCCCTGTGGTGTCAGCTGCTCTGTCTGTAGAGATACATAATTGTGATGCCATACTGAGGAACACTCCAGGCAATAACTCCATGGAGAGAAGCAAGTGATGGACCTTCCACCAGAAAAGTTACACAGTGCATCTTTAAATATGAAAAAGAATCAAGTCAAATTTTACTTGGGTCATGAGCAACAACCATTCAGGATTTACTTACATCTTTACCTCTTAATCCTGGATCTCCAGGACTGCCGGGCAACCCAATATTTCCTTTGTCCCCTTTGGAGCCATCCTGCCCCTGGAAAATAAATGTTGTTTCATTTAACATTAGTGAGGGCTATCAATGAATTACATACAGTTATTTTCTTTTGAAGAAATTGATGACAGTAGTTTTATAATTGTGGTTTTGTTTTTAACAGTTTGGCTACTCTTCTGAATAAGTCTACAAATAACAGAAGACACCTTGACATAAACTATATGAATGAATACAAGTTTGCAATGTACTACTTTTCAGGATTTCAGTAAGTATCACCAAACTGAGTCAAATCCTTTCACACTCCCACCTCTGATTATAGGAGTTTACTTAATACTCTGTGTTTCTTACCTTTGGGCCAGGTTTTCCAGATAATCCAACATTTCCCTGAAAACAATCAAACATAATTAAACTTATCATAAAAAATGCTTCTATTTTTATTTAAAATTAATCACTTACTCTCTCTCCATTTTCTCCTTTTGGTCCACGCTGACCAGGGATTCCAAAACCAGGACTGCCCTGTGTCAGAAAATGAATAATTGTAAGAAAACTTCATAAAATGATGATAAAACCAAAAGGTCTGTTGCTTACCTTAGTTCCCTTGTCTCCTTGTTCGCCTTTGATTCCCTGAGGACCTGTGGGACCAACTGGACCAATGTCTCCCTGAAGAAATAACAAAAATAAGCATCCCATAATATTAAACAAAGGCTGCGGTGGTGGTCTGATAACAGGGAGCTAGACCCTTCACAGATCCTTAAAATACGAGTAAGTGATGGTGGTAGAGGCTGTTAAGGGCAGACAGAAGTAGCCTGTACCACCAGTGTATGGCAATCAAATGAATAAGGCAACGTAAAGAACTTAAAGCTTCAGTATGTGACTTTCTAGAGGTGGCACGTCTCTTGCATGAGTCCATGGAAATAGAAAGTTAAAATCATACTTGGAACATTCTCCATGGAGATAGATAAGTTTTATGCCATACTTTGGAATATTATAGCCAAAGGAATGACATTTTCATAGAAACAAGCAGGAAGAGGCCCTCTTCCAGGTCAGATAAGAGTTAGGTTTATGGAGATGCAAGCCTCCTCACAGTAAGAACACATGTTTTATGTTTTTGATTGTAAAAATAAATAAACATGCTTTTATTTTTGTCTATTTTTTTTAATTAAAGTACTATAGCTTTAAGCAAATATTAGGCATTATTACAATTATTATGAGATGTAGATTTCTTGTTGTTAATTAACATGAGTATCTTGTTGTGTTATAGTTGTTTTGTGACTTTGACTCTCTGTGTTTGTGTACAGCACTTTAGCCAGCTGTAAAGTTTTTGGAGTGCTTTATAAATAATCTTGGTATGGCATGTTATAAAATATATTATAAAATAAACCAACTATAGTACAAGGCTGAAAATATCGAGTTTTTCATGTTATTTTATGAGTAATCAGTGAGGTCTTAAAGGACACTCCCAAGAATGTGTCAAAAAAAGCTGCTTAATGTTTGATGTAGTTTAAAAAACAAACTTTGAGACTCACCCTTGCTCCTTTTTTCCCAGTTGGTCCAATTATCTGTTATGAGAAAAGCAGTGAGTGGTTTACCTTTATGTGTCACTGATGTGTAAATAAAACACATCTGGGTCTCTTACACCCTTGGCTGGGTCCCCGGGGACTCCTCTCTGGCCTTCGTCTCCCTTTAAACCCTTTGGACCTGTCAACCCCTGGATAATGACAAAAGTATATCAAAAGTTTAGTTGTTTGCTTAAAGAGGGGGTATTACACTTCTACATGACATTAACTGCTAACACATAACATATTTAGATCACCATGTTACCTTTTATGGTTTTGAAAATGCTATCTTCCCCAAAAACAGCATATTAACATAAGTTTTAGTTTCATTTTTGATGCTCTGAGTCTCCCCTCTCTTTGCTCCCCGTGCTAAATCACTCTCCCTTCTGAGTCCTATCACAGTGTAATCAGCATGCATTCAGGTAATGAAACTACTGCACATTGCATCAGGTTTGTGAAGTTATGGTGTATTGTTTTGTATCATGTTTTTGTATATTTATGGAGAATTGTCGTGTGGGAGCATGGGGGACGTAGGCATTGTACAGGCTCAAATACAGCCCAGGAGAGATCGCATCATTACTCAAATGTGTGTGGATGAAAGATAAAACCTCTTCAGGCATGTTTATGACAGAACATGTGATGTTATAACATGACAGAACGCTCCAAAAAGTCAATTTTGCATAATACCCCCTCTTTAAATGTACATACATATTATTTTTAAAGGGTCACTATGTAACCTTTCTGATAAGGGTATTCCATCCTGAGTTTGATGTATGACCTGGAGTCTGAATTTGTCAAATATTTGCTACTAATAGAGGAATGTGGGCGGAGATAGGTGAAAATAAAAGACTTTCTGAACACTCACGTCTTGAATGCAGGACTCATAGGATTACTCAGACATGCATGAACAAATCAACTCATTCCAGCCCTGTATCTACCAGACCACTGCTCAAAGTTTGTGAGTTTTACTCTCTTATCTAAGTCCCCACAGCCCTGATGGAAAAAGCAAAAGATACCACAGGCTGAAGAAACAAAAGAGCTTACTGTTGGTCCTTGAGCTCCCGTCGGCCCGATGTCTCCTTTGTCTCCCTTTCAAATAAAACATTAGATTTAGTTTGAGTAAATTCATGTAACATAATACATACATAATCCTGTACAAACATTTTTTTACTTATATCTAAGACTTATTATAAAAATGTTACCTTACCTTGTCACCTTTGTTGCCTTCAAGTCCCTTCTTTCCCTGCATCATCCCAGGTTGACAAAATGAAACAAAACATTTGAATTGGATGTGATTTCTAATGTAATCATCAATCTGTTTAAAATACTCACCCGAGGTCCCACTATGCCTTGGATTCCTTGCTCTCCTCTCTCACCCTTAAAAACAACACGATTTTTTATTTTAATTTTTAAAAAAGCCATATAAAGTTATATTAATTATTATTAATTACCTTTGGTCCGCCTGGTCCAGTTAAACCAATGTTGCCCTGAAAACAGGGCAACAAATAAGACTTCCAATTTAAAGAAGACATATTGCACATTGTTTATGGTAAACACCAATATGACACTAAAATTGCTTAGTTATAGAAATGGGATCATTGACCTTGGCAGAACTGGAAAGCCTTCCTTTTCATAGTTACATTTCTGTGTTGCAATCAGCAGATTTGGACTGAATCTTTTTTTTAATAATTTCATGTTAGTATAGTAAAATGGGCGGAGATAGGGGTTACATGAAAACAGATTTTTTGAGAACTTAAGCCTTAAAGGTTGTATGGAGGATTTTTTTTTGTTTCAAATTGTCAGTGATAGAATTATAGAGATGCAGCAGCCTTGTAATTATGATGACCAAAACAAAAAAGAATGAAAATCCATCAACTGTGGATGTGGTGAGGCCAGATGAACATTAGCCAATAGATAACGAGACTACCTCATTATCTATTGGGAAATTAAATGAAATGTAAACTAATGATGAGAGACCATTATAAAACATTATTAAAAGCTCACTCTGTTTTGCATTATATGTCTCCTTTAAAACACTACAGACTGCTCTCCACGAGTCAAAAAAAAAAAAAAAAAGAACGTTATATCACCAAAATAATGTACCTTTTGTCCTGGTTCTCCTCTTGGCCCTTGGATGCCCTGGATGCCAATGCCTTCTTCTCCCTTTCAAAATAAAATACATCACATTTTGACTCACAAAAGTAACATAAATACCATGTTTAAATGTGAATGTGTATTTTACCTTTTGCCCCTTCTGTCCAGTTAATCCAGGTACACCATCAAGACCAATGGGACCAGGCAGGCCAGCGTTGCCCTGGGTTACACAAATATGGTTTTAATTTGGAGTTTGTTTTCTAAATGTTAAAAGATAGCTATATTTAGTTTGAACTTACATCTCTCCCAGGCTCTCCTTTGACTCCTGGCACTCCGGGATTACCAGGTAAACCCTATCACAAATGTTCAGAGCAGAATTAGTACAAAGAACACAAAGATTTGATTAACTAAAATTAAAATCAGATTCAGTGAAGCCTCAAATCAAATGGCATTCAGATTTATACTGTTTGTTTTATTACCTAAAAAAAAACGTCTTCTTATTTTTAAATAACAATTACAATTGGAGATAACACTTTATAATAACTGCACTCGAATGAACAAAGACTTAGGTAAAGATACACTGTGTAACTTTTCTGGTGGAGCGTCTGCAACCTAGTTGTCTCCATGGAGATGTTACTGCTTTGTCTGGAATGTTCCATGGTATACTAAACTGTGGAACATTCTAGACAAAGCAATAACATCTCCAAGGAGACAAGGGGGTAGTAGACCCTCCACTAGAAATGTTATGCAGTGCACCTTTAAATCATACAGAACAAATTGTTTATAAAGAATGATTCAGGCTTAGTAACTACTTAATTAATACCTAAGCCTTCCAATTAAGTAGTAACTAAGCTTGAACCATCATTATGAATTTTCATTAAGTTCATGCTTTATTAAGGCTAATTAAGGTGTAGTTATTGTAAAGTGATACCATTTTATAAAATTTTTAATCTGATCTTCCTTGACCCATGCAAAAACAAAAATGCAGATACTTACCCTTTTGCCTGGCTCTCCTGGATCTCCCTGAGAACGACAAAAAAATGAGTTAAAAAAATGTCCATGCTTTCACAAATAAAACACACAGACCACAAGATCAGTACCTTCACAGTTTCTCCTGGTGGTCCGGGGAAACCTGGGGGTCCAGGGAGTCCTGGAGCTCCATTCACACCTGGGACCCCAGGGTGACCCTGTGGACCCTGTGAGGACAGCGTATATTTAGACATATACACCGAGAAATACACATACACACAGTAATACATACACATAGAGTAAAATACACAGAGTAATACATACAGTATGTATAATAATAATAATAATAAAACCCAAAATGAATCAAAATGAATACTCACAGATGACCCTGGCTCTCCTTTTCTCCCAGGAACATAGTTCGCATCAGGACCTGCGATTACATATCCAGGCTCCCCCTATGAAAAAAATAAATAAATAAATGTGGTTTTATACTAGTTCTGATATAGATCAAAACCATTCTGAAACTTTTTTTCTCTGAATTTTGTCCTGTGTATGTGATCGATACTTGTTCTAGTACAGGGGTTTCCAACCTTTTGCCTCTGGTGAGCTACTTTTATGAAACGAAAATGCCAGAGAGCTACTTGTTTTATCAGTCACAAGAAATGACTATATTTAAGAGCCACGGCAAGGGCAAGCCTTACATAAAACATAAACCATTATCCATTTATTAGTGTACAAAGTTAGGCATCAAAATGATTCATGTACAGTGGTAATAGGCATTTAATAAATCAAATTTTACTTATCCAGCAAATACGTATAATTCAGAAATCCCTTGGCGAGCTACTTGGAAGGGGGTAGAGAGCTACTGGTAGCTCCTGAGCTACAGTTTGGAGACCCCTGTTCTAGTATCTAGTACAGATGGCAGTTTTAGTATTGATCAGTATCTGAGTCTCAATGCATTTACAACCCTAGTGCAATACAAATGTAAACAAACCCGTTCTCCTCTTTGACCCTTTGGACCAGGGGCTCCAGGAAGACCCTACAACAGACATCAAATATGAAGACAACTATTTAAATATTTATTTTTTTCTTATTATGATCTTGAAGTAATAATCTAAAAACAAACAGGCTTACCCTGTCACCTGGGATACCTTGGGGACCCTTAAAAATGATATACAGCATTAATAATCTGTATGAGTCACAAAAGCAGTAGGCTATATGTATTTCTGTCTAAATGAGTTTTACCCTCAGTCCAGCAGATCCCGGGGGTCCAGATCTCCCCGGTCGCCCCGGTAACCCAGGCACACCATCTGTTCCAGGGGGGCCCTGTCAAATACAAGTACTCAGAGTAACGTAACACAACACTACACAGAGAGTATATGGCTACTGTATGATTGTCAAGATACTGGATCAGATATGGTTGGTACAGTTCCCAGGGGCTGAAGGTGAAAATGAATGAAACTGAGTACACATACAAGTTTTTTCTCAATATATGGTCAGGCCGTGCCTCATGTGAAAGTTTAGATCCTTAAGAACCTCTGAGCTGCAGAGGCTGCTCTATTTAATATAAAAATCTTGTTCTAACCTTTTCACCTGGTTCTCCTTTTGTAGCTGTAAAGGGATCAAATTTTCCGGGACTCGCTCTGAATTTCTAAAGAAAAAATATATAAGTAATGTTGTAAACAGGGCCATAAACAAAAGTGAATATAAAAAGACCAGAAATCAAATCATACCAGACCCCCAAGTCCAAACCCATCGCCCTGAAAGAAAGAAATTAGTGTTGTACTTTTATAAATAAATTATTATGTTTATATTTATGTTTATTTATGATTATGATTAATAATTCACTTAAACCATCGAGCTAAAAATGTGTCTTACCTTATCTCCCTTCTGGCCCTATGAGAACAAAACACAGAGAGGATGTTTTATATCATGAATTTAATTAAACCATTGTATTTTATTGTATATTGTATAGTCCAGAAAACAACTGTGACTATCAAAATATAATATATATGTTTTTTATAGTTGACTTGTCACAATTAATCAATTCATTGTTGCAGCCCTAGAGTTAATTTTAATTTTAGACTTGTCACAATTAATTGATTAATTGTTGCAGCCCTAGAATCAAAGAAAAAAACAAAAACAAAACTATAATATATCATGTTTTAATTTTAACTGAATTTTCTTTTTTTTTTTTTTCTTTTTTTTTAACTTTTTATTTAATTGCAAACTTTTTTATAGTTTTAACCCACCTTTACACAGTGGGTGGGGCAGGGGGCCTCAGGCTTGGACACCTCCTCTGGGTCTCCTGTGGGGTTATCCAACTGAGCATCCTAAAAAATATTATTAAAATTGTAGAAAAAAGTCAAGACATGTTAACAGCAAACACTGTTCAACATACTAGAACAGAAAATTGAGGGTAAAAAGAAAAAAAGCCAAATAATATAACCTAATATGATAACTACTAAAAAAACTACACCATAAAAATATGTAGCATAATGTTGTAACCATAGGCTGTATAAAGAAGTGGACTAAGGGAGTGTGACGTCACCCATAGCATTCAGCTCCAGTCAAATGAAGCTCACGGAGGCCAGTAGTTATAGGGGCAAAATTGGAGCCAGTTCCATATTAGGAATTGATTTACAAACAAAATAATGAAATAAAAACACCAGGATCATGTAGCGCGGGTTAATACGAACATTTTAAGACCAAAATAACGAAGCTCAGTGCAGCAGTTACAGAGAGAGGGGTGACAATTTTTCAGTGTAAAGTGAAATAGAACCAGAGTCAGTGGAGTCGGAATATCCTCCATGCTCACTTCCTATTTGTAGCAGGTTAGCTATGTCCATTTCTATATAGAGTCTATGGTTGTAAGCTTAGAGTGCATCCGGAAAGTATTCACAGCGCTTCATTTTTCCCACATTTTGTCATGTTACAGCCTCATTCCAAATTGTATTAAATTCATCTCTTACCTCAAAATTCTACACACAATACCCCATTATGACAATGTGAAAAAAGTTTTTTTTTTTACATTTTTTTAATTTATTAAAAATAGAAAACTAATAAATCACATTTACATAAGTATTCACAGCCTTTGCTTAATACTTTGTTGATCCACCTCTGGCAGCAATTACAGCCTGAAGTCTTTTTGAATATGATGCCACAAGCTTAGCACACCGATCTTTAGGCAGTTTTGCCCATTCTTCTTTGCAGTAATTCTCAAGCTCCATCAGGGTAGATTGGAGACGTCTGTGCACAGCCATTTTCAGGTCTCTCCAGAGATGTTCGATCGGATTCAAGTCTGGACTCTGGCTGGGCCACTCCAGGACATTCACAGAGTGGTTCTGAAGCCAATCCTTTGAAATCTTGGCTGTGTGCTTTGGGTCGTTGTCCTGCTGAAAAATGAACCTTCGCCCCACTCTGAGGTCAACAGCGCTCTGGAGCAGGTTTTCATCCAGGATATCTCTGTATATTGCTGCATTCATTTTTCCTTCTATCCTGACTAGTCTGCCAGTTCCTGCTGCTGAAAAACATGCCCATAGCATGATGCTGCCACCACCATGCTTCACTGTAGGGATGGTATTGGCCTGGTGATGAGCGGTGCCTGGTTTCCTCCAAACATGACGCCTGGCATTCACACCAAAGAGTTCAATCTTTGTCTCATCAGACCAGAGAATTTTGTTTCTCATGGTCTGAGAGTCATTCAGGTGCCTTTTGGCAAATTCCAGATGGGCTGCCATGTTCCTTTTACTAAGGAGTGGCTTTCGTCTGGCCACTCTACCATACAGGCCTGATTGGGGGATTGCTGCAGAGATGGTTGTCCTTCTGGAAGGCTCTCCTCTCTCCACAGAGGAACGCTGGAGCTCTGACAGAGTGACCATCGGGTTCTTGGTCACCTCCCTGACTAAGGCCCTTCTCCCACGATCGCTCAGTTTAGACAGCCGGCCAGCTCTAGAAAGAGTCCTGGTGGTTCCAAACGTCTTCCATTTACGAATAATGGAGGCCACTGTGCTCATTGGGACCTCCAAAGCAGCAGAAATGTTTCTGTATCCTTCCCCAGATTTGTGCCTCAAGACAATCCTGTCTCGCAGGTCTACAGACAATTCCTTTGACTTCATGCTTGGTGTTTGTGCTCTGACATGCACGGTCAACTGTGGGACCTTATATAGACAGGTGTGTGCCTTTCCAAATCATGTCCAATCAACTGAATTTACCGCAGGTGGACTCCAATGAAGCTGTAGAAACATCTCAAGGATGATCAGTGGAAAAAGGATGCACTTGAGCTCAATTTTGAGCTTCATGGCAAAGGCTGTGAATACTTATGTAAATGTGATTTCTTAGTTTTCTATTTTTAATAAATTCAAAAACTGTCAAAAAAACTTTTTTTACATTGTCATAATGGGGTATTGTGTGTAGAATTTTGAGGCAAGAGATGAATTTAATACAATTTGGAATGAGGCTGTAACATGACAAAATGTGGAAAAAATTAAGTGCTGTGAATACTTTCCGGATGCACTGTACCTCTGCCTCTGGTTCTGGTTTGTATTCAGACAGGAGCTCGTCACTGCAGATGCTGTTGATGAAGTCCCTCTCAATCGAAGGGAAGTCGTCAAAGGAGGGAGAGTAGAAAATGTTCTTGTAGTTTGTGGGAGCCGCGATTTTATTCAACTCATCAATGTCTGCATTAGCCACTCCAACAGCCAGCACACTCACACCTGTAATCACAATGAATACTGAATTAACGTAATGTAAGATGTCATCTAAAGGACCTATTCGTTTTATTCAGCCATACAGAGGTGATGGTTTTCAGATTCCAGAAAATTATGATGATATAGCCACAGATGGGGACAAAAGAGACAGTATCCCTATTGATTACACAGGTTGAGATAATCCACATATTTAGAACCTGATAATTTCCATCAGCGTCTATGACCTTGAACTCATCATACCACGATATCAAATTTGGCCACATTCATTGTAATTATAGGTGCCCCCATTTCCATTACATTTTATACGTTAAAGGTACATTACATGTACAGTACATTACGTCACTTGCATGATTCTATGGAAATAGAAGGCTGAAACCATAATTCAGAACATTCTCGAGGGAGACAGATAAGTATTATGTCATATTATGAAAGATTATAGCCAAAGGAACAACATTTCAATGGAAACAAATAGGAGGACGCCCTCTTCCAGGCCAAGTAAGAATCAGGTTTGTGGAGATGCAAGACCGCTCACAGTAAGGATGCATGTTTTTCAATACAATAAACACAATCAAAATAAAGTGAGAGAAAGCTGAAACACTGGTATATACTTGAACATCACACTCAGCTCTCACACTCACACTGCACACATTACACATTGTGTTTTGCCATTTGTCTGTGCTGTTTACAAAAGTCAAAACTCATTTTTTTTTATTTTTCTGTCCTATTAAAATGAATGGGGTAGAATTGTCATATCATTACCATCATATCATGTGCACGGTTATTCGAAATATGGCACTCCTGGAAAGGTCTATAAAGGTAACTACAGAAAAAGAATCCATTTATCACCCCAGAGATTGAATGCATAATTGAACTTTGAAAACAGAGATCGAGGACATTTGCAATTTATCGTGAATCGGCTATTGGCCTTAAATCTCAAACACAGGCCGATATCTTGTTTTGGCTAACTTGTTGCCTTTATTTGAATACTTAAGTGCAAAGAGAAACCTGCATGAAATGTGACTACACAGCTCTCTTTTAGGTTTGAGGTTAAAAAAGGGCTGTGAGTTTTTAGTAAAGTTCAATTACATAATATGGGGAAAATAATCCAAATCGGCTCCACATATTGGCCCAAAAATATCAGCAGAGCTTCTAAACAATCGGTATTGTCATTGGCCATGAAAAAAACCCAAATAGGTTGATCTCTATTTGAAAAGCTTAGAGCATTATGTATCTAATCCTTTCATATATTTATCATTTACATTATCATTATAGTAGGCTGAAATCTGACCTAGAGCTCGTGCCACTCGTGAGGGCGGTACCACATTGTCTTGGGCTCTTCCGTCTGTGATCAGGACCAGGACATGAGGAGCATCTTGTCTCATTCCCAAAGACTCCTGGAACAGCTCCTGTAAGACGTAACCAATGCCTTTCCCTGTGAAACAGAGTGCAGACTGGTTTTATCACAGGAATCCATTCTCATTTTGTACACAACGGCCACATCAACACATCTAAAAAGTTTTAAGTGCAGTCTCCTGCTTTCTTTGTTAACTATCTCATAGCATTTGGTGGAGATAATTGTAGTTATCAGTTGTGTCTAACCTGTTTTGGTGTTGCCTCCTCGATATGGCAAAGCTCGGAGCGCTCGGAGCAAAGAATTTCTGTCTTTGTTGTCGCTCAGACGAAACTCAATTCGAGGATCATCGCTGTAATGGACCACAGCAATCTGTGTCAAGATTAAGAGCAAGATTAACTTCACAGTTCTAGTTCAAAACACACACACACAACTTTTCTGGTGGAGGTCCATCACATGCTTGTCTCCATGGAGATGTTATTGCTTTTCCTGGAATGTTCCATGGTATGACATTAAACGTATCCATCTAGCATTGATTCATTACATGTGTTTTCTTGCTCAAAAATACAATCATTCTCTCTGTGAATAGGGTTATCCTCCACAGATCTGTATGTCTATAATTGTCTCCCTTGTAGATAGGTTTAGGTTTTCTATTGTGGAACATTCTAGACAAATCAATAACTCCGTGAAGACAAGCAAGTAACAGACCCTTCACCAGAAAAGTTGCACAAAGCACCTTTAATGCAGGCAACTGGCCTATAATAATTGACTAGACTTGTTTCAACTTTTTTACCATATTGTAATGTTAACTAATGAAAAACATACTTGAAGCTGTAACACTTGTTCAGACTCAGGCAGTCTCCTCAAGAGCTCAAAATGCTCCGTGCCACCTGCTGATCACAACGTGGTGGTGTCCTCCCTCTTCCACAAATTGTTACTCCACTATTTTACAGACTTTAAAGTCTATTCAAAGTCTATTCACAATCTAATGGAAATCGCAACTGGAATGGTCGCAATTAACAAATCACAAATACTGCAGTTATTTAAAAGCTTCGCCTAGAATGTTTCACAGTATGGCATTAAACATGCGTATCTTGGAAGCAAGCAGATGACACCACCTGACTAAAATTACAAGTCCTATCTGTGAAGAGGTCACACAAAACAAGAAGGCTTATTTTACAAGGTATTTTTTGGCAATAAAATACCTGAGGTTGAAATTCAAGATACCAGTTTAAGGCCATATTATGGAACATTCCAGACAAAGCAATAACATCTTCATAGAGACAAACAGATGGTGGACCCTATAATGGACATAACATAACATGCAAGTAACATAACATAAACAACAAAATATCTTGTCTTAATTAGGATAAAAATTACTAAATAAGTTTGGCGATCAGAACTAATTCTAGTGCGCATTGGGATGGGTCCACAGAGTACAGTAATATGTGTCTAAACAACCTAAGACTCTAAGTAATAGTGTTTTGAAGGCTGAGTGACTAACCTGAGTTCCCTGTGGACCAATGAGAGGGAAGTAAGTCACAGCTCTGAATATGAAGTCCTTTATTCTGTTAAAGTTGTCGACGCCGATACTCGATGACTCATCCACCAGAAAAACGACATCTGCTCGGGTCTTATCGCATCCTGAGGGCACAAACCAGAAACAATGTAAAAGAATTATAATGGGGAAAAGACATACACAATGTTACTCGTATGTGGGAAATAAACAGGGCAATAATGGCTCTGATGGGAGAGCAGTTATCTGGCAACTAAAAGGTTTGAATTGTATTAAGACTAGTTTAAAGCTGGTGTGTCCTTAGGCAAGACACTTTATTAAAGGTCCTATATTACATAAAATTGAGTTGTGTGCGCTTTAAGCCATGATGGAATGTTGTTACCGCCTCAGAAACATACCCGGAGTTGTGTTTTGTTTCATTTTGTTTGAGTAACAGTGGCGGCTGGTGGTATAATTTTTTGGGGGGATCACCTAGGCCAAAATTATAAATATATGTATTATATATATGCGATAAAGTATTCTAACAAGTGCCAGAAACACTATTGATCACTATTGGCTGAACTACATCTATTAGAGCACAACGCACAGCTAAGCGCAAAGTTTACGCAGCAGCACAACCTGATCCACCGCTCACAACCAGCCCCAACTACACAACGTAACACACCGCTCACAACCAGCCCCAACTACACAACGTAACACCGCTCACACCAACCCCAACAACACAACATAACACACTGCTCACACCCAGCCCCAACAACACAACGTAACACACCGCTTACAACTAGCCCCAACGTAACACCGCTCACAACCAGCTCCAACAAAACTAAGAGGCTACGGTCACAACACGAACACACAGCATCAGCGCCATTCCAACAGAACACCAGAGCAGCTCCATCGGCATCCATAACACTATTTAACTATTAACACTATTAACACTATAACACTATTTAACTATTAACACTATTAACACTATAACACTATTTAACTATTAACACTATAACACTATTTAACTATCAACACTATTTAACTATTAACACTATAACACTATTAACACTATAACACTATTAACACTATAACACTATTTAACTATTAACACTATTAACACTATAACACTATAACACTATTAACACTATTAACACTATAACACTATTTAACTATTAACACTCTAACACTATAACACTATCAACACTATAACACTATTAACACTATAACACTATAACACTATAACACTATTTAACTATTAACACTATAACACTATTAACACGATAACACTATAACACTATTAACACTATAACACTATTAACACTATAACACTATTAACACTATAACACTATAACACTATTTAACTATTAACACTATTTAACTATTAACACTATAACACTATTAACACTATAACACTATAACACTATTAACACTATAACACTATAACACTATAACACTATTAACACTATAACACTATAACACTATTAACACTATAAACACTATAACACTATTAACACTAACACTATAACACTATTAACACTATAACACTATAACACTATAACACTATTAACACTATAACACTATTAACACTATAACACTATAACACTATTAACACTATAACACTATTAACTCTATAACACTATTAACACTATAACACTATAACACTATTAACACTATAACACTATAACACTATTAACACTATTAACACTATAACACTATAACACTATTAACACTATAACACTATAACACTATTAACACTATAACACTATTAACACTATAACAATATTAACACTATAACACTATAACACTATTGACACTATAACACTATTAACACTATAACACTATAACACTAGCTGCTCTGGGTCTCCTGCCGCCCTCCTGTGTGGAGGTTTAGGCTAAAGTAAGTAGCCGCCACGAGCCAGTGTATGAATCAAAATAAGGGCCATAGGATATCACTGCAGCCAATGCATTCATTCCAGCTTAATGCTTCTTTTCTTGCTTGGCAGAAGGGTCCTGCTGAAGAGAAAACATATTTCTCCCTAAAAACTGTTCCTCGAATGCACTTTGACTCAAGTTGAACTCGCCATAACTGTATAGCCCATAGCTCTGTTGTTATCCATTCATTAGCCTATAGCAGTAACATGGCGCCAGTGGAGAGTTGGGGCTGAGCGGGAGAGAGCAGCTGAATCACAGTAGGTCAGGTGTGTGATAAACGTTTATGAAAACCACTTCACTTGATTTGAGTTTGCCCCGACCTGTGCCCCCGAGACGTACTTCAGGGCTGTAATGTAAAGCAATGGGCAGAAGCAACGTACTTCCTCCTCCATTCGCTCCGACTTAGCAAGTCTATGCAGACACGTTCAATTTTAAACAAAATATTAAACAAATAGCCTAATACAAAATAACGACTTTATATATATTTTTTAAATCTAGGTCAAGTTAGGGAGTGCGCCGCCACTGTCGATTAACCCTGCATTACTAGGCTGTCTAGTTCTCCAAAGCTCAAAACACTCTGTTCCATCTTGTGATGTCATGTGCGGTAGTTTTCAAGTTAACAGCTACTTTTTACCTTTTGTTTGGTCGAGAATGGCAAATCCTCCGTTTGAGAGAAGAACTCAGCCTAAATATGCAGGATTTATGTGTTAAACATGTGTCAATGAAACAAGACTCCAGGTATGTTTGTGATGAGGAAACTACATTATAAGATAGATCATAAAATACCGTAATATGGGCCCTTTAATATTGCTATTGGCAAATATCGGGTATTGGCCACAAGAGCAAGACAAATATTAAATATCAGATATCGGTATCGGCTCAAAAATCCACATCGTCCCTGGTGATTAGCGGTAAAGGTTGTTGACAAACAAAGGAAGTTTACCCCCATCGTGTATTAGTAAATTCTGTAAAGTCTTATTTTCACTTCTTAAAATCCACAAATTTAACCATGTAAATTTAAATCGTATTTTGGTAACTTAATTTTCTCTTTTGATGAGAAATTTGCAGTTGGCATAATCTTGAAAGCAGTCAGGTAATTCAGGTGAAATGCGTGTTTAAATTGACACAAACAAGTACAAATTACTACAATCCAGATTCTGAAGGACAGTTATTATCATATGTTGTTTTCATAGTATTTATGTTGCAGTTTCAGCACATTGGGAAACTATGGTAGCTTTGGCTGTCTTAAATGCGCTGAATTAAAATGTAAATGAGAGAGTTTCCTGTTTTTCAAATATAAAATTATAAACTTCACCGAAATTGTCAAACTAGAGAAAGCTAGACAAGATTCTTAGTGACATTTTAAATATTGAAATGGGTAGTCTAATGTGTCATTCACTTTTGTTTTTTTGCAGTTTGTGGGTACCAAGCTGTGCTGTCACGATACTACAGTATAAAATTTCAAACCTGATTTCGATACTAAGGAATAGACTCAATACCAGTTGAGATTCCACAATGCTAATTTAAAACACTGTCTTTAGACAATAGAATGTAATTTTCAACATTAAATCGTAGTATTTTCTTTTCTATTCCCATGTGGTCTTATATCAGTGTACTCCCTCAGTGGTCCTGTAGGTTCCATAATGGTCCATGCTCAAGATCATTCTAAAGCTATTCAGGAAAAATGTATTTCTGTCCTGTGAATGTGACTTTTTTTAGTATTGTTACTTTGCTCAAATGAGTATCTTTTTTCAATACTAGTTTTAGTATAAATTAGTATCTGATTTTCGATCATTTTGACAATCGTAGTACCACCTGAATCCGTTTTTGCCTTTACATACCTGTGGTCTGTGCAGCGATTGTCTCTGGTTTCTTTGTGGCCAGTTGCACATATTTTTCTGTCTCACTCACAGCTGCTTTGCTCTGAGCTTTCTTAGATTTGGGTTTTTCCGGTGGTGCAGCAGCAGGGGGCCGGTTCCTCCTGGCGGTGGTGGGAGGTACTGCAGGATTGGTGAGGGGAGCTGGCTGTGAGACTTTGGTGATCTGAGCCAAGTCTGGAGCAGCAGTGACCAGAACAGATGCAACCTGAGGGTCCTCTCCCACTGACAAGAAAATGGAGACAACAAAAGGCAGTTAGTTAAGTTATGAAGGCATTTATAAATTTATGGGCTACTTTAGCATAGGGTGAGAGCTCCAAAAATAAATGATAGACTGTAAATGGGTGCCCAGGGGTTGGATAATTAGCCAAATGCCGTTCAAGACAATGCGTGAAAAAAAATGACCAATCACATTACAACAAAAGACAACTCAGGAGAGACAGAGGATAAAACGCAATTAAAGCTTTTCAAAATATAACGTCTGATAAAAGCATAGAGGCCACCTTCACTGACAGTTGGTGGTTTGATCCCAGCTCTAACAGGGGAATAATGCTGTTGTGTCCATGGGCAAGACTCCAAAATAATCCCTCGTCTCCACTGGCATGAATGTGTGTGAATGGGCGAGTGGCTCTTTAACGTAAAGTACACTGAACTCCCAATGGACTGATTTTACTTGTATTATGGGATCTATTTATATTAACGTTTTTATGACTTAAATTATTAAAAAGCCAAAGTTCCTCATCAAAGTAAAGTGAAGTTGTTAAGGTTTTTATATAATGGCCACTTTAGCATAGGGTGAAAGCTCCAAAAAGAAATTATAGAATGTAAATGATTGGCCAGGGGTTGCATAATAAGCCAAATGCCATTCAAATAAAAATAATACTCATCAGAGGCAGAGGATAAAAAGCGATTAAAGCTCACGGTGAGAGCTCTGAACATGAAGTAGACAATTATAGGCAATAACAGTGCAATATTGCTTATACATTTTGAATATTTGATGTTGTATCCTGTATTTCTGCTCATATAACTATAAGGGAAGTGGAAAACGGAACTATATTGGAAGTTGTCAATCATCATATCATCTTTGCACTGTTTTCCTTATGACCTCTTGTATATAGCTGAGATACATTTTTATTACTTTATTTCCGTATTTTGTATATACATTTATACAATTAACGCTTATTTGACTTCAGTCTTTTGCTATTTCTGCTACTTATTTTTTTATTCTTTGTTATATTTTTACTCTTTGTTATTATAATTATATTGTGATGTGTGAGCTACTGTGGCCAAGTCATTTCCCTTGTGGAGCAATAAAGTTTGTCTAAGTCTAAGTATCTTACATATTCTTTGGTATATAGTGGTGACTGGCCCCTCCACTTCTCCATACAGCGGCCTGATGGTAAATATATAGGTTCTTCCATATAGGAGGTCTCCAATCTTGAAAGAGGTAACACCAGGACCCAGGATCTCAGTCTTAGTGTCCAGAACTGAAGAGAAATGAGCAGTATATTATTTTATTGTGTAACTTTAAAAGGTGCATTGTGTAACTTTTTTGGTGGAGAGTCTGTCACCTGCTTCGTTTCTATGGATATGCCACTGCTCTGCCTGGAATGTTCCACAATATGACATTAAACAGCTCTACCATACATTTATTACATTATAGGTGGTTTTATAGCTCAGAAATACCTATAAAAACAGGCATTGTGACTGTGAGCGGGGTCGCCTCTCCACAGATCTGACCTGTAACTTGGTCTGGTTTGGTCTCCATGAAGATAGAAAGGTTTAATGCCATACTGTGAAACATTCCAGACAAAGCAATAACATCTCCATGTAGAAAAGCATTTGACGGATCCTCCATCAGAAATGTTACACAATGCACCTTTAAATTATAGAGTGATGTGTTTGTGTACACGACTGACTGGAAATGTGCCTCCAGGAGAGAAGATACCCAGAAACCCCGGCGACTCTGGTCCAGTTGAGGATGGTGCTGCTGTCTGTGGTGTTCAGCGCTTCAAATCCGTTCACTTTGGGAAGATCCACTGACAAAAACACAAGGATTAAATGTAATTCCCCATTCATTTGTTCAATTGACACTTTGCAGCTGATCAACATCCACTGGGGTGTGATGCTAACTGTAGGCTCTGCTCTGCCTGAGGATTTATTAGACTTTAATCTGTGCTTTATTTTAACACAAACTGAACAGAAAGAACTGACTTCGCTGGGATTACAATAAGTGAGCTGTTTTGTGTTGTTAAACAAGTCCCTCTCTAATAACATTACAGTCACAAGCTAGTTAGCATTAGCCAACAGTTTTTCAGTCAGTCACTCTCACCTTTTAGCTGAAAACACCTAAACAAATCCATTTTGTATTTTTCTTGAGTTTTCAGTTTTCACTTTCTTTAAACTTTTTTGGCTGTGTTTGGTAATGTGTGCATTGTGTCACCATGGTAACTACAGAAACATTCCACCACAGAAATACATGAAGGACACCCCCAGTGTGATGTCCCTGCAAAGCATCAATAATAAGTTAAAGTTAAATAATAAGTGAAGTAAAAGTTGCAAAGATAGTCCAGATGACAACAACAAGAACACAGTGACAAGTACTTTTTAGCATGGTATAGTATTTAACAATCCATATTTTATTGAAGAGCTGAAAGAATTAATGATTGACTTTAGGTAGGAATAATATCCCAAAAACTGGAACATAATTTTGGGCATTGTCATAGAAAACCAGATGCCCTTCCTGTCCAGCTAGCTACATACATGACTACATGGGACAGCAGTTCACCCCCTGACTTTAAGGTTGCTCAAAACTCACTCTGCAGGTAGTAGAGCAGCCAAATCCACTGACCGGTTGGCAGTTGAGTCCCAGCTCCAATAGATGAATAATGCTGTTGTGTCCTTGGGCAACACGCTAATCCCCTCGCCTCCACTGTATGAATGTGTGTGAATGTGAGGCCCTTTGATGTAAAGTGCATTGAGGACCCACTGGATTGATTTCACTTGTGCTGTGGAACCTCGACCACCCCCCGACTAAAAGGGGGGGTGACAAAAACTCTCAAAACTATTACGCATCTCAGTGTATCTGACGCACAAGGCTACACCTGCACCGTTCATGTTCATGTAAAAGCAACTATTTATGCAGATTTATGCAGATTAAGACAGGTTAAACTAGAGAATCATGAGTTTAATCTGCTTTTTTACTTAGTACCAAAAAATACCAAACCTTCAGCTAACTCACTCACTAACTAAATTCTTCTTTCTGCTGTTGTCCCATATATATCCTTATAATCAAAATAACATAATTAGTGACTGATACAAATTTTGGTTGACACTGTTGACCGATAAATTTTAACCAAACAAGTATTGCTTAAAGGCTCTATATTACGCAAATCTGACTCTGCCATGTTATAATGTTGTTACCTCCTCAAAAACATACCTGGAGTTGTTTTGTTTCATTCACACATGTTTGAGTATTCCTTCATTATTAGCCTGTCTACATCTCCAGAGTTCAAAACGCTCTGTTCCACCTTGTGATGTCATAGTGGTACTTTTCAGGGCTGAAATCATCCTAATGTTTCTAATATAGGTGTATGGAGTTTAAAAACATTGAAGCACATGACATCACAGCGTCGAACAAAGCGTTTGGGTGTTAAACATGAATGAAGGAAACAAAACACAACTCCAGGTATGTTCGTGATAAGGCAACAACATTAGAAAATATATTAGAAAATTGCATAATATGAGCCCTTTAAATTAAGGTAAACATCTAAACATATTTCTAAAAGCTGATATCCATGCTTCTCTCATAGTTTCAGTTTTACTCACATGTTCTTGCAGTGACCAGGACTGGACTGCCTTCTTTGTCGCCCACCACAGACGACAGCTGGATCTTATAGGCTGAGCTCTCACGCAGCTTTTTAATCGTGTACGAAGTGGACGAACCCGAAACTGTGTGTGATTTATCCTCACCTCCTAATGGGAAGAATAACATGAGATAATGCATGTTGCTATGGTGCTTCGTTAGCCAAATAGTGCATGTAATTTAGCATAGAAGAAGAAAGCTGCAGGGTAACAGAGTGAAGTGTGGGCTGATACCTAAGAAGGGGGTCCAGGAGATTTTATACCCAGATGCCCCGGATGTTTTTTTCCACGACAAAGTAAAAAAGTTCACTCCGATGTCCACCACTTTCACCTCTCGTGGAGCCTGGATGGGGTCTGAATCGGAAACGGCAGCTACAAAAAAGAAAAAATGATTAAATAAGAAATTCATTCATTCATTTGTCCCACTCTATGGAAATTACAATGTTGCAACGCCAAAGTACAAAAGCAGAGGTAGAATAAAAAGTATAAAGAATAGACGCTTCATAAATGATTGCACCTCGCCACCTGCTTGTCTCCGTGGAGATGTTATTGTCAGGTGAAAGGTTCAAATTCTCCTCCTGCCAGTCCATACTGTTGTTGTGTCTTTGGGCATGACACTTAACCCAGCTTGACTTTGTGAACTGAGTGAGTGCGTAAATGCAGAAGCAGCTTACCACAGAGTGAATGAAAAATGGACCACTTAATTTTGAAAGTGTCTAGAAAAGCAAGTTTTGACGACACAACACTATATTAAAAGTGAGAATGCAGTAATTAAAATGTCAAACACTGAAAAAGATTAACTGAAAGAAATATTTTTAAATGTGTTAAACTAAATGGCAAATAAAAAGCACACACACACACAAATCTGTCAAGCCCACACATAAAATTATATCTTTATGTAACTTTTCTAGTGGAGGATCTGCTACATGCTTGTCTCTCTGGTAATGTTATTGCTTTGCCTGGAATGTTCCACTGTATAGCATTAAATGTACAGTATCTGTCTTCATGGAACCCTGCAGGTGATGCTACCAGGCCAAGTTACAGGCCTGATCTGTGGAGAGGCAACCCTGCCAGCAATAACCATGTTTTCAATGTATTTTTGAGCAATAAAAACACATGTAATCGAATAAATGTAAGACAGATCATTTTAAAGCTATTCTGCGGAACATTCCAGATAAAGCAATTACTTACTGATGGAAAAAGGAAGCGTATTGTCAATCAGAAAAGTTACATGGTGCATCTTTAATTTAGAAAAACAATGAGAGAAAATATTGCTAAAAGGATTACAATTGATGTTTACCGGTGAGTTGTGATAATGAAATCTCTGGCCCATCTGCATTTCCATAGAGAGCACAGATAGTGACTGTGTAAGTGGACAGAGGATTCAAATCTTCAATGTGATAGAACAAGATGCTATGGTCCAGGTATTTGGACTGTGGACTGACCCCATCTGCAAGAATCCAAAATCATTTTGAGTAAGTTAAACAAAAATAATTTAGTTTTATTTTTGCGAGAGCACCAGATAAAGCCATGTTACCAGTTTTCCAGGTGAGTCTGTATTCTGTAGCCCCCACAATGGGACTCCACTCCACATCAATGGACGTACTGGTGTAAGAGACGACCTTGAAGTTGGACACGTAGCCGAGAGGAGCTGAGATAAACACAGGAAGTTAATCCAAAAATCTTCATTTTGGCCGACATGCGTTAGGTTTAAAGAAGATCTATTGTGTTTGTGTCTGATATATAGTTATAATCATATCAATCATATAATCATAATTATAATCATAATCTATGACACCCGTGGATCATTATGTTATAATTTGGACATTTCAAATCGCAATGTTAATCTAAAATGACTTAATAAAAGGAACAAGTCCACTGATAGGAGCTGATGTTGCTGTAAATGTCATTAAGAGCTATGTAGCTATCGGCATCTCCATTGGATAGCTGCAAATCACACCATTACCAAAAGGACTAAGCAACACTGCTGAATCATATGCATATCACGGATTAAGAAAATAAAATAGAAGAAGTACAGAGCAGTGGGATTGTACCAGTGGGGGTAAATGAGAAGGGGAAACAACTATAAGACAGTTACATCAATTTTGCATAATAGGTCCACCTTAAGGTGTTAACTTACGTGTTAACTATTTTGAATCTATTTTTTCATGATTGGAAATAGTAGCAAATACCTTTTGAGAAGGAAACAGAAAAAGGATTGGATAAGCTGCATAGTGAAATAAAACATGAGAACTTGGTAAATTTCAAAAGAGACCAGACTGACTACAAAGAGAACACAGTGTAAATATTGTCAAGACAAACTATAAGATTAAACCACAAAGAAGAACAGTCCCCTTGTAACTGCCCAGCAGTGAGGATGAGTGCTCGGGAGTAGAAGACCAGCTCTCGAATCCTGTTTTAGACTAGAGACCAAAAAGAGACAGACACAGATAGCACTATGTCCTCAGCCTACAATCGAGCCAAAAGTCTCAGAACTACTGACTCAGAAACCAAAGAATGTGAGTCCTAATCAAGTGTACTTTGTAACTGAATATGACACTGAAGCAAACCAAATCAAACAAATAATCAAACAGAACAGGAGTATATTAAGAAGTGACAGCACCCTAAGAGACGCTCTCCCAGAAACCCCCACCATCAGCTTTAGAAAAGCCCCCACACTCAGTGACAAAGTGGAGAACAGCTATCTCCCTCCACTGAAACAAAACACATGGCTGGATACTAAGGCTGCTGCTACAGATGTGGTAACTGTACCTATTGTGAACACGTACAGAGGACTAACTCTTACATCAGGTCAAAGTTTTGATATCAGGACAATTAACTGTAACACCCCTTATGTGGTGTACTGACTCGAATGCCCATGTGGTTGATTTTACACAGGCCGAACAAAACGCAAACTGAAAAACAGATTGGCTGAACACAGGGAATAAGGACCTGTAACCCCCTGTATCCTATGGCCATGCATTACAAAGAAACCAACCATGGCAGCTATAAAAGCCTAAAAATCTATGGAATTTAACATATTAAAGAAACAATAAGAGGAGGAGATAGACTGACAAAACTACTACAGAGAGAGTCCTACTGGATCTACGCTCTTGAGGCTACCCAATTTCCAGGACTCAGTGGAGAGTTAGATTTCTCCCCTTCCTTTAAAACCACAGGCTTTAAACAAATCTTCATGAAACTGTTTAAGATTAGCCCTCTAATATACTATAAAAAATTATACATGTTGTATATGTAGCACTTTTGTATTGTTTGCAATATATATTTTTATACTATGTATTTTTCTATGTACGTAATCTGTTCAGCCTACCTGTCCCATCATGCACCAGGGGACTGTGGGCCAGTCCATTTTGAACATGGGACCTACACATATTATTTTAAATCTGCACTGTGATAGTCATCTCGAGTTTGTCCTGACGAAGCCGAAGGGCCAAAATGCATTGGCGTGATTTTAACTTTATCTGTCATGAGGCTTTTAATTATTTTGTACTTTCTGAGTGCTTCAGCTTTTTCAACTTTGTATTTGAGACTGGTTCCTACACTGAAGAGCACCAAAAGGACAATTCTGCACAGTCTTTACACATCCAAGTAACACTCCTGCCCCCTAAAGTTTCGCAAGGTATTATGGTCAAGATGCTTCAACTTCCCTCCTGAATTCTTACTCCATTCGGAAGGTTTTGACAACACAAAACACCATATATTAAAATTGAGAATACAGTGTCAAAGACTGAAAAAGATTCACTGAATAAAGTACTGTCAAATGTTAAAACTAAATGGCACATCATGAAAAGATGAATAAGTCATATTTAACACAAAAGTGAAGAGAACAAAACTGTATTAATAAACTTTACAGGTTGTCTTGTTCCAAGTGACAAACTGTGACAGTGACAGAAGCTGGGGTCTAAACACTCAGCCGTTTGACTCACTTCCACCTCATCATCACTGGGTACATTTACATGGTCAGTGAAAATCTGACAACTAGAATAATCAGATAATAATCTCTTTGCAATTGATTAGTATTTGTGACTGAAATTAAATGTATTGATTTGAAATGTTTTAAAGTAATTGTCAGTGTTAATGTATTATCTGGAAAAGGGGGCAGATAAGACACTGTTTATGTCTACTTTATGAATGAAATAAATAAACAAATAAAACAAAAAAAGATAACACAGAAATCTGATCATCAGAGGGTGCGTTCATAGTTGTACTTGTTCAGATCTGATGTAGACTTGGTTTGGTCCTGTTCTAGTCTTGGTTTAGTCCTGGTCTAGTCCAGTTTTAGTTACGGGTTTAGTGAACATTTTCATATGTTGTGGATTTTTAGACTAACTCTTGTATTTGGAAAAACAAAGTAGAATGAATTTAAAATATCTCCTTCCTACATTTTCTCTTTCTTTTTGTTAAATTTTTCTTGCCAAATCCTGCACAAGTGTGAACAGTCAGAAAGAAATCAGATTACTCACATTAGTTGCAACTGTTAACATTACATTTCAGTGTTATTTTAAGATTAAGTTTTGACAAAAATCCTTCATCAGATCATCTCTTTCTTTTTTTCTCAAATTCTCAAGAAAAAAAGTGTGCTATCCATTTTGTGGGACCAATAGTAATAAGCAGGCACAGTTAGTAATGCTGTAATAGAGTGATAATAACTTAGAAAGCACCACCCACCTCACTTTTTTACTTTTTTATTATTATCTTATATAAGGGCCTCACAGGTCCTAATTGTAAAATGTGCCCGGACGTGAATAGCGTGGTCATAGATGTGTCTCTGGTGTTTTAGGGGAGAAATGACCATTTAAGTGAATATTTCTTTCTGATAAATATAATTTTGTAATTTAGAAGCGTCCTATGTGGTATAACCTAATTGTAAAATGTGCCTGGACGTGAATAGCGTGGTCAAACATGTGTCTCTTGTGTTTCAGTGCATACGGCAATAAATGGAAGTAAACATGGACTCTCTGAAGCCTCTTTACCCGACCACAAGTGCTACACATTATTTTCCATTTTTGTAGTAGCCGATTCTTGCATTGCACCTCTATAAAATATTGGTGTGGGTTTTCTGTTTTATTTGAGCATATAAACAGCCACTGAGATGAACACTGAGCAGGACCCGCAGTTACTCACACGTCCTGAAGGTGGCGCTGATGCCTGGTCCCACCACAGAGCCAAAGAGCACGTACAGAGTCAGAACATACTCAGTGTCGTGGGCCACGTGTTTGAGATGATACTCTATGGTGCTGCCGTTAAGAGCCAGCTGACGAGGTCGATCACGACCTACGAACTCTGCAGGACAAATAAAACAACTGAAGTAACTGTGTGAATAAAAAAAAGTTAGATAACAAAGAAACTAAAAAGAAGGAAAATATTTAATGTTTGTGTTGTGTTACAGGGAAGTCAAATGGGGGGAGGCAAAGGGGTCTGTTATCCCGGGGCCCAGGGTTTTAGGGGCCCAGAAATGAAACTATGCCTATTAATTTATATGAAAGGGGGCCCATGTGAGCTTTCTTACCCCAAATTTCTATTAACGGGCCTGCTGTGTTATGACAAATGTGTGCATGCACTGTTTATTATGTAACCCACCTACTACTTGCAGTTATCAAGCCCCAGCAATAATAATAAAACACACAATACACAATAAAGTAACACTAAAACAAGTCGAGTGCGGGGGTTATAGGCTCTGAGGAAAAGGCGAGTTTTGAGATTTTTTTTTTTTTTTTAAGGTTTTTAGTGAGTCTGAGTTTCTGAAAGGAGGACTTTGATATATTTTAATTACATTGCAAAGGCCATCTTAACTATGAGAAATGGGGGGGAAAAAACGCTTTCAGTTTATTTTGCTTAACAAAAATGGAATACAAGGACATGCCCAAACCAAAAAGTTACATGGTGTAGCTTTAACATGCCTCGAGTCTACATTCTGACTGTGAGCGAGGCTGCACTCCACAGATCTGACCTGTAACTTTATCTCCATGAAGATAGAAAGGTTTAATACCATACTGTGAAACATTCCAGACAAAGCAATAACATCTCCATGGAGAAAAGTATTTGATAGACCCTCCTCCACAAAAGTTATATACTCACTTCCCTACTAAAATGTTGTAAATATACTCGTTCAAATAATTATCATTGTAGTAACTTTTATAGTATTTATGTGTTTCCTCATGTTTTCTAATTACCTGGTGTGGGTCCCCAGGCCAGTCTGTACCCAGTGGCCCCAGGGACACTGTTCCAGGAGACCACAGCTGAACTGGTGGAGACCGCAGACACTTTGAGAGACTGCACCGCACTGCTCTCCACTAACACACAACACAACAATACAACAGCACGTTATAAGGGCAAGTCCATACAAAATTAGAGAAAGAATTTAAAATAAAATAACAATTCCAAGTCACTATAAATTAAGTCTTTGTTCATGCTTTATTATGGCTAGTTAATTAGTAATTACTAACTGCCCATGTTACGCAGAGATGAGGCATTACTAAAGCATAAGAAATAGAAGTAGAAATAAATAAATTAGAAATAAATTAGAACAAAATAGAATAAAGAAAGTATATATTTAGGAAAAAGATAGCTAGGTTAAAAGTAGCCCCTTAAGTCTACACTGAACTCCAATTAGGGGGTAATAATGAATGAAAAAAGAAACATTAATTATGATAATTATGTTTTCCCCATTGTTGGATAAATAAAGGTTATCTTATTTTATTTTGGTAAATATCTGTAAGCATATAGTTATAATTGTCTTGTAAAGTGTCTTACATGTTTTGGCTTTGCTGGTCGTGACGGGCCCTTCGATGTCTCCAAAGATGGGGTTGATGGTGACGGTGTAGTTTGCGCCTGAACGAAGACCCTGGATCATGTAAAAGTTAAAGTTGTCCCCGAGGTTTATGTTCTCAATGTGGCCGTCTGAAAAACAACAATTATTATTAATCTAGAATGTCCAATATTATACTTTATTTAGGCTTTAAAGCTCATATTATATGTAGAATAAATGAAACCCCCTAATACTCTTGAAATAAAGAAATACACAGACACAACAACAGCTACAGGGCTAAAGTTGAAGTGCAAAGTGAAAGCCATTCGTGGGTTTCAGTTTCCTGTTTAAAGGCGCCATTTTAAGAACCTCTGCCAGTTCAGAAGATAGAAAAGTTAGTGTTGAATTGCTTTACTATGGCATTGGTCCAAATATGTTCCTTTACTCCGAAACCAGTGAATTTGATCAATGAAATGATTGTTCTGGTGGTGATGTATGACTTTAAAAGTGCACTATGTAACTTTTCTAGTAGAGGATCCACCACCTACAATGTTTGCTAAATACTTGGTTTGGAGGCCTGTCTCCATGGCGATAGATAAGTATAATGCCATTCTGTGGTACATGCCAGGCAAAAAAAAAAAAAACATCTCCATGGAGAACAAAAGGTTTCAGATGCCCTACCAGAAAAACAGACAGAAAACAGAAACCATGGAAGATGATGACATAGTTAAAAGCTTAAAACAGTTTAACTTAACTTAATGCCTTTTTAAATGTATTTTCAGTAGTTACCTGGAGCTTCCCACGTGAGGCGGTACCCACTGGCCCCTCTGACCGATGTCCATTTTGCCTGGAGCGTGTCTGTCGTTGCATTTTGGACCAAAAACTGCTGAACTGGCACCAACTTTACTGTCAACAAAACAAGAAAATCACATCTTTAGATCTATCAACTTTATAACTTACTTACATTATAACGACTTACATCAGCTTCAGTTAAATAAAAACTATGTAACAAACGCTAATAAATGAATAAGATCTGAAAAATATATAGTCATGGTTTCCTTTTACTGGCAACATTTTGAGGACTTTTCGCCACACAGAAGATATGATATTTTTTGTTTAATTTTTGTTAATTGCTATGGCGGTCCCTATTTTCATCATTAATATATTTTGAACTTGGATTTAGAAAGGCTCAGGCTAAATAACTGAATAAAAACTATTATTATTTACATCATAAAGCTACAAATTCTGGGAGCTACAATTGTACACAAATTAACCAGTTATTGAAGTGGGTCTGGTTTCCCTGTTTTAAATATAACACATTTAAAATTACATTAAATAACATTTCAAGGGATAGTAACTTCATAAATAAAGAAATTCCAGTGATATTTCAATTACAGTATTGTTAGGTAAACGCTGCTCAACATTTTGAACATAAGACAACAGCACCATCTTGTGGCTATAGTGAAGTATTGCACTAGGATGCAGACAGATGAGGTTAGAGCTGCCAGGAAACAGAAGGCAAGAATAAGGAAATAGAAAAACTCACATGTCTTTCCCACCACAGACACTGGTTCACTGGGTCCTTCCGGAAACACAGTGTAAATACTGACAATGTATTTTTTGTCCTCCTCTAAACTGTCGATCACATGAGACGAGATGTCCCCGGGGAGGAGCTGCTCATACGTGAAGCCTGGTCTATTGGCTGAAAAACAGTATAGTGTAAGAGTTTATGATCGAAACAATGCGTTCAGTGCAATTCGGATCCAACCCACTTAAAAGCTGTTTTAATTAGGCAATTATTGTTCTAACCAAACTATCGCCAGGGGCACACTGACCTAATTACTCAATAAAAATAAAAATAAATCTACTAACAAAACCCCACCCTAGAGACAAAGTTCCAGGCCATATTAAAGCGGACTTACATCAAACTGAACATTCTGAATAATTCACTCAGCTGACTTCATCAACATTCCCTGAAGGTGTGGTGAACTAACTGAAGGCACTGCTCTGTCTGAAGCTCTGTTACTCACCTTAGACTTAAATCTCAAATAACATTACAATCACAACCTAGGTAGCATTAGCCAACGGTTTTTCAGTTAGTCACTCTCACCTTTTCTGTTGAAACTCCTAAACAGGACCGTGAACTCTTGAATTGATCACAGGCTCCTGAAAATGTGCTCTTTAATCCCATTTTGTATTTTTTCTTGAGTTTTCATGACAATCTTAAAACTTTTTTGGCAACGTTTGTTCAATGTGTGTATTGTGTCACCATGGTAACTGCTGAACATTCCTCTATATAGACAGACATGCAGAACCCCCCATCGTGATGTCACTTCAAATTATCAAATGCTCACTAGTCTGTGCTTTGTTTCAATATGGGGTCCTCTGTGAATAAAACGTTTGGACATTCTTGAATATGTGTCCAAATCATATACCTCAGGACTAAAATGTTCTAAAATTAAACAAATGGTACAAAGATTCAATAACAAAAGTGAGGTTTGGTTGCACAGCCTTTTTAATGTGTTTTGTTGAAGTAATAGTGTTTGGTGTGGCAGTTCTTACTTCTTGGGATGAAAATCTTGAATCCATTGATCTTTCCAAGAGGCAGTGACCAGCCCAAACGCAGAGAAAACAGCCCCTCCTCAATCACACGAAAGTTAGACACCTGCGGTAAAGAGGCTGAAAAGAAAAATCATAGTTTAAAAAGAATAATACATTTTTAAAAGGGCTATATTTAAAGGTGCACTGTGTAACTTTTTCTGCTAGAGGGTCAGTCAAATGCTTTTCTCCATGGAAACGTTATTGCTTTTTCTGGAATATTTCACAGTATCATTATGGAGACCAAACCAGACCAAATTACATGTCAGATCTGTGGAGTGGCAACTCCGTTCACAGTCAAAATGCCTGTTGTTTTGGGGTTTTTTTAGGTATTTTTGAGCTGTAAAACCACCTGTAATTGTAATTGTTTAATGTCACACTGTGGAGTATTTCAGTCAGAGCAATGATATATCCATAGAAATAAACAGGTGACAGACCCCCCAACCAAAAAGTTACATAGTGCACCTTTAATAAGTTGACAAAAGTAAAAAATTGCCTTACTTGTCTGAACTGGGATGGTCACTGCGTCCCCGATGAGGCTGGGGTAGATGGCGTAAACAGTGAGGGAGTATTCTGTTTTAGGAGTCAGCTCTGTCACCAAAACTGTGTTCACGTCTGCCTTTAAATCAATCTGATAAACAAGAAAACAAAATAATGCATCACCGAGAGTCGAGTGCAGAGTGAATACAGAATAATAACGTACGAGGCTGAAGAGAAATGAAGGAGTGAGAAATACGGGTCCATAAATATGTTTTAGCTCCTCTGCGCGCTCATAAACCACCACTATCTACTGTTTTTATAACTGCAGGGAGAGTTGTCTTGACGATACTGACATTTTGCTTCACAACTATCACAACCAAAATAATAATAATAAACACAAAAAGTGACTAATTATAATGTTAATATTATGTATAAGTTGCATGTTTAAAGGTGCATTGTGTAACTTTTCTGGTGGAGGGTCCGTCAGATGCTTTCCTCCATGGCGATGTTATTGCTTTGTCTGGAATGTTTCACAGTATGGCATTAAACCTTTCTATCTTCATGGAGAACCAAACCAGACCAAGTTACAGGTCAGATCTGTGGAGAGGCGACCCCGCTCACAGTCAGAATGCCTGTTTTTATAGGTATTTTTGAGCTATAAAACCACCTGTAATTGAATAAATGTAAAGTAGAGCTGTTTAATGTCATACTGTGGAACATTCCAGGCAGAGAAATGACATCTCCATTGAAACCCCCAACCAAAAATTTACATAGTGCATCTTTAAACAACTGTTATAGAATTGTACTTTGTATTTCTAGAGGCAACACAGTATTGGAGTATGAGAAAATCTGGTACAACTTTATATAAACTACACCATAATAAGCCTTAAAGCTACTATTTGTAATTAGACTGGCCAGCCCGTCCCTGTTGTATTCTCACGTATCACCACTAGAGGCTGCTGTCTGATAGTGTGTCGGATTTGACCTGACAGAAGAGTGCACAGATGGGCCTACCATAGTTTATATCATTTTTTTATATATATATCATTTTTTTCTTTGTTTAATGTTGCACCATAATGTCAAGCAAGTTCCTAGTTTGAGTTTTGTTCACTGACAATGGCACTAAAATTTATTCTGATTCTGATTTGCCATTTACTGGTGAAAAAATCAAATAAACTTACATATTAGGGATGGGACTAGACACAGTTCCTATGAGAACGAGACAAGATTTTTGATACAATTTTTAATAAATAAATTGAGCCATTCAGTTCATAATTTTGGCTTCACTTTTTTTAAATGTTTTTAATGATATGAAGAAAAAGTCTCACGAGATCTTGTTCCTTTTTTTTCCCCATTTTTATTTTCTTAAGGTGACCCAGTGTAAAGCATAATTACAAATAATAATAATAATAACTTTTTTGTTTTCATGTCCATATATATTTTTTTCTTTGTCAGAATATTTTATTTTACGTATAATTTCTTCACCCCCTTTTTATTCTTTTGATCAGGCATAATTCTTATATCTTCTTAACTAACTCTACTCTAGGCTGTACACATGTGTAATATAAGTTCAGATGGACCCTGGAGTCTGTACCTGTCTCTGTAGTGAGTGCTGGGGCTGTCCTCTGGAGCTGAGTGGAGTGACCAGGAGTCTGTATCCGGTCACGTCTCCAGTGGCAGGAGTCCAGCTCAGTCTGAGGGAGTTATAGTTCACCTCTCTGATCTGAAAATCCCTCGGACCCACCACCGGCTGTTCCACTGCAATATACACTCACATTATAATGCATTTCAGTGTGTTTAATACTTTTTCTAGGTTCTGAAAGATGTTTAATGGTCAACCACAGGCTGTATGACAGCCCTAACTCGCTAAACTCTACTATGGTAATTTCACTTCCTTACCACTTCTTTATACTGTCTATCAACAGATGACAAAATGCTGAATGGTCATATTTTCACTTTCACTTCATAATTTCCATGCCTTGAGAACTTTGTTGTTCGGTTCGTTTTTGTCACACTATGAAATATGTTAACCTGGCCATCAGGAGGATTTAACAGAAGTTTGTTCCACTGTTCTTATGATTCGACTAATCAGCTTCAAATATCAATCCGAACATTCCGCCTTTTCCACGATCGCTTTTAGCAACTGATAAATTCAGAATGCTACACATGTCTATAAGGCTTTAGTCAGGTTAGAGATATGTTAATAATCTTTAACTGCACACTACTAGTACTTCACGATTACTCCTATTACTACTACTACTACCACAGCTACAACTACAACTACTTCTACGACTACTATGACTTCTACTCCTATTCCTACTACTGCTACAACTACAACAACAACTACTACTACAACTATTACAACTACAACTACTACAGCAACTACCACAACAACTCCCACAACAACTACTACTACTACTGCTACTACTACTATGTCTTCCTCTGTTGTGATTGTCCGTGTAGCTGTACCGGGCTGAGGGGCTTTGACGGGCCGCGGGGGCTCAGAGGCGGTGATGCAGACTCTTCGGGACAGTCTGGGGAGGACGCTCTCCAACTGAGAGAAATCTGCCCCAAAAAACAGGTGCTCGTCCCGAGGTTCAGAGACCACACGCCTCAACTCCGACTCAACAGCTCCTCTCACACCTGACAAACACGAAAACACAAACAGTTATATCAAGTATCCATAGATACATTTTACACTACATAAGATACAGTACTTAAAGCTGCATTGTGTAACTTTTCTGGTGGAGGGTCTGTCAAATGCTTTTCTCCGTGGAGATGTTATTGCTTTGTCTGGAATCTTTCACAATATGATATTAAACCGTTCAATCTTCATGGAGACCAAACCAGACCAAGTTACAGGTCAGATCTGTGGAGAGGAAACCCCACTCACAGTCAGAATGTCTGTTTTTCTCAGTATTTTTGAGCTATAAAACCACCTGGAATTGAATAAATGCACAAAAGAATAGAATAGGTTAATGTCATACTGTGGAACATTCCAGGCAAAGCAGTTATTTTTAAGGGTGCACTGTGTAACTGATCCATCCACAGTAAGATAAGATAAGATAAGATAATCCTTTATTTGTCCCACAATGGGGAAATTGCAGTGTCACAACGCAAGTTACAGAAACAGTAGGAAAATAAGAGCATGCATCAAAATCAAGATAAATAATAAGTATTTACAATCAACTAAAAAACACAACACTGTAAGCTAAGCTAAAAGGCACAGGAACATTGCACAATAAGTGTTTTTGATTCTGAGATGATTGTGTACAGTGCAGTGATGGACAGTGGTGGGTAAATAAATAATAGCAGGTACAGTGACTTTAAATAATATTGCACATTGTTATTATTACTATGGAGATGACACATGGTTGCTATGGGAATGACACATGACTAGCATTGTTCATTATACAGTCTGACAGCAGCAGGAAGGAAAGACCTGCGAAATCTCTCCTTAACACAGCGAGGGTGAATCAGTCTGTCACTGATGCTGCTCTCCAGAGCAGACAGGGCATCCTGCAGGGGGTGACCCTCATGGTCCAGCATAGACATGAGTTTAGCCAGGACCCTTTTGTCCCCCACCTGCTGCACCGAGTCCAGAGGACAGCCCAGGACTGAGCTGGACTTCTTGATGATCTTGTCCAGTTTCTTCTTCTCCCTCTCTGTGACGCTGCTGCTCCAGCAGACCACACCGTACAGGATGGCTGATGCCACCACAGAGTCATAGAAGGACCTCAGGAGTGGCCCTCTCACTCCAAAGGACCGCAGTCTCCTCAGGAGATAGAGCCGACTCTGGCCCTTCCTGTACAGTGCATCTATATTATGAGTCCAGTCCAGTTTATTGTTCAGATGCACACCCAGGTACTTGTAAGAGTCCACTCTCTCAATGTCTCTTCCCTGGATGTTCACTGGTGAGGGGGCAGTAGAGTGGCGTCTGCGGAAGTCCACCACCATCTCCTTGGTCTTCCCCGCGTTGATGAGAAGGTGGTTCCGATGACACCAGTCCACAAAGTCCTGCGTTAGTCCTCTGTACTCCGCGTCGTCATCGTCCGTGATGAGACCGATGATGGCGGAGTCATCGGAGAACTTCTGCAGGACGCAGCTGTCCGTGTTGTGTCTGAAGTCTGCAGTATAGAGGGTGAAGAGGAAGGGCGCGAGGACAGTGCCCTGGGGCGCCCCCACACTGCAGGTCAGTAGGTCAGACACGCAGTCCTGGGCTCTCACAAACTGGGGCCGGTTTGTGAGGTAGTCCAGGATCCACTCAGCCAGGTCACAGTCCACTCCTGCCCACTCCAGCTTGTCCCTCAGGAGCAGCGGCTGGATGGTGTTGAAAGCACTGGAGAAGTCAAAGAACAAGATTCTCACAGTGCTGCCGGGCCTCTCCAGGTGGGACAGTGAGCGGTGCATCAGAGAGATGATGGCGTCCTCCACTCCGATGCCGGGCCGATACGCGAACTGCAGCGGGTCCATCGCTGAGCTCACCGTAGAGCGGAGGTGACCCAGGACAAGCCTCTCCAGAGTCTTCATCAGATGAGACGTGAGAGCCACTGGCCTGAAGCTGTTGAGGTCTTTGGCGTGCGGTGTCTTGGGCACAGGTACCACACAGGAGGTCTTCCAGAGCTGTGGCACCACCTTCAGCTTCAGGCTCAGGTTGAAGACATGCTCCATAACTCCACACAGCTCATCTGCACAGGACTTAAGGAGCCTGGGGCTGATCCCGTCTGGTCCAGGAGCCTTCCTACTCCTTATCCGGCTCAGTTCTCTCCTAACCTGAGCTGTAGTGACAGACAAAGAGCAGGGGTGTGTGCTGGAGGTCTGGCTGAGTTCTTGATGTGGATTCGGGGGCTGGGGGGCTGAGGCTGAGGCAGAGGTGTGAAGTGGTGGCAGTCTGGGCCTTTGTGCAGGAGACAAGGTGAGCCCATGCAGCGGTGCGGGGGGAGGAGTGGGTGATTGATCAAACCTCAGGAAGTGAGAATTCAGATCGTTCACCCACTGTTGGTCTCCCTTTGTCTGGGCGGGCGGAGGGCTGAAACCAGAGACACTCTTCATACTTCTCCACACCTCCCTGACATTCCGCTGCTGCAGCTGCTGTTCCATCTTCCTCCTGAAGTTGGCCTTAGCCTGTTGGCCTATCTGCCAGTAAGATATTAAATGTCTATTTAATATCTTACTGTTAAATAGACATTTACCTTGTTTTACTGTTAAAAAATACAATAAAATACAATAACCAAATAAATACATAAATAAATAACAAATATGCATTTTTACTGTGAGCATGAACACTTCTCCACCTTGCCTTTCCATGGAAGTTTAATGCCATACTCTGGGACATTCTAGGCAAAGCAAGCAGTAACATCTCCATGGAAACAAGCAGCAACATGGCAGAGCCTCCACCAGAAGTTACATAATGCATCTTTAAAAAGTGGTGTCTAGTTATAAAAACAATGAATGAAGTGCTGCAGTACTGACAAACTAAAGCATCTGATTTATGTTTTACAGTAACAGTTGACACAATATGGGCGCCATTCTGAGGACTTTACACCACGATTCAGGAACATTTATTTTATATAAAGAAGAAAGATAGAAGGATATTTTTCATCACTCTGAAACCTATGGATACATTATGACTTCATATTTGCCAAAGTTGATACAAATTCACTCACTATCCACTAGGGTTTTAACAAGCTACACTTAAAGAGGTTATTTAGTTTACAGAATTAACATTTGAATTGTCTGAACAGGGAAATATAACTAAAATTCAAACAAAAACACTGCTGCAGCATTTGGCTAGTTGCTTTGTTCTAATTTTAAGCCCTGGTTCCTACATTTACCTGAAAATAATAAATGAATCTTTGTTGAATCGGTCAAGTAGCCACAGCGAATAAACATTACACATACATTGGTGATGATGATTGTTTGAGTTCCCAACTTATCTGCTATAGAACTAAATTTTCTCTTTCTCTCTCACTGTCTCTGTCTCTCTCTCTATCAAGATATACCAGTCAAAGTCAACTGAAACTTGCTCGGTTTGCTCGGTTTTTCTCTTCTTCCTTGTAGACTAAGCCGATAATAAGAGGCACTCCTCATCTCAACAGTGAGGAGTCAACATGAGGTAAGACCATTTATCTCTTTATATATATATATATATATATAATTTTCCCTGATGCTTTTTGACCTGGAATGTTTCACAATTTCACTATATCAATGTTGTTTATGTATGTATATAGTGTTGTTTATCAAGTAGACCTAAAACAAGCTACTTCTCTTTTACAATTCAAAATCATGTTTAAGAGAATAGTAATGGAAAATTATTTGTAAGAATAAGAACACTAAAAATAGTTTTGATCATTGGAATAATTGCTGATTTTTTGCCACACTGTAATGTAGTAAAATGCCGAGTATTCATTTTTTAGATGAGTGTCCATTAATGTGCTGTAATAATATAACAATACTATATAGAATGTAAATATGAGTCTGTTAATCAGAAATTGTGGCAGCATAGTTTAATCAGAAGATTAGAAAAGTAAAAATAATATAATATATTTCAGAATCCAAAATAAGTTGTATACCTAACTGTTTTCCATCTCTCTGTTTATGTCACATTAGTTGGAGCTTAATTTTATAAAGCAGGTCACATATACACAGTGTGAATAAAAGAATGTTAAACATTGATGAACAGCACAAAGATGAACAGACAGGTACAACAAGATCTAAAGATCAATAAATGTTCAATGAACTAACTTTTTTACAACTGGTGTTTTTTTTTTGTTTTTTTTTTTGTTAAGACATGTGGTATCCAACTCACATTAAACAAACACCAGACACAAAACTTGCACCATGGCATAACCACAACCAGCTGCTGACAAGTGACACAAAAGTCACTGTCGTTTCGTTTTATTTTTTCAGGAAATCAGCTGTTCCCACAGTCCAGTCAGGACACAAACATCGGTCACAGGACACGCCCCCTCAGACAGAAACACATGTTAAGAGACAATGTACCACAATGTAAGGGTCAAATTTTATGCGTTTACTTTGTGTGTGAAACAGAAAGACAAAGTCAAATGTGCATGTTGCTACATTAATATTATGTACACTATATAGTCTTGAGCCACCCAGAGGACCCAACCCACACACCTTCACCAGGATGCACCTCCACCCACATGTACCTCAGCATTTTCCAAAAATTTACTTCATAGACGACTTAATTACACTGTCTATCAGTTTGGAGATGAGTCATGTGAGGGTCCTCTGGGTGGAGGTCTGAAGCCAGATCTCTCTTGTTTTATTGTCTTGTAAATCAGAATATATTTAGCGTGGTTTCAAAGATGAATCTTATCTCATTATAAAAATGTGAAAACAATCCTTCTTTACCAGGACCTCCGCAGAATCCAGCTCTGGATCAGGGCCAAGCGGGGAGTCATGTGGTGATAAATCCATGATTAATAGGAATGACTTCAAACACTCATCGTAAGTTCAGGCCCAAACTTAAAGATAATTCAGAGGTGGACAAGCTGGACATAAATTGTATTCATAAACATTAAAAATTATACATTATTGACTGAAGGACTTCATCACCAGGGGATCTTTGGAACAATTCTGAAGGCATTTAAATTCATTATACAGAAATGTTCATTCTTTATTAGGAAGTTTGGTTTAATAAGTGATCACCATCTTGGGTCACCAATATCTTGTTTAGAGCCATCATAAACTTAAAATGAAAAAAACTCATACCTCATCATAGTTAAAAAAGTTTATGAAACTGTTGCTCAGTAAACTGTAAAATAAAAGTCTCTGTTTCTAGGTTCCATCCCCCACCACATGTGCCTAAAGTGGGCAGTGAATTATCTGATCCACTGTAAGTTCAAACCAATGAAGCTCAGATCATTTCCACATAACCCTAATTCTTCTTTAGTTTGGTATTTTACAAATGCCTCTTCTCACAGTGAGGAGCACCAGGATCCTACAGCAGACATACACACCGAGCTGGACTCTGTTTTGAAGGTTTGTAACTGCACTGTTATGTTTGTGTTGGTTAGTCAGAAAAATGATCCACTGTTTTTGTTTTCAGTCTCAGTTGTTTGAAGATAAACTTGTATCAAAGGTTAAAAATGATCTGAGAAACTACCACAAAGCTCTCAGTTTTGAGTCTCCTCAACTAAGCCAAATGGCTGAGGGTCGGAGAGAGAGAGGATTCGATGAGTCTATCCTAAAGCTAACAGCAAATGTCCTCAGAGAGACCAAAGGTGAACGGTTGGCTGATTATTTCCAGATGGGTAAGTTTTCCTTCAAAATACCTGATTCCCACATGCAAGTAAAAAGCTTTGTGTCAATTTAAAAATCATTATATGGTGAAAATATTATTGTTCCTGCATGTGACAAGTTAGTCAAGTTTATAATTTTACTTCCTGGTTGGACATGGTGTAAGCGTAATCATTTTCTGAAGTCTAGAGTAAAAACTTGCAAAGAGACAACGAGGAGAATCACACAAGTTTTATTACCCTAACATATTACAATTCTAATTAGAGCGCGGCCCTGTCCCTACTCTGTTACACAAAGAACTCCTACTAGAACCGGGGCGCTCCCGTATTTCTAGTATGCCTCTCCCTGCGCTCAGATATAGTATCACATCCTGAGAGTGCAGCGTGACCCAGAGTTGTCTCTAGGCAGGTCCTGATAGTATTTTCTTCAGCTCGGGTCGCTCCACTATGTGGTGTTGTCATTCAGTCTCCAGTCAGCATGCGTCACCCTGATGAGCCTGCACAGATTATCTTAAGCACACATTACAATACATACAGTCCCTACTCTGATTAGATGTTCTCATCTTTTTAGTTCATTGATTATGGCACTTCTTAGTCATGTAAACATGATTATATATTAACACTGACTCATACATTCTTTCATTCCCCCTTTTGATCTATTTTAATAGATCACTTTTACACTTCTTCAAATGTGGCAGCATCCTCTGGATCATAGGGAGGTGCTGTAGGTTCGTAACTCCTCAGTGCCCAGAGTGCCGGTGTGGTCCCTGTCGAAGTGGTTGAGCTGCTCTTGGCTGATGCCTTTAGCGTCTCGCGTCAGGATCTGGTTCTCGATCTCGTTGATGGTTCTGGCAATGGTGGTGAGAAGCTGCTCCCAGCCCAACGGATGTGCTCCATGGTGTACTTGGTGTGCTTGTTGTCAAAGATGAGGGCCTCCTGGATGAGCTGGTGGTCTCCTTCTAACTGGTCGATCTTTGGTTTGTAGTTCACGATGCTCTTCTAATACTGACGCAGGTTTGTGAGCTGGTCCTCCAGGGTACTATGCATTTCAATAGAGATACGGCCAATCTCCCCCATCTTGGTCTGGATCCAGGGCCCTATGACGTTGGCCTGGTTGGCAAACTGTACACGCAGTCTTTCATTGTTCTGTTGACGAGTGTGTTCCTCAATCAGGGCCTGGTCTCTCTGTGGCACCAGCTGTTTGACCTTGTCCCATTTGGCATTGATCTCCTGAGGATTGATGGTGGTGTAGGGGTTGGTCCCAGCGATGTTGACATGGTAGGTCTGAACGATCTTAGCGATCTCGTTGTGGATTCCCAAAATGGCATTTCGTTCTCTGTCAGCCTCTGGAAGTGTGGCCTTAAACTGCTCGTGGGCTGTGCTTAGTCCCTTGATCTCCTCGATGGTGTGCACTATAAAGGTGTCCTGGAGGTCCTCCATGGCGCCCTCCATCCAGTTGTTGAAAGGAGCCGCTCTTTTGGCGAACTCCAGGTACAGCTGGTCAATGGTCTCCAGCAGTTTCTCCGTTCTCTGCAGAGCTTCGCTGCGTTTCTGTGTCAGGTTCCCCAGAGCGTCCCATTGGTCACAGATCTTCTGACAGCGCACATTCACACTTGGGGAGTCATAGTAGTCCAACTCATTGACCTCCAGCAGCAGCATGAGTTTGAGTCCATCCCGGAAGTCCTCCTCGATGTTCTCGATCTGTGTCCTGGTTTTCCTCAAGTGAGAGTTACACCACGCTGTGAATGTCTTGATATTTTTTTCTGGAGCCCGATCACCAATAGAGATGTAGTCACAATCAGTTGTCCGAGCTGCTGTGTGCAGACCGAATTTGTGACAGATGGAACCAGCGACCAGGCTTGTTTTTGACCTGTACGGCGTGGGCGGTGCGAGCAGTAACACGATAGGGGCCCTCCCAGCGAGGCTGTGACCACTTTCGTTTTATGGCCTTCAAATACACCAAGTCCGGGACCTCCGGGTCCGTATCAGCAGCAGATGGTCTAGCCTGGTGAGTGTCCTGCACAGAAAGACTGGAAGCAAGAGCATGTAATTGATTCCAGTACGGTTTGTAACGTACAGGCGTCACTACCAATTGAGTTTTTACAGATTATTCTTCTTTTTTATTTTGGCCTTTCTTTTGTTCATTGACATTGTCGCTGGCCTGTTTCAGCTGGTATGGCCTCCAAGATGGCCGCCAAAAATATGGAGGTTCCTGCGGTTCTGAATGGATTCTTGCCTGTAACTTCCACCCGTCAATCCATTTCTGTGCACCTTTTGAGAGAGGAGGGAGTTTTTCTGCCATAGCTTCCAAATCTTTAAATTGAAGTGGCTGGTGTAAGCCTAATCCCCCGTGTGGTGTAGGCAAAAGTGGAACCATGTATCCTAATTTGCCTCCTTTGCTGGTTTTGCTGCGAGTGTTGCGGGACACTAGCCGATCTTCTTTCACTGTCCTACGTGTTTTAGGTCGGGCTGCCTTGTTTACTCTCTGTTTGTTCATTACTGCTGACTTGAAGCCAAGTTCCTCCTTTTCCTCAGTATCACTGCCAGTCTCACTCCCTGCTGTAGATGACTCTTTATCTGTTTCAAAATGTATTCTTGATAATGGAGGGGTGGTATGTGTTGACGCTTTAGGTTTAACAGACTCCTGCCCCTCCCTTCTGCCTCTCTGTTCTGCCATCTTCCTCTTCTCTGCCTCCTCCCACTACCTTACCATTGCTTCTGCTTTCACATCAGCCTCTCTGCGCTTCTCTGCACTTTTTAATGCTTCTTCCAATTGACCCTGAGTATGTTGTAATTTAAGTTGCAGCTCAACTAATTCTCCTTGTACTGTTTTGACACCTTGTTATTTTGTTTATTTTAGTTTATTATTTTTACTTTTTTTTTTTTTTTGAATAACACGAAGGACTCTAACCTTCACAGGACTCTAACCCGATGGGACTCTAACCCATACACGAAGGACTCTAACCTTCACGGGACTCTAACCCGATGGGACTCTAACCCATACACGAAGGACTCTAACCTTCACGGGACTCTAACCCGATGGGACTCTAACCCATACACGAAGGACTCTAACCTTCACGGGACTCTAACCCGATGGGACTCTAACCCATACACGAAGGACTCTAACCTTCACGGGACTCTAACCCATACACGAAGGACTCTAACCTTCACGGGACTCTAACCCGATGGGACTCTAACCCATACACGAAGGACTCTAACCTTCACGGGACTCTAACCCGATGGGACTCTAACCCATACACGAAGGACTCTAACCTTCACGGGGACTCTAACCCGATGGGACTCTAACCCATACACGAAGGACTCTAACCTTCACGGGACTCTAACCCGATGGGACTCTAACCCATACACGAAGGACTCTAACCTTCACGGGACTCTAACCCGATGGGACTCTAACCCATACACGAAGGACTCTAACCTTCACGGGACTCTAACCCGATGGGACTCTAACCCATACACGAAGGACTCTAACCTTCACGGGACTCTAACCCATACACGAAGGACTCTAACCTTCACGGGACTCTAACCCGATGGGACTCTAACCCATACACGAAGGACTCTAACCTTCACGGGACTCTAACCCGATGGGACTCTAACCCATACACGAAGGACTCTAACCTTCACGGGACTCTAACCCATACACGAAGGACTCTAACCTTCACGGGACTCTAACCCGATGGGACTCTAACCCATACACGAAGGACTCTAACCTTCACGGGACTCTAACCCGATGGGACTCTAACCCATACACGAAGGACTCTAACCTTCACGGGGACTCTAACCCGATGGGACTCTAACCCATACACGAAGGACTCTAACCTTCACGGGACTCTAACCCGATGGGACTCTAACCCATACACGAAGGACTCTAACCTTCACGGGACTCTAACCCGATGGGACTCTAACCCATACACGAAGGACTCTAACCTTCACGGGACTCTAACCCGATGGGACTCTAACCCATACACGAAGGACTCTAACCTTCACGGGACTCTAACCCGATGGGACTCTAACCCATACACGAAGGACTCTAACCTTCACAGGACTCTAACCCGATGGGACTCTAACCCATACACGAAGGACTCTAACCTTCACGGGACTCTAACCCATACACGAAGGACTCTAATCTTCACGGGACTCTAACCCGATGGGACTCTAACCCATACACGAAGGACTCTAACCTTCACAGGGACTCTAACCCGATGGGACTCTAACCCATACACGAAGCACTCTAACCTTCACGGGACTCTAACCCGATGGGACTCTAACCCATACACGAAGGACTCTAACCTTCACGGGACTCTAACCCGATGGGACTCTAACCCATACACGAAGGACTCTAACCTTCACGGGACTCTAACCCGATGGGACTCTAACCCATACACGAAGGACTCTAACCTTCACGGGACTCTAACCCGATGGGACTCTAACCCATACACGAAGGACTCTAACCTTCACGGGACTCTAACCCGATGGGACTCTAACCCATACACGAAGGACTCTAACCTTCACGGGACTCTAACCCGATGGGACTCTAACCCATACACGAAGGACTCTAACCTTCCTCATTACTTGGGACTCTAACCCATACACATGTGTACATACTTCCTCTTTTAATTTCCCGGACTCTAACATGTCAATATCTTTACTTATAGGGACTCTAACCCCTTCCAAGTTACATCTGTCCCTATGTCGTATAAACACGCATCAATTTAAACTGCCAACCAAACACTCAAACCACAACTCAAATTTAGTACACAGTCAATTGTGGAAGTTTTCAGAAAAGGCCTTCCTTACCTTTTTAATGCCACGGCGTGAGTTGTGATTCGAAGAATGGCAAGTCAGCACTGCACTTTTCCTCTCGTGGTTCTCCTCGTAGCTCTTGCTCCTCAAGACTCCATCACGTCGGGGTCGCCAAATTGTAAGCGTATTCATTTTCTGAAATCTAGAGTAAAAACTTGCAAAGAGACAACGAGGAGAATCACACAAGTTTTATTACCCTAACATATTACAATTCTAATTAGAGCGCGGCCCTGTCCCTACTCTCTTACACCAGGAACTCCTACTAGATCAGGGGCGCTCCCGTATTTCTAGTATGCCTCTCCCTGCGCTCAGATATGGTATCACATCCTGAGAGTGCAGCGTGACCCAGAGTTGTCTCTAGGCAGGTCCTGATAGTATTTTCTTCAGCTCGGGTCGCTCCACTATGTGGTGTTGTCATTCAGTCTCCAGTCAGCATGCGTCACCCTGATGAGCCTGCACAGATTATCTTAAGCACACATTACAATACATACAGTCCCTACTCTGATTAGATGTTCTCATCTTTTTAGTTCATTGATTATGGCACTTCTTAGTCATGTAAACATGATTATATATTAACACTGACTCATACATTCTTTCAATGGGCAGCAGATCTGAAATAATTCCACATCACAACGTCCCAACCATACTGTAAACAAGGGCAGTAAGGCGGACCTGCTCCTAGAAGGCTAAAAGTAATGTACTATAAACCAAAGTTTATTAAGACTGGTTTAGGCTAAGTAACTACGTAATTAAATACCCTATCTCCTAGCCCCTTAAGTATAAAGCATGGACTTGGATTGAAGTTCATAATAAACATAAATTTAAATAATTGAATCAGAATGATTCAGTCTCAGTACTTTATTAGGAGTGAGGGTAGTAAGGCTTAGCAACTATCATTATAAATGTAACCATACTTTTTGATTACATCTGTTTATTGTTGTCCTTTACAGTGTTCTATGGTCCTACTGGTGAATTCTGTAGTAACAGACTGAAAGAAAGACTCCAACAGAGGTTCACATATCTGTTTGAGGGTATTCCTAAAGCAGGAAAACCATCTTATCTGAATGAAATCTACACGGAGCTCTATGTCACCAAAGGAGATGCCGCTGACTACAACAACAAACATGACATCATACAAATCGAAGCTGCCCCAAGGAACAAAGTCGAAGAAACCATCACATGTCATGAGATTTTTACTTCTGATGCCCACAGAGGACCAATCAGGACAGTGCTGACGAAGGGTGTGGCTGGCATTGGGAAAACTGTTTTGACTCAGAAGTTCAGTCTGGATTGGGCTGAAGGCAGAGCCAACCAGGACATACAGCTGCTGTTCCTGTTCACTTTCAGAGAGCTCAATGTGCTCAGAGACAGAAGCATGAGTCTGACGCAACTCATTCATTACTTCTTTCCTGAAACCAGAGAAGAGGCCATTAACAGTTTTGAAGATTATTGTGCTGTGCTCATCCTTGATGGCTTGGATGAGTTAAGAATCCCTCTTGATTTCAGAACCAATGTGATTGCTGACACCAAAAAGTCTGCAAGTGTTGATGTTCTTCTGGTAAACCTCATCAGGGGGAGCCTGCTTCCCTCTACTCGCCTCTGGATAACCACACGCCCCGCGGCAGCCAATCAGATCCCGGCTGAGTGCATCTCCAGAGTAACAGAGGTGCGAGGGTTCACTGATCCTCAGAAAGAGCAGTACTTCAGGAAGAGGTTTCGAGGGAAAAGGCAGGCATCTGCCATTATTGATCACATACACCTATCGAGAAGCCTCCACATCATGTGCAGCATTCCTGTGTTCTGCTGGATCACTGCTACTGTTCTGGATGACATTATGAAAACACATCATGAAGTGTTGCTGCCCAAGACTTTAACAGAGATGTACATCCACTTTCTTGTTGTTCAAGTCAAAATAAAGAATGTTAAATATGATGACAAATCGGAGGCAGATCCTCATTGGAGTCAGAAGAGCATAAGTATGATAAAGTGTTTGGCCAAACTTGCATTTGAGCAGCTGCAGAAAGGAAACCTGATTTTCTACCAGTCAGATCTGACCAATTGTGGTTTTGATGTCGAAGAGGCAGCTGTTGATTCAGGTGTCTTCACTCAGATCTCTAAAGAAGAAAGAGGCCCATACCAGGACAGGGTCTATTGCTTCACCCATCTGAGTGTGCAGGAGTTTCTGGCTGCTCTTCACATTCATGTCACATTTAGTGACACTGGAGTCAGTGTGCTCCCATCAGAGAAGACTGGATCATCACAGATACACTTCTACCACTCTGCCGTGGACCTGGCCTTACAGAGTCCAAACGGACACCTAGACCTGTTCCTACGCTTCCTCCTGGGGCTATCTCTGCCAACCAATCAGAGCCTGCTCCAAGGGTTTCTCAAGCAAAAGCAAGATGCCACAGACTTCCAAAATCAAATCAGTGACTACATCAAGCAAAAACTCTCGGAGAGCTGTAATATAGAGAGAAGCATTAACCTGTTCCACTGTCTGAATGAGCTGAAGGACAGCTCTCTGGTGGAGCAGATCCAGCAGCAGATGACCTCTGGGAGTCTCTGCACTCAGAAACTCTCAGCTGATGAATGGTCGGCTCTGGCCTTCATCCTGCTGTCCTCTAACAAAGACCTAGAGGAGTTTGATCTGAGGAGATACTCCGCCTCAGAGGAAGTGCTTCTGCGACTGATGCCTGTGGTCAAAGTCAGCACGAAAGCCATGTGAGCACATCCTAATATAGAGAAAATTATACTTTTAGTATTATATGATCATTATCACATTTCTTTTTCTCCTCAGAGTGAACGTGTGTTCACTATCAGAGAGAAGCTGTTCCTCTCTGTCCTCCATGCTCAGCACATCTTTCAGTTTAAAAGAGTTAGACCTCAGTAACAATGTTCTGAAGGATCCAATGGTGGAGTTACTGTTTCAGGGACTGAAGACCTCATCCTGTCCTCTAGAGGTTCTTTGGTAAGTTTTTGAGGTTGTATTGTAAAGATTTCTAAATTTGTGTTTTGTTAATAGAAAATTGTCCTCTTTTTTAGTCTGTGCAACTGCAGTCTCTCTGACAGTAGCTGTGAAATCCTAGCCTCTCTTCTGACCTCTCCTTCTCTGAGCCTTGTACAGCTGGACCTCGCCAACAATGACTTGATGGATTCTGGTATTAGACTGCTCTCTGAGGGACTGGGGAAGCCACAGTGTAATTTGGAAAACCTTGGGTTAGTCTCCCAGTTCAATTACACCTCAGAAGTTAGTTGGGTCTTCGGTCAAAAAGTCTCCAAAACAATTTTCAATCTGGACAGACTAAACAAAGACAAGAATGCATTAGACAGATTTAATGAGTGATAAATATTTTTGGTTCTTAGAGTGGACTGAACTTCACTGATAGAGTGAACTAAAATTTAGAATTATTATGTTATCTTCTTTCAGATTATCTGGTTGTATGGTGACCGAAAAAAGCAGTTCTTCTTTGGTCTCTGCCCTGGCCGCCAACCCTCACAAATTAAAAATGTTGGATTTGAGCTACAACCATCTTTGTGAAACTGGAAAACAACTATTGACAAAAAGAGTTGCAACGCTCAGGTAAAAGACACAGATTCTCATAGGTGCAAACTAGTTTCATTTAAAACATCAAACCCTTTCTCTGGGTATGTTCTCATTTCAGAGTGGAGCCTGATGGAGCAGAATTTATAAAATCAGGGCTCAAAAAATGTAAGTTATATTTATCCCATTGGAGGGTAAATGATTACAGTATTCATACAAACCTAATATTATCGATGTTTTTTGTGCACATTTGTTATTCAGTAACCCATCTTCAAGCTTCAGTGTCATGTTTTAAAACTATACAAAACATCAAAAGAGGGACAAGCCGTGGCGGCAGTGCATGCCTGTTCCCAATAATATTCCATTAGCCCACAGGTGTCTCATCTCATCCCCAACCAAAACAACAGAGTGGAGTACGAGTGAGGGTTAGAAGAACTGTGTCTCCATGGTTCTCATGGCTCCGCCTGTGATGCCTGTGCTGCACAGAGGAAGGGCATTTTTGTTATTCACTTCAATCTGCCCTGACACTGGCTCACACGGACACTGATGTTTGAGCTTTTCTATTATTATTGTATTTTACCGCTCAATGTGTGGCTCACATCAGATTGATATGTATAAGATAAGATAAGATAAGATAAGATAATCCTTTATTTGTCCCACAATGGGGAAATTGCAGTGTCACAACGCAACGCTTTAAATAATATTGCACATTGTTATTATTACTATGGAGAGGATAGGACTCTGAATTGAGTTCTTCTTATCAATCTGGAATGGCTCTGAAAACGCAGAATGTCATGATGCAATTTGACCCTGATTGGTAGATGCATCACAACAACAGTGTGCATAGTTCCACAAAAACAGGTTGTATGTCAGTCGACGTTGCCATGTTTGCTTTGGTTTGCTTGGGAGCTTTGCCTTTGGCTTCCACAAAAACCTCGATGTTGCTCTGTGATTGGTACATCAGCTGATAGGTGAATTCTCAAGTATTTCAAGAATTCACAAATATCATAAGAAAAATTGTCCCTTGGGGACAAATAGTTATATTGACTGATTGAAATTGTTTTTGACATGCTAACTTTATGTTCTTTTCCAGACTCATGCCAACTCTTACTGGATCCAACCACTGTTAACCAAAAGCTCAAAATCTCTGATAACCAGAAGAGCATATTCCATGTGGAGGAAGACCAGTCCTATCCTGATCATGCAGACAGATTTGACTGCTGTCCCCAGGTGCTGTGCTGCCAGCGCCTGAGTGGTCGATGTTACTGGGAGTTCGAGTGGAGCGGCTGGGTTGATGTGTCTGTCTGTAATGAGGGAATAAGGCGAAGAGGGGCGTCTGATGACTGCGTTTTTGGACTCAATGCACAGTCCTGGTGCCTCAGTTGCTCTGATGGGCCCTATTCCATCAGCCATAAGAAGAGTGGCAACCCCCTGCCTCTCTCTGCTGTGTCGTCTGCAGGAAGAGTAGCAGTGTACCTGGACTGTCCCAGTGGATCTGTGACATTTTACACGGTCTCTGGAGAGGAGCTGACCCTGCTTCACAAATTCAACACCACGTTCAATGAAACTCTCCTCTTAGGCTTTGGATTGTGGTCCTTTAAGTCCTCAGCCACACTATGTGACTGATTAGGAGTAATAGTGCACTACATTATTTATCTACTAACCCAAATGTCAAAAACAATAACCTATATGCATTCTAAGTACAGACATAAGGCTTTTAAAGTTACTTCTGCTAACTGTAACTTTAACTACCCCAAAAACTTTTCTTGATCCTAGCCTTATCCATTCTCCTCATTTCATAAACTTAAACAAACCATAACCATTTCCCTAATCCTAACCCTAACCTTAACCTGTTAACTAACTTCCAAAAATAACCCTGTTCCAAAACCTCATCACTTCCAATGACCAATCGCAGCAGACCGTCCCTCCCGACATGATATTCTAGGATTAACTGGCCCAAAAGTTTATTTTATCCATGGAGACGTTGTTGTTTTGACATGAATGTTCCACAAAATTGCAAAAAACTTACAAATTTCCATGGAAACAATGTTGCTCCAGTTTTAACACAATGTGATATCCTAGAGTTAGAGTCTAGTTTTATAGCAGGTGGACCAGTTTGACAAGTGCAAAATGTTTTTTTCTTATCTGGATCATGTTTGTTTAATGTAGACCAAACACGTACGAGGAAGTAACAGTTCTAGTTTAGTTCATCAAAGGATAGTACACATGCATTGTAATATTTAAATCTTAAACTTGTACACAATAACAGCTAAATGATTTTTAAAACATGAAAGGAGGAAGTCTGTATTTAAAGGTATCCACTGAGTAGCTCTCACAAACCCTTTGGCACATTGTTGATATTCACGTGCATTCATTTTCAGTAGCATGCACATTTTCAGAACAGCTTTGTGTACTGCCACAGGACAAGTGGATTGAGGGAGTGTGACATAATGTTCAGTTGCAACAAAATTAAGGCAATGGAGGCTAGCAGGCTAATATGCATCCAAGACCCATATTCAGAAATCTGGGTCCGGACTCAAATGGTAGCTCAGCCTCTCCGCTGTGAGGAATGAGGAGGCAGAGTCAGAGGTGCGGATAGGGGACACTGAATCGGCCAGTGAAAAATGTGTGTGATTAGAGCAGGATCGGCTAATGAGCAGTAATTACTGTTATACACTCCAACTGAGAGCAGCAAACTCTGTGTGTGTGTGTGTGTGTGTGTGTGTGTGTGTGTGTGTGTGTGTGTGTGTGTGTGTGTGTGTGTGTGTGTGTGTGTGTGTGTGTGTGTGTGTGCGTGTGTGTGTGTGTTTAAGTGAAACAGGCTGACTCAAGCACAAGTGTGGTGTAGCAGAGCAGATACTGGTGAATAATTGTACTTTTTTTCTGTCATACATTTAGTTGGTTATGGGTAAAAATATTGATGTATTTAAGTAAGACACTTTAGAACAGAACAGTGTTTTCCCAGTCAGAGGTGCAGGGACACTGGCAATGTACCAGTAGACAGATTTAAAATGACTAAACTTGTTTCTGCTAATAAGGGTGAGTGAAACAATACTTAGGGAGTACTCAAGACAAAAAAGGTTGGGAACCACTGGTTTAGCCCACAAATTTCACAAAGTGTAATTAAAAAAAAATGTACATAAACTGTTAAATATTTAGCCAAGTTCAATATGTAGCCCTAGTCTGTAGATGTAGATGTAATTCCAGAACTGTTACCTAGCAACTACACTGTAAACAAGGGCAACGGCCGGTCTATTTACGCAATAGTTATAATTTTCACAAATATTAATGTATGTAATGAAACCGTTAAAGAAAGGTTCAAACTGCCAATCTGTGCAAAAAGTGAATCTGATTTATATAGGTGGAATTCTGTACAGTCATGGAATCCCTCTATCTATGTCATCAATATGTTTTACAATTCAGCGCTACTCCCTGCGATTTTCAACTTTTATTCACAAACTGGCAAGTAATTGGTGTTGTATGATTCTAATTGTTATTTACCACAACTTTTATCCTATCAAACTATGTAATTATTGCAAAAATATTAAAAAGAATGCACTTTAAATAACTTTCATCTACTCTACCCACTACTTGTAAGTCTACTGTACCTGTTGAAGATGCACGTTTATGTACTTTAATTTAGGATAACATTCAATTTGAATAAAAATAAAAATAAAACAATTCATGCATTGCTCCTAACTACTGGAATTGTTGTTTCTCTATTTTTTGTGAGTATTATTTAAATATCATTTTTAACCACCCTCCCCACCTCTTAGTGCATTATATATACTTAGTAGCTGTTTATACCAGAGTTCAAACACAAAATCATATGCATATATCAAAAACTGCTTTCATAAACACAAAACCTTTATATGTTCCATCTACTAGTATAACCAAGTCACTTCCATGTAAATCCCCACACAGAATCCTATGAATCTAAATGCAAAAGATGTGAATTTCCCAGGGCAAACACTGGCGATAGAATCAGACAAAGAGCCACAGAGGAGCGAAGCAGAATACACAATGTTCCACACTCACCGACCGCAAACAGAGAAATGCCACTGTCAGCAACCTCCCGCGCAGCCAACTCAACCTGATCCTGAGAACGCCCATTTGTGATCAATACTGCAATCTGGAAAAGTAAATAGAAACAGGGAGATTGGGGAAAAATGTATTACTTTGTTGGAGAAAGTATGCAAATAGATTTCTGCCACTAACTGATTGATTACTGGGGATGTTTTCAAGGTGCATTGTGTAACTTAGTGGAGGGTCCATCAGATGCTTTCTTCTATGGAGATGTTATTGGTTTGTCTGGATTGTTTCACAGTATGGTATCAAACCTTTCTGTCTTCATGGAGACCAAACTAGGCCAAGTTACAGGTCAGATCTGTGGAGAGGCAACCCCACTCACAGTCAGAATGCCTGTTTTTCTAGGTATTTTTGAGCTGTAAAACCACCTGTAATTGAATAAATGTAAGGTAGAGCTGTTTAATGTCATACTGTGGAATATTCCAGGCGAAGCAATGACATATCCATAGAAACAAGCAGGTGACGGACACCTAACTAAAAAGTTACATAGTGCACACTGAAATAAAAAGTTAGACGCAGCTAGAGATTGTGGTGGTGTTACCGTGGGGTGAGGATGGAAGGGGTCAGATTCAAATCCTGCTCATGCACACACTGTTCAAGCTGAATTAACTTGTATGTGAACAATATGGCTATGGCTAATGTTAACCAACAATCATCTAATCATCCAATCATCTCCCAGTCCACAAGTGGTAATTACCAGGTCGACCGGCGTTCCAGGGCATTTTTCCAGTTAACAGTTGCCTAGAACACACCATTTAAGCACAGTCCCAGAATACCTAACCACATGAATCTCTCTATAAATCTACCTTGGGGGCGTGGTCTCGGCTGATGGCTGAACTGAACACATTCTCCACCAGGTATCTCAGAGCCACGCCCATCTTCCTGGACCCTCCCTCGTACGTGAGGTCTCTGACGGCTTTAAGGGTCTCCTCCTGTGTGCTGTAGTCTGTTAAAGCAATCTGCATCCTGGAACCACAAAAGTACATATTTGTTTGTTTTTTTTAAATCAGGGAACAAGATGCACTAAACAGCTACAGTCTCCAAATTACTTTATTTCAAATTGTTTATGTTGTGTTAAAGGGCCCATATTACACTATTTTCTGATTTTTGTTATAATCTTCACAGACATACCTGGAGTTGTGTTTTGTTTCATTCACGCATGTTTAAGATGCAAAACCTACATATTTAGGTCGAGTTTTTCTCTCAAATAGAAAACCTTGTGATGTCATGTGGTAATACAGGAAGTGCTCCACTATGTTTCTAAACAACACATACAACTTCACTAGAATCTTTTGGATAATTTCAGATCTGGAATTGCCCATCTCTAATAAATAAACCTTAAAAGGTGTTAGCTTGAATACTATCAGTTTATGACATCACAAAGTGGAACAGAGCATTTTGAGCTTTGGAGATGTAGACAGACTAATAATAAAGAATTACTCAAACAAATGTGAATGAAACAAAACACAATTCCAGGTATGTTTTTGAGGAGGTAACAACATTCTAACATGGCTTAAACCTCACAAGAGTCAGTTTTGCGTAATATAGGACCTTTAAAAAAAATTTAATTGAACAAGCTGCACTTTTGTAAATTAAATCTACCTTTGTGAAGACAAGCTCCTACCAGAAAGATTACATAGTGCAGCTTTAATGCGTTTGAATGTACCTGGGTATATCTCCAAACACAGTGACCCCAAAGCGGACCCCCTCAGAGCCCACCACATGATCAGGGAAGTACGAGACCACAGATGAGATGAAGTCTTTGAGTGCGGAGAAACTGGTCTGACCAACGCTCCAAGATTCATCCACCAGGAAAACTAGGTCTGCCTGCACCGCTGTCCTGCAAACTGAGAAAAAACACAACATTTAGAAGAAAGCCTCATTTATGCTCCACTGCATACAACAGATCAGTGCATTCCAAGTGCAGTAGCTGACACTGTATTTATATGTTTCTAATGTCAAGGCTGTGTTCTCTTAAATAACCACCAGAGGGCCCTAAAAGTCAGTTTGGGTACTGACCAAAACAGAAATAGAGCAACAAATAAACAAACAAGGCAGGTTTTAGATCACATCTGTTTCAAAGGAGTCAAGAAAATTAGGTGAGGGATGCAGTTATTTGTTTTGCAGCTGCTTCTCATCACTTTTAGCTTTCACAATCAGGCTGTGTGCACTACTGCCCCCCAGTGGTTATAGATTATTTTTAGCTTGGACAATAAAAAAAGGTTAACTTTGCTGAGTTACACCTCTTGAGAAGCTGTAATTTCAAAAATCAGTGCTACAATGTGAAGAAAAAAAAAACAAAACAAAAACACTGAGGCAAAAACTGTGAACTGAATTGCACAATTTTTTCATTTTAAATTTTGCCAAAATCTCATCTTGTCTCATTTTCTAATTGACAGTAATGCACAATTCAGCACTTTTTAGGAACATCAAATTTTCTTTTCAATTTCATGTCTTCACTCACTCCATTCACTCCAAAATAAGACGCTTCTGTAGACACCACCATCACAAACACACCGCATTCGTACTGCCATTGAGATGTTTTTCCTTTACCTGGAAAGTTCTAAAGTATAGGCCTGACACGATAACAAATTTTGGAGTGTGAAACATTGCTGAAGTAAATATAGAAGATAAATGATAATAACAGCAGATTTAAACCACAAAACTATTCTAAATGTACAATACTTAAAAAAAAGCTGCAATTAATAAACAGCAGAATGAAACACTATAGTACTTAGTTTGCACCTGTAATAAGTCATAGAAGTTAGTAATTCAACCTTTTATGACTCAAATTGTATCATATTGCCAAAAAATAACCAAAAATGTCTCACTAGTGCAAAGGAAATGTACATACGATATATATATATTGTTTCTCACGATAACAAATTTTGAATTGGTCCAGAAAATACCACAATATATAATAATACTGAAACTTGCTTATGCCATTGATGCAATGACCCTGCTAAGATCCCTGTCATAATCTCCGTTAACCATTTTCGAGCAGCTAAAAATAGCTGTGCAAAAAATATATAATACATCTAACAGCAATAAACAAGACAACATGATATTTAGTGACTAGCTAGATAACACTACTACAGAAGTTATAAAAATGATGTCTGTAATTAACTGAAGTAATCCTTGGTCAACTAAAAACATCTTGCTGCTCGATTACGCATTGTATGTAACTGCACTCCGAGACTAGAGTTCATGCAAAACAACTATTTATGCAGAAAAAAGTACAAGGAAACTATGTATTTAAATAAAGACAATTCATGAGTGAATTAAATCTGTCTAAATACTGTAGATACCAACAATAATACCACATCTTCAGCTCACTCACTTTCTCCTTCTTTCCTTCTCCTGCCATTGTCCCATATCATCCTTATCATCTAACATCCTTATAATCTAACCACTAAACGACTACTAAAAGTACCACTAAAAGTATACAGTTTGCTAGTTATGGCTCATGGATATCCCCGTATAGTGGAGAAGCTACAACCTGGACACACCCTAACCCATTTTAGACTCATGTTAAAAGATTAATTCAAGAAAAACTCCACTGCACGTTGTCCTGCGCATTAAAGGTTCTATATTACATCAAATTCGCCCTTGTGAGCTTTTAGCCATGTTATACTGTTAGCTCCTCAAAAACAGACCTGGGGTTGTGTTTTGTTTCATTCACACATGTTTGAGTAATCCTAGTTTATTAGTCTGTCTACATCTCCAATGCTCAAAATGCTCCGTTTCGCCTTTTGATGTCATGAGACCGTACTTTTCACCACATCACCACATCACAAGGTGAAACAGAGTGTTTTCTGTTTGATATTTAGAGTTTGTGTGTTAAACATGTGTGAATGAAACAAAACACAACTCCAGGTATGTTTCTGATGAGGAAACAACATTATAACATAGACCAGAAAACAGCGTAATATGGGCTCTTTAGAATATAATACATAATTCCACTTTTGTCCAGCAGATGGCAGTCTTGTTACATCATTTCCGACACTTCCTCCTCTCTGCTCTTTTGTCAGGCAGCCAGGCACCCAGCACAAATCCCTATGAATGTTTAATGAGACACAAGTGAGCCAAAGAGACTATCAATATTCAGAACACTCCAGCAATAAAACTTTAGTACAGCAACGAGGAATGCTTCGAATAATAAGGTAAACATGCCCAAAACTCAGGGTCACTCATCTCCTCATCAGAGCAAACCAATGCATTTAACACAAGAATCGTTCCGTTTAAAAGGATTTGGGGCACTTCTAAAAGCAACTCTTGTGTCTATCGGGGCTTGCACTGAGATACATACTCCCACAGAATATATTTACTGTTAGCAAAGATGTGTCTGCAACTGTGTAATGCAATAATAACAAGAGATTTGATTTAAATTTAATGAAAAATGCGCTTACTTTTCATTCAAGGAAACTTAGAATGCGACTATTTTAAATTAAACAGACGACAAGAACACTGACAAAGTCCAATTGTGTTTTACAGTGTTTAGATTTAAAGTTTCACTATCTAAGTTTTTTGGTAGTAAAATGGGGGTGAAAAGTGGGGAGAGACCTTCAGCAAATAATCGAATCTGTGTCATGATGCGATAGGCTGTAGGGTTGTCAAAAGTATCAAAAATCTGATATTATTGATACTAAAAAGAACCTACCTGGACCACTGAGGGATTACACAGTGGTCCACATGGTACTATAAAAGAAAGTCCTACCATTTAATATTAAAAATCACATTCTATTGTCTAAATCAGGGGTGTCCAAAGTGGTCTGCAAGCCAAATTAGGCCCTCCAAGGGTTCTAATTTGGCCGGGGAGGGGGCTCTGAGATGTTAAGAAGAATCTAATTTGATAAAAGTTTGTAGTGTAAAAACTGTCAGATGGGATGGAGGCCAGTCGTGTCTATTTCCTAATTTTTAAAGTCAATTTGAGCATATATTTCTTTGCAGAACACCATTATATGCAAACTGTCATTAGGTTTGGCCCTCGACCCGCTCATGTGCATTTATTTTGGCCCACTGAGGAAAAAACTTTGGGCAACCCTGGTCTAAATAAAGAGTGTTTTTTATTACCCTTGTAGTATCATAATCACTATTGAGTATCGAGTCTATTCTTTAGTATTGAAATAAAGTTAAAAATTTTACTATCGTGACAGCACTTGACCAAAATATTCAAAACTAAGTCCATGTCAAAATGCTGGTATGCTGATGTAATCGTCTTACTTTTATTGTAAACATGGTGCCAAAGTGCCATCACTCAAACACAAAGATGTTACAACTAGGGATTTAAAGGCACTGTACCTGACTTTTACTGCCTTAAACATGTGAAAAATATAACTCATTTTAATGTTTATCAGCAGCACAAAGTTATTCCTCACTTTCCTAACACATTCTTAGCATCCAAGTTATTTACTATGATGAGTTTATAAGCACGTCTTACAACTTTCAGAGGCAGGGCAGAGTTTTGCGGCACAGTAATGCTAAAAGCTAAAATGCCAGCAGCACTTCAGCCTTACTTCCTGGTTTATAGACAATAAAAATGGTTTACAAAGAGTCACAGAAAGCATACAGAGGTCTCATTTTGATTCTAAGAGCTGCTTTTACAATATATCTGTAGTTACATGAAAATAATCAGACAAGTTTCAGACAGCTTTAACTCGTGATTCAAAATCTTTAAATAATCTCTGTTTATTTTTTAATAGTTGTTTCTGCATGAACTCTCGTGCAGGTGTAGTCTTGTGAGTGCTAATTGGGTCGGATATACAGAGATATGTAATAGTTTTGAGAACTTTTGCCAGGCCCCCTTTTTAATCAAGTAATCGATCAGCAGGACATGTCTTTAGTCGAGGAAGAATTTCTTTAGTTGACTACAGCCCTACTGGACTCAATCCCAAACAACAGTGGACTTTCTGTTTGATTATTTCTTTCAAAAACAGGGAATCACCCATATCACCCATACATCAAATTCTACAATATTGTGAAAGCAACGTATTGAACACATATTAGCAAATTCCCATAGAAAACATCTCCTTCACTAGCTCTGGTGGGATTACACAGATATCTTCTTCACTGTTACCTGAGCAGTAATAGATGTGGCATTAAAGGGCCCATATTACGTTATTTTCTGAAAATGTTTCCTCATCACAAACAGACCTGGAGTTGTGTTTTGTTTCATTCACACATGTTTAACAAACAAACCCTGCAGATTTAGGCTGAGTTCTTCTCTCAAACAGAAAACACTCTGTTCTACTCATAGACTATGGACATAGCTAACGTGCTGGACTCCAAATAAGAAGTTTGCATGCGGGCACTTCCTGCTCCTTCTGACCCCGGCTCCCATTGACTTAATACTGTCGCCCATCTCCTGCAACTGCTGCTGAGAGCCTACATGATCCTGGTGTTTTTTGTTTTGTTTTTTCGCTATTTTGTCCATCAAAAAAATCCTATTCATAATATAGAGCCTGACATCACACTCGCTTAGTCCACTTTTTTTATACAGTCTATATGGTATAGTATGGTTCCACCTTGTGTGTCATGTGGTAATATAGTAAGTGCTCTTCTGTATTTTTAAAATCCATACACCTTCACTAGAATCATTTCATTAATTTCAGCCCTTGAATTTACAATCTCTACTAAACAAAACATAAAAGGTAGCTGTTGAAACTTCATCATCTGCTGCTGAAACTTCAACATCACAAAGGTGGAACAGATCATTTTGAGCTTTCGAAATGTAGACAGACTGATAATAAATGATTACTCAAACATGTGTGAATGAAACAAAACACAGCTCCAGGCATGTTTTGAGGAGGTAACAACATTATAACATGACTTAAAGCTCACTAGAGTCACTTTTGTGTAATATAGAACCTTTAAATGTGCAATAAACCACAGTATTGATTCAACGCGAGAATAAAACAGGCACTAATCATTGTCCAGTATTGAGACCTCTACTGCCTCTTTCATTACCAAAGCCTCTACTCCTCCATTATCTGTCTATGTGTACTTTGGCTGCAGTCCCAGGACCCACTAAATCTGACATACGTCTACAGCCACTGGCCTAACATTACGGTCCTATATCACTACAGTATGTCTCTGGATACAAAACAGGGAATCACAATTTTATAACTTCAGAGTAGAGATAGAAAAAGTACTCCTGGTTTATTAAGTTTGCCCAAATGGGAAAGTTCAATTCCTATAGCTAAGAAGTACTGTATACTGCTGTGTACATGAGCAAGACACTTATGATTAGTATAACTAGTAGATATATAAAGGTTACAAGTGAAATTTCATATTGGGACAAATAGAGGTTTTCTTAGAGAGGTACTATGTTTGTGGAGGATCCGCTATCTCGTTATCTCCATGGATATTGTTTTGCCTGAAAAGTTCCACAGTATAGCATTAAACGCATCCATAAAATATTTACATTTAGACTTAGACAATCCACCATAAAAGTTACACCACAATCAAAAGTTCACAGTTAGTACTTCCAGATGCCTGTCTTGCCAACACAGGAAAAAACAAAATATGCACATTTTGGTACAAACTGACAATTGAAATAGATATGAACCAGCTACTCCCCAGTTACAGGGCAAGCACTCAATGTACTACGCCACGTACAATAGCATACAAGAAAATCAATAAATACCAGCTTGAACTTCTGCTGCTACCACCACTGCTACAAATCTGTCTGCAACAAATAGCTTGCAAAACTCTATTATTATTATTATTATTATTATTATTATTATTATTATTATTATTATTATTATTAATAATAAACTGTATGGTATTTTTTTATTATGCTGTCTTCTTTTTTTAGTCCTTTTTGGCAAACTGGGCATATCTGCAGCTTTGAAGAAAAACCCCCAAAAAACTCAAAAACTGAAAACTGTGCTACTACAGTGGCCACTGCAATTTCAAGTACTACATGACATCACACAAGACTGCCCTGATTACAAGCAGAGACACGTGGCTGTAATCAGGGCAGTTTTGTGTGATGTCTCATAGTACTTGAAATTGTAGTGGCCACTGGATGAGGTCAGGGGCAAGTTTGAAGTGTGGATACCTGTTCGACCAATCACAGTGTTCTTTATACCTCCAGACCCCGCCCCATCTTTCCCCTTTAGTCCTCCAGGTACTGCCCAGGTTAGCAGCTCTATTTAAACTGTGGTTATGGAAGGAGTTCATAGGTTTAGTCCCACTTTAACATTTAAAACATCAAGATATTTTCAACCACAGCTTTAAAATTCATAACAATAAAAGCTACCAACACTGTTGCTCTCTTGAACCCGAGATTTATTTCAAAAACAGCTAAAACCACTGAGGCACATTTCGAAGTACACTATATGTTGTTGCATTAGTTTCCCTTCTAAACTGCAGCACATATGCCGTTAAACACCACAGCACAAACATATGGCTCCACTGTTTACTGGGACTCATTTTCCAGTCCACAAACTTGAGCAAAAGCACAAAACACAGACCAGATCTGAAGGAGGGCAGACTCAGGCAACAGAAACAGCATGAGCTATGTCCTATATATATACAAGTCTGTCTGGGAGTGACTGAGACAAGACACAATTTCTACAAGACGAGATACAAGATTGAGAGATGTTACTGCTTTGCCTGGAATGTTTCACAGTTGGGCATTAAAAGTATATTTCAAAGGCAACAAGCACGGGACAGCACCAGGTGAAGTTACAGGTCAGATCTGAGAAAAGGTGACGCCGCTCATAGTTTCCTCATTCCAATGTATTTTTGAGTAATAAAGCCACCTGCAATTAAATGAAAGCAAGACAGTTAAGTTTAATGCCATACTGTGGAACATCCCAGACACAGCAGTAGCATCTCCATGGAAACAAGCAGGTTGCAGACACGTCACCAGGAAAATGACTTGGTGATTTCCTAACATTAACTTCTTGGGTTCTTTTTTAAAGACAATACAGTAACGTGTATTGGCATTGTTGACACCTAAAATCCGCCATATCAGACCAGTGTAAAAGAAATAACCACATTCTGGATTGGGACGGGGCTCGGGTCATTGGATCGGAAAACAACAAGTTCAAACGCTGGATCAGGGAGGCCATTGAAATCAGGAAACGAGGCACGGACAGCATTAACCGTGATGACGGAGCGTTCCTCCTTTCACACACCTGGGACACCCTCCTCCAGAGACCACCAGGCGACAGGAGGCGTGGTCAGTCTGAGCGACCTGCCAGGTCAATCAGGCTGACCACGCCTACAGGACGCAACAACAGCTGACCACGCCTACAGGACGCAACAACAGCTGACCACGCCTACAGGACGCAACAACAGCTGACCACGCCTACAGGAAGTAACAACAGCTGACCACGCCTACAGGAAGTAACAACAGCTGATATACGACACATCACCAGCAACATGTCAACAAGGTAAATACACATTACTGTATTGTCTTTAAAAAGAACCCAAGAAGTTAAAGTACATAAGAAGACAAAATGAACATCTTTGATTTCCTAACATGATTTCTAATATATAAAATGTGTGATTCTGTTTCCAATTTTGCACTCACAATTATTAATTAAAAATTCTCACAATAATTGTATTAGGAAGACAGATTAAAGGAGTTGTTATTCAAGCTTATTACGATGTTTGCAAATCTGAAAATCCTGTATTAAATAAATCATAGGGTACTTTGCAGTTCAATATGACAATGCTGATAACAATGCAACATGGTAATACTCTGATAACTGATGGAACAGCCTCATACAGGGTATAGGTAACTTTCTGGTGATGGACTCTAGCTACCTGCTTGTCTCCATGGAGATGTAATTACTTTGCTTGGAATGTTCCGCAGTATGGCATTAAACATATCTAGGTTGCAATTATTCATGAAAAGGTGTTTGGCTTTACTCAAAAACACCTTGAAAAACATGCATAGTTCCTGTGTGAGCGGTCCCCTTGCCACAGATCTGACCAGTAACTTGAGCTAGTGGTGTCACCTGCTTGTCGGCATGGAGATAGATAAGTAAAATGTCATGCCGTGGAACGTACTAGACAAAGAAATAAATAAATCTCCATGGCGATAAGTAGATGACCAGAAAAAGTGACATAGGGCGCCTTTAAAGTATACACATCTAGTTTTTAGACAGTGTTATTGTAAAACTACTACCAAAATACAGTTTTTTAAATAACCAAAAAAGTGGACACTTCAGAATTGTAATATAATTTTCAACAAGATCACACAGCAACTGATAAAACACACCTAGTAATATTATGGGGGGTTTTGTTTGTTTGTTTTTTTCCCCAAGAGATTTCCAAATTAGAATAGGGTGACCAGATTTTCAAAATAAAAAACTGGGACATCCCTGGTTTGGGTTGGTTGGTAATAATAAAATTGTGAAAGGAGTGTGTAAGAAAAACTGTTATGCACTCGGCACTAATGTGAGTCAGTCTAGTCACATTTTTTTGTGTTTTGGTCATTTTTAAGCAGCTTTTCTGTATTTTACCAAAACAAATGACAATTTATGCCTCTCTTTACTGTTGGCAGGGATCAGATTGGTCAAAAATAGGGACACCTGAGACATTTCTTGTATAAAACTGGGACAAATCACTGGTTTTGGATAAATCTGATGGGACAGGGGACACAGTACCACCACAGAAAATATTGGGGTTTACAAATTTCCAACTGAATAAGGAACAGGATTAAATCAGGTCAGACCAATCCACAGTTCCACAATCCACCAGTCCACACAGAAAAAGTTATATTATAGTCTTCCCTACAACATAATAAAAAGCTGCAATCATTTTAAACAGGATGGATGCCAGAGGAAAGCTTCTGTGCATCAGATTCATTGCAAACTTCAAAACAAAAGTGGATTTTTTTTGGATGGTACATTTGGATGAAGTAAACAGATCCATTACAGCGCCAAGAAAAGAAATTCACTTTTTGATCTTTTTCTTCCATAAACAAACATTTAGAATAGAAACTACCTTCTCTCTCCCATAAATTAGCATAAATAACAGCCAACATGAGCTAGAAAAGAAATGAGCTAGAAAAGAAATCTTATCATCTTAAGAATCATATTAACAAGTATAAAGGTGCATAACTTACCAAACATTAGCTAACTATTGACATCGAGCTAGTCTAAACAAGATAAAAATAGTTAGCATTTACTTTAAATTTTACTTCAATTTTAGCCAAAATCTAAGAAAAAGCATGTGTTCATTGTTAGAATATTAGCAAGTTAATTACAGACTTCGCCTCTTGGTATTTAGCGCCATCAAGTGACTTATTGCTGGGTTTCAAATTACATCACAACTTTTTTTTTTATTGCAGATTTTCAGATATAAACAAAAATGGCACCTTATGAAAGTTATACAGTTATACAGTTCACATGAAAATAAAATAAATGCATAAAAAACACAACAGTGAATAAAAACATATTCACATATAAAAGGGGCAATTTCAAAGCTCTAATTTAAAGGAATAAGTTAAACTCATTCAGAAAGTTTTATATCACAACTATCCATGCAGTTTTCTGTTGTTAAAATAGCTAGAAATAAAGTTTAAGGGCTTAGTAACTAATACAAATTATTAGATTGAACGTCGTGTATTTTGCTTTTGGATATTTTCAGTTCAAAAGTATTCTGACTCAGAGGCAAATATATTTAAGTATGTACTAGTGGAGATCCAGCAGCTGATCGGGTTTGTCCAATGCTCTCTTGTTTAAGTTTTTAACAAATTCACTTCAAATGTCTGTTTAAACAATCAGCCATAATTTTTGTAAATGTAAATGTAATCAGTATAGGCAAACTTGCTTATAGCCTACATACATTTCATTCTAGATTATGAAAACCGAAGTCAATGCCTGGGGTTTCAGAGTGATGAAAAATTAAAACTGCCATAGTGAGTCATGATTTAAAACAAAATATAAAATCTTTTGAGAAGAACAATTTGAAGTTTGAACCCATGAACAGGTCCAAAGTCAGCTAAAGATGTGATAAAATGGTGTCATCTTTATTTAAAGGTGTACTGCGTAACTTTTAAGGTTGGGGGTCCTCTACCGTGAAGATGCTATTGCTTTGCCTGAATGTTCCACAATATGGTATTAAACTTGTATAAGATATTTATTCAACTATGGGTGTTTTTATTTCTCAAAAACAAGCATTCTGACTGTGAGTGGGGTCACCTCTTCACAGATCTGACCTGTAAACTGCCCTGGTGGTGTCTGCTGCTTGTTTCAATGGAGAATGAAAAGTTTGATGCCGTACTTTGGAATACTGGAGGTACAGTGACAGTATCTCTATGGAGACAAGTATGTGGCAGACCAGAAAAGTTACATAATGCACCTCAAATATTTGTTTTAAAAGAACTAATAACAAACTGGTTGATTTGTGATACGCCTTCTGTTTATGTTTCTGCAGGTCATATTGTCTTCTTGCCATTCACAATCTCATATCGGGGAATACATTAGTCTGGAGTCAGGAGGTGAGCAGATGTTTAGATTTCCGGAGCTGACAGAGAGAAAGAGGAGACAGTCCAGGTGTGCGTTTTATAATGATCCAACACTTGCACTTTGGAACCACAATCCAAGCCCATTAATTCAAGAACGAGTGAGCAATGTTGACAATGAGACAGGTGGCTTATAGGCCTGTTTGAACGAGACGAGAGTTTGATGCAGCCTATATTGTTTTGAACAGGGCTGGACAATATGGGGATACAAATGTTAAATTGCATTCCTTTAAAGTTGCACTGCGTAACATTTCTAGTAGAGGGTCTGCCCCTTGCTTGTAACTATGGAAATGTTATTGCTGTGTCTAGAATGTTCCAGAGTTTAGACTAAATGTGTCTATCACAAGGGACAAGCAGGTTACAGCATTACGCTACATTACAATTCAGATCACCCCTATTCACAGAAGAAATTATTGTACAGACATACCCTTAACTTTTTGAAATTATGTACTGGGGGTCCGTCACATGCTTCTTTATATGCATATGTCATTGCTCTGCCTGGAATGTTCCACAGTATGGCATTAAACAGCTCTACTTTACATTTATTCAATTACAGGTGGTTTTACAGCTCAAAAATACCTAGAAAAACAGACATTCTGACTGAGTGGTCTTGCCTCTCTGCAGATCTGACCTGTAACTTGGTCTGGTTTGGTGTCCATGAAGATAGAAAGGTTTGATACCATACTGTGGAACATTCCAGACAAAGCAATAACATCTTTGTTGAAAAACACAGTAGACATCACAAAGTGTCAGAGTGTTTTCTGTTTGAGAGAAGAACTGAGCCTAAATATGCAGGATTTGTGTGTTAAACGTGTGAATGAAACAAAACATAACTCCAGGTCTGTTTTAATGAGCAAACAACACTAGAACATAAATCAGAAAATAGTGTAATATGGACCATTTGAATAAGATCAAATTAATCTCTTTGGCATGATAATAGTAGTAGTATTCAAGTTTGGTATGCCATGACTTACCTTCAGTCTGAGCTGTGACACTTTGATGCTGGAGAGAAAGCAGCAGCAGCAGTAACAGAATCCTCATTGTAGAAAGTCCCATAGTCCTTTTCTGTGTTTCAATCAGCCTCTTCTCAAGTGCCTGAATAAACTTAGAACAGTCCATCAACTTCAGCTGGGTCTGATCTGAAAACACAAGACACAAACAGTAACAGAGAGCGCTCGTATCACATTTTAGCATGATTATAATTCACAATATGTAAATTTGGCCATTCAGAACATCAGAAAAGTGTTGTCCAATCTTGAATCTGTACTCAAATATAAGTAAAAGTAAGTCATAGGGTTGTCATAAGTGTCAAAAATCAGATGCTAATCGATACTAAAACTAGTATCAAAACTAGATACAAATTTGAGCAGGTATTGATACTAAAAAATTCACATTCGCAGGACAGAAATGAAGCTTTCCTGAATAGTTTTAGAATGATCTTGAGCTGTAGCAGAACAAGAATAAGAATAAGAGAATATAGATTAGTATACGTCTGTGGACCACTATGGAGCCTACTTGGACCACTGAGGGATTACAGATATAAGACCATGGTAATATAAAAGAAAGTACTATTGAAAATGACATATTGTCTAAATAGAGTGTTTTAAATTATCATTGTGGTTTGAAATTTTAGTATTGTGACAACACAGATACAGAGAAATGTAAACGTTCTCAGTTACTTCTTAGAAACTGCAAAAGAAAAGAAATAAATGAAATGCTGATACTGGCCAGATGATAAAGAACAAAGTAACACATATTTATATCATATTAAGGCATAACAAGTTTCATATGTCAGCAATTTTCAGATTCTACAATGTGATGATGTCATACTCCCAGATAGAGACAAGGTTTTTTCCACATTGTACTTTGTCATGAAATATAAGTATAAGCAAATGCACAAATGCTGAACCTGATCATTTCAACAAGTGACTAGACCAATAACTCACTATCACAGCAAAAATGTGCATTTTAACAGGATTCATTTTAGCTGCTCCAGTCTGTATCAAATATTACTGCTCTATAGAATGTAGTAATGTCATCTGAAACCCATCAATGCCTTAAAGGTGCACTGTGTAACTTTTCTGGTGGACGGTCCGCGAACTGCTTGTGTCCGTGAAGATGTTTCGCCTGAAATGTTCTACAGCATGGCATTAAACGTATTCATTTCCAAATATTAGATCTGTGGAGACAATGAGAATACATGTTTTAAGGTATTTTTGAGCAACAACAATATCTGCAATTTACAAAATACCAGATACTAGATCGCATACTGCGGAACACTGCAGGCAAAGCAGTAACATCTCCATGGAGACAATAGGTGGCGGACCCTCTACCTGAAAGGCTGTGTAGTTAATTATTCAGCTGGATCAAAAGGTAAACACATTTCAGCTTCTAGATTGACTCATGTCAGTCTCTCTGTTCTTTCATCTAGAATAAAATAAATCTGAGTGGATGTAAATGATTCCATATACAGTTTTATATTTGGCATGCCCAGCCCTCCATACGCCTGTTTAACCTGCACTGTAAACCCGGACACTACACTGAGCTAAGAAGTTTTAGGGTGATAGAACTCAACTATAACTATTGTAAATATATTCTATCAATAATATTATAGTTTTACACCAATCAAGAAGCAATTTGCAAAGAAAAGTTGAAAAATATGTTGAAAATTACAGGAAGTAGACAAACTGAACTGACATTCTGTCATAAGTTCGGTACAATTTACACATAAGAAACACATTTTTTCTGATACTTTAAAGGTGTATTGTGTAACTTTTCTGCTGGAGGGTCTGTTAAATGCTTTTCTCAATGGAACTGTTATCGTTTTACCTGGAATGTTTCACAGTATGGTATTAACACTTTCTATTTTCATGGAGACCCCACTCACAGTCAGAATGCCTGTTTTTCTAGGTATTTTTGAGCTATAAAACCACCTGGGATTGAATAAATGTAAAGTAGAGCTGTTTAATGTCATACTGTGGAACATTTCAGACAGAGAAATGACATACAGTATCTACAGGAACAAGCAGATGATGGACCCTCAACTAATAAAGTTGCACAATGCGCCTTTAAACATTATTTCAACAAAATAAAGGCATTTTCTTATATTTATATTTGCTAGATAATAACTTGAATGTACATTAGAAGAGTTTTGCCATGTAACAGTTATGGAATTTCCTAGTGTGATGTCACAATTTCCAAACAGGAAGTAACATTTTAAGCCTAAAAAATGTCCAAACTGGGAAAAAAACGAGTGTGAATATTTTTGCCAAAGTCTTAAATAAAATGATCTTAACTGTTTTAGTAAAATGAGCAGCGTAAACTGTCACAGAAAGCATGATTTCTACAAAAAGGATGCCAAGAACAGCTCCATTACAGCCCCAGCCAGCCCAGTGTTGGACGTGAGACATGAGGCTGCCATAAATATGATCAAAGCATGTATATATCTTGACATGCCGCTCATAACTGCACTCTTTGGCAGCGCATACGGATGATTCCAGAGAAAACGAATCTATGTTTCCAAAGGCCGAACTAAACATCTGGACGACACACCTGCTCCAGACTGGAAACCTAACACAGGTCTTTGCAATGACTGAGCTTGGCATAGAAGTAGTAGTAGTAGTAGTAGTAGTAGTAGTAGTAGTAGTAGTAGTAGTAGTAGTAGTAGTAGTAATAGTTGTAGTAGTGGTTTATTCAGTCATTTTGCGGCACTATAAAAAAAACATAGACTACAACCCCATGGATCATGACCGAAAAGGTTTAGGCTGAAGTAAAAAGTACTTATAACCCCAGACCTTATTAAACAATGACAATTTCACTTACAACTTACTGTTTATATATAAGTGACAAAATAAAAAATAAAAACAAACTAAACTGAATTCATTCCAGAGCTCTATAGCTTTAAAAACATAATGCTTCATACCACTTTTTAAAGGCTTCTACAGTGTTAGACTTTTGTAAATCATCATTCAGGTTGTTCCATACTAACTCCTCTAACAGAAATACAGTAACTTTTTTCTTACTTCTTATCTTCATAAGCTGCAACAAATAAATAGCAGAATGAAGCAATATTTACAACAAAAATAACGAAAATCTCATCATTATTGCAAAGAAACCAAAAATAATTGTTCCATCTTTCCTATATTGAACAATAAATCGATATAGTGATTATTGCGACAGGCTTAGGGTTATCAGGGAGAAGACAAAAGGGCGAATCATTTATTTTACAATGTACAATTAAAAAAGGGCCATTGCGTAATCCTATATATTTATTAATCAGCGATTTTCAGGCTCCATTTGCTAAAACAGCACCAATGCCACCGAACCTCTCTGTATTTTTTAAACAGATGGATACGAGTCTGGTCACCGCTCCCATTTTATACAGCGACCTTTAGATGTGCAAGCTATATTTTAAGTTAAAGGTGCACTATGTAACTTTTGTATTTTGTCATTGCTCTGCCTGGAATGTTCCACAGTATGACATTAAACAGCTCTGCCTTACATTTATTCAATTACAGGTGGTTTTATAGCTCTGAAATACATCAAAAAACAGGCATTCTGACTGTGAGCGGGGTCGCCTCACTACAGATCTGACCTGTAACTTTGTCTGGTTTGGTCTCCGTGAAGATAGAAAGGTTTAATGCCATACTGTGAAACATTCCAGATGAAGTATTAACATTACCACAGAGAAAATCAATTGACAGACCCTCCACCAGGAAAGTTACACAATGCAGCAATACAAAATTGAGAGGTTTTAATAGAAGAAGAGCTCGGTATTTCCATTAAACATCTTCTTATACTTTGTGATATGACGTTTTTAAATTTGAACAAGAAAGTCAAGGTTTCACACACTTTTCTTGCCAAGCTTTATATTTCTGCCTTGAAAAGATAAGTACTGCACTATAATCAAAGTAAAGTCTTCTTAAAACTCAAAGTGGATGATCCTTGAGTATTTACAGTGTCAGATCGACAGGTGCACAAAGTGTCACACTGATTCTAAAGTACTGCATAGAAATCTACAAGGTTCTTTCAATAAAAAGAAACGGTGACATGAATAAATAAACACTTTATAGGGTCACAAATATACCTGGAGTTGTGTTTTGTTTCATTCACACATGTTTAACACACAAACCCTGTATATTTAAGCTGAGTTCTTCTCTCAAACAGAAAACACTCTGTTCCACCTTGTGATGTCATGTGGTAAAACAGGAAGTGCTCCACTGTTTTGTTTTGTTTTTTTAACACACCTTCACTTGAATTATTTTGATGATTTCTGCCTTGGAATTGCCAATCTCTACTGAACTAAAGGTAAAAGGAGCTGTTACCTTGAAAATTATAAGGTGGAACAGAGCATTTTGAGCTTTAAAGACGTGGACAGACTAATGTAAAGGATTACTCAAACATGTGTGAATGAACTGTTTTTGAGGAGGTAACAACATTCTGACATTGCTTAAAGCTCAAGAGTCAGTTTTGTGTAATATATTGTTTGTAGCTCTCACAGACTCCTGGGCACATCACCGTCACACACCAACACATGCCCAGTGTGAGATATAATGATGGGGTGAAGGTAGAATTTTATTGATCCCTCCTGGGGGAGGCACTGGTAGCCCGTGGCAACCTGGCAGAAGCAGTGCCACCCGGGGACCCATCTCCAGATCTTGAACTAGTCTTGGTCAGGACTTTAGCTGGAGGATTTCCTCTTTTGAGCATGCTAATGAAGAAACCAGAGGAAACCCAGCCTGACACAGGAAGAACATGCAAACTCGAGTGTGTGCGTGTGTATGAGTGCATGCATGTGTGTGTGTATGCATCTGTTTATGCATGTGTATGAGTCTGTGTATGAGTCTGTGTATGAGTCTGTGTATGAGTCTGTGTAAGAGTCTGTGTATGAGTGTGTATGAGTCTGTGTATGTGTGTGTATGTGTGTGTATGTGTGTGTATGAGTGTGTATGAGTGTGTATGAGTGTGTGTATGAGTGTGTATGAGTGTGTGTATGTGTGTGTATGAGTATATGAGCGTATAGTGGTACAGACTCTGTGTAACATCAAAGTGAAAGTGAAATCTGCCTTCACTCAGCCTGTGTCTCAGATCAAATACAGACACGTGTTTTGGCTTCAGCAACATCTCTGTGAATCACATGTATATCACATGTATATATAATACCATAGCATATTTATTGAACATATATATATATATATATATATATTTTTTTTTCCATTATATTTTAATATGCTTTATGTCAACAATAAATACTTCAAGGATTCATTCAAGCCTGTTTTAAAAATGTGTACTCTCTCAGTCCAAAATTGACCCAGAAAACTGATTAATAATATTCATCACTGACCACTCAACCAATCAGCCTCTTACATGTAGTCTGTGCTCATTAAGGCGTCAAAAATGTTTAGATGATCTATTCTGTGTGACCTTTTAGGTGACCTCAACCTGAAAGATACATAGTGCATCTTTAAAGGGCCTATATTACGCAAAACTGGCTCTTGTGAGTTTAAAGTCATGTTATAATGTTGTTCCCTCCTCAAAAACATACCCAGAGTTGTGTTTTGTTTCATTCACACATGTCTGAGTAATCCTGCATTATTAGTCTGTCTGCATCTACAAAGCTCAAAATGCTCTGTTCCACCTTGTGATGTCATGTAGTGGTAGAACAACAACAGTAATACAACAACAGTATAAGTATTCAAAAATAAAGAAACATCACAGTGTTTTCTGTTTGAGAGAAGAACTCAGCCTAAATATGCAGGGTTTGTGTGTCAATGTGTGAATGAAACAAAACACAACTCCAGATATGTTTGTGATGAGGAAACAACATTATAACATACATCAGAAAATAGCGTAATATGGAAGGAAGAAAACTGCTTAATTTAAGACAAATCTGCTTCTCTACCACAATATATTTTCAAATATGCTGTTTTTTTCCACCCCTTTTGGCAAAATGTAAAGCAAGTGACTGTTTTACATTGATTAAATTGTTTTATGAAAAAAGTATAATATAGCCCCTTTAAATGTGACTTTGATTAACAGTGGCTCTTAGCACACAGTGTGATTAAGTGAATAAATAATGCACCGGATTGTAAAGCAACTTTCAGTACAGAGAAACTCTTCTGGGCAATCATTTGTTCCTGTTTCTTGGTGATTACATATTTAAAATACAACCCCTTTAAACTGCACTGACACTATAGTACAAGTCAGTGAATATAAATGCTGCTGGTACCACACTGCAGGAGAGATCAGAGGCCGTGGAGAATCAAGTTAAACTGTGACGTCATGAGTTCACATACCTGCACAGCTCAGATCTGCCCCTGCATGTGCTCCTCTACACCAGAGACAGCACCGCACAAATGAATGGAAATGAGTGTCTAAATGTATCCTGTTTACAATGACTCCAGGGCAGGTTTAGAGTTACAATTGATTAACTGAATATATGCAAGATGTACAGTATAGTTAGATAAGCAGATAGCAGATCCTCCACCAGAAAGTTCACCAAGTGCAACTTTGAAGGTGCACTGCGTAACTTTTCTGGTGGAGAGTCCGTCAGATGCTTTTCTTTATGGAGATGTCATTGCTCTACCCAGAATGTTCCACAGTATGACATTAAACAGCTCTACTTTACATTTATTCAGTTACAGGTGGTTTTATAGGTCAAAAATACCTAGAAAGAAAAAACAGGCATTCTGACTGTGAGTGGGATTGCCTCTCCACAGATCTGACCTGTAACTTGTAACTTCTGGTTTGTTCTCCTTTGTTCTCCATGAAAGAAAAGCATTTGATGGACCTTCCACTAGAAAAGTTACACAATGCACCTTTAATGTTACAATCTATAACCCTGCAAGTTAGCAATGCATTTTTATAATCTTTCACTTACAGGTTACAGGTCAGATCTGTGGTGAGGTGACACCGCTTATAGTAAGATATACATACTGTATTTTTCAAGGTATTTTTGAGCAATAAAAACACACTGAAACGACACTGAAAAGATACAAGAGAGATATGTCATACTGTGGAACAACAAAGCAATAACATCTCCATGGAGACCAACAGGTGGCAGGCCCGCCCCTTGAAAAGTTACATAGTGCATTTTTAATGTGTAAAGCAACTTCACACACTTAAAGGAGTTATTGTCTGATCTATGTTATAATGTTGTTTCTTCATCAAAAACATACCGGTGGAGCAGAGCGTTTTGAGCTTTGGAGATGTTGTTTTGATGAGGTTACAATATTCTAAAATGGTTTAAAGCTCACAAGAGTCCATTTTGTGTAATATGGGACCTTTAATTCTACACTAACACATGCTAACGTAGCGCTGACAAGCTAAAAGCATACCAAAACAGGCATGTCCGAGCACGGGGCTAACACAAGAAAAGCCCCATCCATTTAACATGCTGGTTTAGCCTCCGTACAATGTCCCAGTAAACACAGCGTGCAGCCTGCTATGTTCTTACTATTCATGAATACACAAGCAAAGGTATAATGCATGTAGATTTCTCATGTTTTATGCAACTATCAGTTTTTAGATTCAACATTTCTGCATAAACTCAGCAGACAGCGCAGAAGTGATGATAATACATTCAAGACGATAGCTGAGACCTTGAGTATCAGAGGGGCCCCGTGCAGCTCATAAAGGGACGCCAATAGACACTAAAAGCAATGAGCGGGGCTATTAGGAGGCCGTTGTGAAGTTAGTTTGAGAAAATGTTTGGAAATGTCTGGAAATGTAGACACTGGACAGATATGAGACTGTAACAAGGATATGCAAAAGTGAGATTAAGAGAATACACTGCAAGAGCTTCCACATTTGTTAGAAAAACTTAAATTTACGATATTATTCTGTGCTGAGTAGGCCTAATTTGTTCTAATCTATCTGTTAAAGGTCCTATATTACGCAAAACTGACTCTTGCGAGCTTTAAGTCATATTAGAATGTTGTTACCTCATTAAAAACATACCTGGAGTTTCTTTAACACATGTTGAGTAACCATTTATTATTTAGTCTCTGTTCCACCCTGTGATGTCATGAAGAGGTAATTTTCAAGTTAACAGCTACCTTTGACATTTTGTTCTGTAGAGATTGTCATTTCCAGGGCTGAAATTGAAGGCATGAGAAGTTTAAAAACACTGTGGAGCACTTCCTGTATTACCACATGACGTCACAAGGTGGAACAGAGAAGAGCTCAGGCTAAATATGCAGGATTTATATGTTAAACATGTGTAAATGAAACAAAACACAACTCCAGGTCTGTTTTTGATGAGGAAACAACATTATAACAGATCAGAAAATAGTGTCATATGGGCTCTTTAATGTTTTTAATCCACTTTTGGGTTAATCATGATTCAGAATTACCTTACACATGGTTTAGTCTTGTTTCAGGTCTGAGGGTCTGATCAGATAAGACCATATTTGGATGGAGAGCCAACTACGATCTTATCTGGTGTTGGTAAGACAAGTTTGAGAATTATTGCTTTAAACTATAATTAACTTGACTGCTTTCACTGCCATAAATACCATAATTATTGTTCTAATTTTCTTTTCTGACAGTGAAGTAACCAAAGACACTACTACTAAAACTCAACTCTCGAAATCCACTTATTGTAAAAAAAAAAAAAACAACAAACAGACATATTAACTAAATACTCACAGTACTTAAAGGTGTGTTGTGTAACTGCTTGTTTCTATGGATATGTCATTGCGCTGCCTGGAATGTTCCACAGTATGGCATTAAACAGCTCTACTTTACATTTATTCAATTACAGGTGGTTTTACAGCTCAAAAATACCTAGAGAAACAGGCATTCTGACTGTGAGTGGGGTCGCCACTTCACAGATCTGACCTGTAACTTGGTCTGGTTTGGTCTCCATGAAGACAGATAGGTTTAATGCCACACTGTGAAACATTCCAGAGAAAGCATTAACATCTGCATGGAGAAAAGCCTCCACCAGAAAAGCAACACATTGCCCCTTTAAACTTAATTTTCTCATTTGGTATTTACTTTCGAAACTAGTTTTTGTATTGATTGACCAGTCTAAAACTATTAAAAAAAAGGTCTGATTTGGTCCTGTTTATTTCTACTTTCAGTACTCGTTTTAGTATTGACTAGTATCTGAGTTTTGATACTTGTGACAGTCCTTTAAAACACCTCTAATCTGAATTTAAAGTAGTTAAAACTTGTCACTTACCATTATAGGTTGAGTCATAATTTTCACAATGAGTCCAGAAATATCCACTAAAAAAACAAAAACAAAAAAGTTGTATCCAAGTTTGCAAAACATCCAAATATATTCCCAAAGGAGAGATTATTTCAGTTTTAATTGTAAGTTTGTAGGAGGCAGCGGTAGGTAGGTGTGTGCAGATGAATGACTAAAAGTGTAGAAAGTTTTAGGGAGGAGAGAGGGAGGAGAGGGGGTGGTAATAAACATGAAGGGGGCAGATAGGAGGAGGGGTGAGAGGTGAGCCCGATGACCCCATAGAAGCAGGAATGCATTGTGTGAAGTGTCTCCTGTAGTGTACATGTGTGCTTAAAGAACCTGTATTACACCAAATGGACTCTTGTGAGCTTTAAATCACGTTATAATGTTGTTTCCTTCTCAAAAACACACCTGGAGTTGTGTTTTTTTTTTCATTCACACGTTTGAGTAACACTGCATTATGATGAGGAAACAGTATTATACTATAGATGAGAAAATAGCGTAATATGAGCCCGTTAAGTGTAAATGCAGACAGGCTCGTGCTAAGATAACCCGTTACATCTGTCACTGTTGGAGGGTGGGGTGTAAGGAATGCACTGCAGGTCAAATCAATAATGTGTTTGAAGTTGGGTTTGGGGTCCAGTTTTGTCAACAACTTCAGAAGGAAAGTGGAACCTGATTGGGAACGGTTTGGTGGTAAACAGATGTAAATAATCCCCATTTCAACATACGTTAACATGAAATTTTCCCTCTGTAAAACCATTTCTTCAGCAAAAGTGAAATTCAAAGGGAAAGCAACAAACTGTGACCTATAACCTATAATGTTGTGGTGATACTGTATTTTCCAGGTATACAAGAAATGCAAAAGAATATTACATTTTTGAGATAATAAAATGATTTAAATGAGAAATTATAGTTGGAATAGTAAAAGTATTTTATTAAATCACTCTAAATTACTTTTTTTTATTTAAATCATACCTGGACTTGTGTTTTGTTTCTTTCACACACGTTTAACACACAAACCCTGCATATTTTGAGTTATTTTCTCAAACAGAAAATACACTTTGTGATACAGGAAGTGCTCCACTGTGTTTTTAAACTCCACACTTTTTCACTAGAATCATTTGGATTATTTCAGCTCTGGAATTGCCTATCTCTACTCAACAAAAGGTAAAAGCTAACTATTAACTTGAAAAGTACCGCTTCATGACATCACAAGGTGGAACAGAGCATTTTGAGCTTTGGAGATGTAGACAGATTAATAATTAAGCTTTACTCAAACATGTGTGAATGAAACAAAACACAACTCCAGTTATGTTTTTGAGGAGGTAAGAAAATTCTAACATGAGTCAATTTTGCATAATATAGGACCTTTAAACTCTGAAACCTCATTGTTTTATTGGTCCATTTGTTTTGCTTTCACTGTGGCAGGCTTGTTTAAAGTTTGTGTTCTCCTCCATAAACCCAAACCAAATAAACCGTAAACCAAACACCTTGTCAAAATAAAGGGGATAAAAGGTGTCACTTTCAGAAGCTTTGTTTTATGAGTTTTGGGGCAGTGGGACATTTATTAGGCCAGAGCAGCTGTCAGTGTTAGACAGGCCATAACTCACTTACAACTACAGACAATACTAGTATATACAGTTATATACAGTCTGTGTTCACTACCTATGACAGGGGGCAAGTGGGGTGGGTTTACTGTACATATTTTGACTTTCAAGGTCCTATATTACACAAAACTGACTCTTGTGAGCTTTTAGTCATGTTATAATGTTGTTACCTCCACAAAAACAGACCTGGAGTTGTGTTTTGTTTCATTTACACATGTTTGATTAATCCTGCATTATTAGTCTGTCTACATCTCCAAAGCTCAAAATGTTCTGCTCTTGTGATGTCATGAAGTTTTTAAAGTTTTCAGCTCCCTTTTAGCTTTGTTTAGTAAAGATTGTCAATTCCACATATTTGCATATTTAGATATTTTGCATGTTTATAAGCGATTGTGCTTATAAATATGTAAATTAGCATCAGAACATTTACACAACAGTTAAATAAACAAATGGACATTAACGGGTCATTATCATTTATTTCCAAACCCAGTTTTATCCCAGACTTAGATAAACAGAATGAACGCTACAGCAGTTAGGCTTGAACCATAGAACTATAATAAAATCTGGAAGGTGAATAATAAAATAAAATAATATTCTCTTCAGCATTACTTCCTCAATACGGGCTAGTGCCTCCCGTCCGTGTGACGTCTGTAACGTGCACGGCGTGGAGTGTTTGGACCAGGAGCTGCTAGAGCGGAGCGAGCGCGGAGCTAGGTTAAGACTTACAACGCTAACTTTTAGGCGCTTTGAGGATTTAAAAAAATGAAAAAGTTTATGTTGTGAAAATAGAAAAGAAGTCCGACCTTTGTGAAATTTGAATTCCCAAAAAAATGCATTGCGCTCTATGGGGGAATTCTTTCTAGGCCCAAGCTCCCGGAAGCTGCAGTACCTGGAGCGGCCACTAGTCGGTCTCGAGCCAGGACAGTGGGGGAATGCCTTATCCAGTTTTTATTACAGATCCATGACTAGAACTAGAAGTAACAGCGTTTTCATGGTAATTACACCGCTCTCCCAAGGACCCCTTATCTGCCCAAGAACGCCTGAACTAAATACAGCACAGCCAATTCAGTGAGTAGTTTGGACAATGTGATTACATAACAGGGCTATAGGTGATGACTGTCCCCACATGTCCTCAGGTCTGCCCCAGGGCGTGTCTCGCTGACCTGCCCCTGACCTTTGACCTGAAGGCTCAGATCCATCAGAACCACGAGAAGTCTCAACATGTTTCTGTCAATACTCCATCTCTCCTGGACTAAAGATGCACACAATGAAATACCCACATGAAAAGATCTGTGTTGAGGATATAGACAGAAAATGTTGACTTGACTTGAAGTTTTGTTTGGCCTCAAAAAAGAGAAATTGTAAGAGGAAGTATGCCAGATCTCACAAAAAAGTATAATATGTCTTCTTAAAGTCTTTTCAACTGATGTTATAATGTCGTTTCCTTATCAAACTACCTGGAGTTGTGTTTTGTTTCATTCACACATGATTAACACACAAATCCTGCATATTTAGGCTTCTCTCAAACAGAAAACACTCTGTTCCACCTTGTGATGTCATGTATTAATACAGGAAGGGCTCCACTGCGTTTTTAACCTCCATACACCTTCACTAGAATCATTTGGATCATTTCAGCTCTGGAATTGTCAGTCTTAGCTAAACAAAAGGTAAAAGGAACAGAGAATTTTGAGCTTTGGAGATTTAGACAGATTAATAGTAAAGGATTAATCAAACATGTGTGAATGAAACAAAACACAACTCCAGGTATGTTTTGAGGAGGTAACAACATTATAACATGACTTGAGAGTCAATTTTGCATAATATGGGCCCTTTACACTAAGGCCAGAAGATCATAATGTGACCCTAACTCACTGCATGTTGACACAGCGGTCCGCATTGTTGTCTTCATTCACGGCTGAGTGCTTCTTCCCCTTCGGCACTTACCCAGCTCTCTCAATTCTCAGCTTTGTTAAATTTGTCCCTGTGGTGTTGCCGTAGCAGGTGTGATGATAAATGAATTTACATGGGGAGTATTAACCAGCGCTGCCTTCACTAATTACACCGCGTTACCAACAGGGCCTTACCCCCACCGTCACCAGGGCAACACAAACCACGACGAGCTTTGATTAAAATCTCACTGTAGGCTAGCCGCTAAACAATCCTGTGCATTGGGAGTAAAGAGATAGATTAAAAACACAGGAAAATGGGCAGAAAATGGGCAGAAAACAGAAAATTACTAAAGCTTCTGGGATGTAATGCGTGTGTGGGGAAGGAGGGAGGGTGTAAAATATGCTAATGTGTGTAATGTGTTGTGTATATGGAGTTTATTGAATCGTTTGAAGAGGTAAAGGGGGGCAAAAGGGTCTGTTGTCCCTGGCCCCTCAGTTTTAGGGGCCTAGACTCGGACCCTCCTATATATATCTGTACTGGGGGAAAGGCAAATTTTACTCAAATACATGTGAAAAAATTTGGGTAGAAGCCATAATGTGAACTGCTAAAGACAAAACATCTCCAAGCAAGGCAGATCTGAACAAGGCGTATAGGTGGGGTTAGCATACCACTGCTCTAGGAGTTTAAAACAATTGAAAAATGATCATACATTACATATTCTGTTTAAAATGATTAAAAAAGGGTAAGAGCGCTTGTCCACTGATCCGAAGGTTTGCGGATCAAATTCCGTTCTCAACATAAACATTATTGGTTGAGGGGTCACTGACCCACAGGTTGGCGGTGTGGTTCCAGCTCCCACAGATGAATGCTGTCATTGTGTCCTTGGGCAAGACACCTAACCTACCACACGCCCAATGTCTGCGTGCACTGGTGTATGAAAGGGTGAGTGGTTCCTTGTTGTAAAGCACTTTGAGTGCCTTGAAGGTGGAATAAAAATGTGACCGTTGACCATAATGACGTTTCCTCATAAACAGACAAACCCTGCCTGAGTTCTTCTCTCAAACAGAAAACACAGTTTCATCTTGATGATGGTGATGTTATGTGGCAATACAGGAAGTGCTCCACTGTGTTTTTATTATTATTATTATTATTATTATTATTATTATTATTATTATTATTATTAATAATAATAATAATAATAATAATAATAATAATAATAATAATAATAATAATAATAATGCATCAGTTTTATATAGCGCTTTTCTGGACACTCAAAGACGCTTTACAAGGCATTATTCATTCATTCCACACTTGGTGTGTCTTTTAAACTCCATACACCTTCACTAGAATCATTTGAATGATTTCGGACCTGGAATTGCCAATCTCTGCTGAACTAAAGGTAAAAGGAGCTGTTAACTCACTTCATGACATCACAAGGTGGAACAGAGCATTTTGAACTTTGGAGATGCAGACAGACTAATAATAAAGGATTACACAAATGTGCGAATGAAACAAAACACAACTCCAGGTATGTTTTTGATGAGGTAACAACATTATAACATGTCTTAAAGCTCACAAGAGTCCATTTTGTGTAATATAGGATCTTTAAACAAAACCAAAGAAAATGCAGTGCCACTGGTGACTTACAAAACAGTGAAGATTGAAGTACTACCTATTAACACTGGTTTAGTATAATTAGTACAACTCTGGTCTTATCCATTCATGTCTCGTGGCTTCTTAGGGAGTGACTCTCTAATTCGATGAAATACAAAATTAATGCATTTGAGAAAGCCTCATTTCTGTGCATTCTTTTCTGCTCCACTGGCCCCATCAGAGGAACAGAAAGTCAAACATTACTCTCACTGCTGGTTGTAAAACACTGTTAATTGTACAATTTCTCACAAAGTAATTTAATTATAGAGCCCTTTCTTTCTTTGGTTTTCAGATCAACTCCAATTAATATTTATTTATGTAATAACTTGTGTAATGTGAGGCTGTACCTACATAATAGTTGTAGTATAATAATGTAAGTAAAAGTACATTAGGTTTGTAGTATTCATAAATTAATTGAAGTAGTTTGAGCTGGAGTAGTGTATGTAGTAGTGGAGCTGTTTGAATGACATATGCCATCTTCATGCAATCTGAATCTATTAATGGTTTTATTTTGGAAACAACTTTGTATAGAAATATTTAGTTTTGCTGAGGAAAAAAAAAAAAAAAATTAAGGTGCATTGTGTAACTTTTCTGGTGAAGAGTGAGTCAAATGCTTTTCTCCACAGAGATGTTATTGATTTGTCTGGAATGTTTCGCAGTCTGGCATTAAACCTTTCTATCAAGTAAAGTCAGGTCTGCGGAGAGGCAAGTTTTTTGAGCTATAAAACCACCTGAATAAATGAATAAAAGTTAAAGCTGTTTAATGTCATACTGTGGAACATTCCGGGCAGAGCAGTGACATATCCGTAGAAACAAGCAGGCGATGAACCCCCAACCGACAAGTTACACAGTGCACTTTTAAAATGAGTGAAAAAGTCTAGGATTTTACAGGAGTCATCGGGATTTGAAAATGAAACAAAAGCTATGAAGAAAGGAAGAAAAAAAAAAAAGTACCATTGTTCATTCATTCATTTTATCCAGGCCTAAAAACTACCCACACAGCTTGATTCTACCTTGTGATGTCACTAGGTGGTAATCGAGGAATTGTCATCTATGATTTTAAAGTGGACATACCATCACATAATAATTCTGATCATCGCAGTACTCAAAATTATACACCTCAACTCTGAAGGTAGCAACTATTGTATTTAACCCAATTTAAACTGCAACACAAAAGCCACCATGTTTGTTTTGACATGAACAGGCCCCAGAATATCCAACAACTCAAACCAAAATATTATAGCGTTTTTAAAGTCACAAACAGGAAACTGAAAGCCATGTCTACGCCTTTATAAAGTATAAACAAAATATGTAGACGGCTGACCAGGTAGAGCAGGTAGTGTTTGTAGCAGGTCCAATATCATCACAATTTCACAAAACATACCTGCCCCCACTGCATGAAATCAGCATTGAGAGTTTGGTATTTTTCCTGCTGTTTGTCCATTTGCTTTTGAGCGTCCTGTGAGCGTGATAGATGTAGTTTTGATAAAGAGACAGTGTGAAATCTCTATCACGTTTTATTCTATTTTTACTTCATGTTTGGCACGTTGGACAGCCTCTCCCCGACCAGAGAGGAGACCTGTTTAGAGTCACAGTGAAGGCTGGGCATTGAGCCATACACTCCAGTACAAAAGATCTGCTCTGAGCCAAGCCTTTTAGGACCATGGACGCACACATACACACACACACACACACCCACACCCACACACACACACACACACACACGCACACACACACACACACACACACACACACACACACACAGAAAACACACACACAGAGGAGAGGGGCAGCATTTGTCGTGATGAATCAATTTCCTAAAACATGCACAATTTTCCAACTAGTCCTGACCAATAGCTCAAGATCTGCTCTCCAGGTCACCCACTGCTCCTGACAGGTTACCCTAGCGACATGGGTCAAACGCTGGGTCAAAGTCAGAGGAGTTTTAACAGTGACAGTAAATGAGTACAGAAGCAGTTCTAGCAGTTAACAGTAATTTTATGAGAGACTCGATAAACGTGTAGAGGTAGTAGTACCACTGTATCGATAGCGATAGTCAGGAACTGCGTATTAGCATGCTAGTTATAAAAATGCTCTGTTCCACCTTGTGAAGTGAACAGCTCCTTTTACCTTTTGTTCAGTAGAAATTGACAATTCCAGGGCTGAAATTCCAAATCCAAATGATTCTAGTGAAGGTGTATGGAGTTTAAAAACAGGGTGGAGCACTTTCTGTATCACCACATCACATGGTGGAACAGAGTGTTTTCAGTTTGTGAGCAGAACTCAGCCTAAATATGCAGGGTTTGTGTGAATGAAACAAAACACAACTCCTGTTATGTCTGTGATGAGGAAACAACATTATTACATTATTATAGATCAGAAAATAGCGCAATATGGGCCCTTTAAGAAACATCAAAATCTCCATTCCGCTCTTTCAAATTGAAATCTGAAACCAATGATTACAAACATTAAGATGTCATTACTGTGCGTTTTATTACAGCAATGTACATAAAAGTGTGATTATACAGACTATTAAAAATCACAGTAATTATGTTAATGCTGCTGCCACATAAACCTCTGACTCGTGCTGTTCACAAGTCGTTTAAATTCATTCAGCTGGAGTCTGTAGTTTACTTAGAGTCATTGAACGCGACATTTTTCTGCAGGCAGTGAAGTGTCCCTCAGTGTGATGGATGAGGTAGAGATGGGGATTGTTTACAAACATGCAAAGGTGAAAGGTCAACAGCTGTCCCTGCGTCACCTCTGACCCTTCAAGTCGTCATAGAGACGGGACAATAATGACAGGAGAGAAGAGACAACAGACTGTAAAGATAACAAAGCATCATCAGAGGTACTGCAGAGGGGCACCAAAAGTTTGTGTTAAGTAATTGCTTTGCCAGGAATATTCCATAATATGGCATTATATGTGTATGCAGCTAAATGTGCATGATTATATTAATGGTAATTGTTGATATGACCAGAGTGCTGCAAACTGGACTGGACTTTTGGGATAAATAAAGTTGTTTATTGAGTGATTGATAAACTTATCTATCTCCATGGAGACAGTTGCAAGTTAGATCTGTGGACACAGCACAGGATGTATGTTTTTCAAGGTATTTGCAGCAATAAAAACATGTTAAATTCAATAAATGCAAAATATGCATATTATGGAACATTACAGACAATGTAATGTAGACAATAAGGTGGCAGACCTTCACCAGAAAAGTTGCATAGTACAAATAACTACATGTTGTTTTTTTTATATAAATTTTAGTCTATTGTAGAGCGGTTAAATAGCCTATGTTACAATAGGTGGACAGTTTAGAACAGCAACAATATTTTTAAGAGTTTAAAATGTTGTTTTTTTTTTTACTTTGTTAATGGCATATGTCTTCCAGCACTTCAAATGAGCCACAAATGTTGTTTTTCATTTTGTTTTTACACTCAGGAAATGTTGCTGTGTTTAGGCACTTAATAGATTTTGAAAATCATTATTTAATTGTGAATGTCCTCATATGTGGACATCATTTTTCTCAGAAACTACATCATGTAAAAATATCATTTTTTGTTTTTGCACTCTTCAAGTCCCAATCAGCCCAAATAACAAAGAGAAATCAGTACATCAAAACATGCCATGCAAGAGTTCGGGTCCTAGGAGGTTAATAAAGCATGAACAAAGCCTTCAATCCATAATAAAACAAATACTTTATTAAGAATAATTCAGGCTTAGTAACTAGCCTACTTAATTACTACCCCAACTCCTAACCCTAATCCCTTAACCTAGGTATGTCCAAACTATGGCTCGGGGAACAAATGTGGCCCTCAAACCAATTTTTCTTGACCCTCAGGCTTCCAGATGAATTGGCCCATATTGCCTTAAGTAGTATTTTTTACTGCTACTACTAGTTTTTGAAACTCTACCTTGATTTTGTGTCCGATTGAGGATGTACGCATGAATGCATAGAGGCTCCTTCTAACCTGTTATAAATGCACATATCTAAACGCGAACACACACGACTTCACCACACAATCCCTGCACGTGCGCCAATGCCACGCATACGAAGAAAACACGAAACAAAGTCCGCTCCAAAGCATATGGCGAATCTGTGCCCACCCCCAACAAGGACCGTGGAGAGCGACGGAAGCCCCACAACCTCTCTCCCCTGGCCACCCCCGGCCTGGCCCCACAGGTACGAACGCAGGCCACAGAACCCCAGGCAACCACACCCGAGCACAGCACGGCCCAAAAGTCCCAGCGCGAGTGCGCCCCCTAGTGCAGCAGGAGATTAGTGGACGTCCCTCAGTAATGAAAACTACCTCAGGGTCACAGCACATTATTTCACTCCACAGTGGGAACTTCAGTCACTTTGACTCTTATGAAGACAGAAGAGAAGCACTTCACTCACTGTTGCAGAGCACTTCATGAAAGTGAAACATGAGAGTGGAACATCGAACACAAAGTGTCTCACTGACAATTGTTATAGTTTGCACTAAAAGCACATTTGCACAAAGCGGCGCCGATCCACTTTTCTATGTTGATAAGAGCATTAAAATGATGATTCAAAGGACAAAAATGTGTGATTAATTTGCGATTAATAGCAAGTTAACTATGACATTCATGAGATTAACCTCGATTAAATATTTGAATCGATTGACAGCACTAATCTAAATGATTCACTTTATTGAGCACCAGTCTGTGGCCCTCAATCTGTCCTCTGCTTTGTCTGTGTTTTGATATACGGCCCTTAATGAAAGAAGTTTGGACACCCCTGCCTTTATTTGGTAGTCACTAATTCTGAATCATTCTTAATTGTTCATTGTGAATTAAGTCTTTATTCTGCTTTACTAAGACTAATTATGGTGTTATGACTATAAAGTGTAAATTCCTTCTCTTTGACTCCCAGAGTTATAAAATCCACGGGTGTAGAGACAGCGGCTTGTATTCCCGGTGTATTTCTGGACGCTGTGAGGACTGACAGAACTTGTTGAAACAGGCAGAATTTCAGATGTGCGTTTATTCTGATGCTCCAGGCTCAAAATGAACAGAGTGCTTTGATCAGAAAGCGGAGGCGATGGACTGACACGTGGGACCAGAAGTGAAGGTTTTATCCTCTCCAAGTGTTAACAGATATACTGGGCCTGTCATGATAATTACTGTATCCACTTCAGTATATCATACATTAACAGCATGTTTTAGGGTCAATATTTATCGCGTGTTTTTTCACACTAGCAGGGACCTTTTTAGAAATTTTATGCATTTATGTACTGATATTTTGCAGCTGATGTCATCACATTCCCTGGGGGTGTGACGCTAACCGTAAGCACTGATTTGTCTGTGGCTTTGTTAGATTTTAATTTGAGTTTTATCTGCTCTGGAAAATATGTTGTTTCAATCAGTATTGTTTTGTTTTGGGGGTTTTTTCTTAAGTTTTCAGACAATCTAAAAATGTATTTGGGTGTGTTTGTTGATGCGTGCGTTGTGTCTCCATGGTAACTGGTGAACATTCCACCGATACACATACACGTAGAACACCCCCAGTGTGATGTCCAGGCTGAGTTCTGAGCATAGTCCCAATTTTGATGCGGTGTGGGTGCAAGAGTAAATGCAGCTTTTGTAAATAATGTTATTACTTGTGCAATTTCTTTCATGTTATAAAATCTTAAAACTCATTCCTTCAGTAGTTACCATATCTGCTCTGTCCTTTCGTAAACTTTGTGGTAAAAGTCTCCTTTAGCTCACGTCCGCAGACAGACACCGGCTCAGACACGGGCTCAGACAGGCCGAAGTAAAGCAGGTCACTGGAGTTGAGGTGGGACGGAAAAGGCCTCGGGCTACAGAGACACTCTCACTTCATGCACTTTAAACAGATGAGCTCCCTGTTTTGGCTAACGCGCTTTTGGCCAACGATCGTGACAGCCAACAGAGACATGAGTGCTAATGAAGCCAGCAGCAGAGGAACAAAGAGAGGTACACATTCAGACCCTCAAGTGAATCATGGGTGTGTCTGTTTTTGCTTTAGATTCATGTATGTATTAGGCAGTTTTCAGTGAACTCTATTCCACCTGATGATGTCATGAGGTGGTGCCATCTCTCTCCAGGAAGTGCTCCTCTGTGTTTTTAAGGTATGTCCACTGTCTCTTGAGTTATCTGGTGCACTGTTTTTGTTGCTTAAAGGGCCTATGATACACTATTTGATCTATGTTATAATGTTATTTAAACATACCTGGAGTTGTGTTTTGTGTCATTAACACATGTTAGGCTGAAAAGACTGTGTTCCACCTTGTGATGTCATGTGGTAATACAGGAAGTGCTCCGCCATACACTTTCAACTAGAATTATTTGGATGATTTCAGTCCTGGCATTGACCATCTCTGATGAACTAAAGGTAAAAGGAGCTGTTACCACTACATGACATCACAAGGTGGAACAGAGCATTTTGAGCTTTGGAGATGTAGACAGACTAATAATGCAGGGTTACTCAAACATGTATAAATGAAACAAAACTCAACTCCAGGTCTGTTTTTGATGAAGTAACAACATTCTAACATGGCTTAAAGCTCACAAGTCAATTTTGTGTAATATAGGACCTTTACAAACATTAAAAAGTGTGCATTCCTACTGCAGACAGGTTTGGCTCTCCACAGAAGCGGCTTGTACTTTGATCTGGTGGTGTCATCAGTTAATCTCCATGGAGACAGAGAAGTTTAATGCCACACATACTGCGATGCATTCTAAGCAAAGCAATAACATGAAAAGCAGGTAAACAAGCAGGTGGCAAGTTCCATAGTGCACCTTCAGTCACTAATTAGAAAACTCCACAACAATAGTAATGATTGTTCTCTTCTCTTAATAGAGGCAGAGTCTTGGTGCACTGGGCTCCTCTAGCGCCCTCTAGTGTCCTGTTTGTTTATTCTTCATCACCATTACCGCCTTGAAGAACTCCTCAATGGTTTCATTTAATATAGGCCTCAGTCGGGGGTGGGTAAATTGTTATTGTTGGACAAATACACAGAGTAATAATAAAGCCGGGTTGTCTGCACCACTGTTTAGATTTTCTATCTTTGGGACCTGGACTCTCAGCATAAATCTGAAGAGGATCAAGAAATTGTACTTTTCAAAGTACTTTTCTAACTGCATACTCCTACAGCAGTAATATTTTGAGTAACAAGTGACTCTTATTACTCTCTATCCATCCATCCATCCATCCATCCATCCATCCATCCATCCATCCATCCATCCATCCATCCATCCATCCATCTATCTATCTATCTATCTATCTATCTATCTATCTATCTATCTATCACAGGTCAGATCTGTGGAGAGACAACCCCGCTCACTGTGCCTCTCCACAGTGCCTGTTTTTCTAGGTATTTTTGAGCTATAACATCACCTGTAATTGAATAAATATAAAGTATAGATGTTTAATGTCATACTGTGGAACATTCCAGGCAGAGCAATGGCATATCCTTAGAAACAAGCAGGTGACTGACCCCCCAACATAGTGCAAAGTTACATATTGCACCTTTAAATTTCTCTGACTTGAGTCGTAGTTTTCCCAAATACTTTTAATTCTTACTTTTAATTTCTTGGACCACTACTTTGTACTTCTACGTGAGTAACATTATTTTGAAGTAACTGTGTGATACTGATGGTGAAATACGCTCCGATTTTTATACTGAGGACAATGGACTGGACACAAAAAATCTTGAAAATCTCATGAAATCTTCCTGGTTTAGATCAAGCGAAAAAACAAAAGAATGTTCAAAGAAAAGCAAATGACTAACACATGAACCTCCCCTTGTACATGTGGGGTGACAAAAGATTTATAAGAGAAGTATAGACAGAGATGGAGCGCTGAAGGTGAATGAAAAACATTTGTGGTACAGACACATGGGGGATCCTTTAAAGCCTGGATCATATGGATCATATACAGTAGACTAGTTCAATGGACTGTTAACCTTTTCTGCAAAATTTACTTTTCAGAGCTTTTAACCATCTTATAGTTGTTTCCCTTTCACATTTACCCTCTCAGAGTTGTATTCGGAGTAACTTGTTTCTTTTATTAAATCATTTTAGATGAATACTGCGATTTAAACTGTGCAAATTATAACATAATGATCCATGGGTGTCATAGATTATAACTATACAGTATAGCAGGCTCAAGGACTATACAGTATGTGTTTTTTAAAGGTGCACTATGTAACTTTTCTGGTGGGGATGATTCACTCTCTACTTGTACCTGTGAAAATGTTTTTGCTGGAGTTGGAATGTTCCACAGTGTGGCATTAAGCTTATCTATTATTTAGCATTTATCTATCCAGTATTTTGCATTGCACGTTTCTTTTGCTAAAAAATACACAGGAAAGCATACATTTTCACTGTGAGCGAGGTCGCCTCTCCACAGATTTGACCTGTAGCTTGGCATGGTTCCAGAAATGTCACCACAAAAGTTACATAGTGTATCTTTAAATAAATAACAACACACTTATCCAATAGCATGGGATTGTTTTGAGTAAGTAATCCTGCACTCTCTGGCTGATTCAGTTGTTGTAAAATTTTGTCCAAAAAAATTGGTTTCTGTTTTATTTTAAAGGTGCACAGTGTCACTTTTCTGGGGGAGGGTTCACCATGCACCTCTTGGAATGATAGACACTATAACATTAAACACATATATCTCCATGGAAACAGGCAGGTGACACCAATAATAGGTCAAGTCACAAGTCAGATCTGTAGAAAGGCGACCCCGCTCACTAATTGTGTTTTGATTTTCAGCATTAAAACAGCCATAAGTGAATAAATACATGACAGATACCATATGCCATACTGTTGAGAATTCAGGCAAAGCAATAACATCTCCATAGACACGGTGGTAATGGACCTTCAGCCAGAAAAGTTACATAATGCTGCTTTAAACTACATTGTATATTTGAACAGTGATCATCTCAGACTGTATTTATATTGATTATTGCAATTACACACTATTAGGATCCTATTATGTGCACTGACTGTCTTTAATTACACTAGAGAGCTGAAGGAGGGACACACACACACACACACACACACACACAGATGAAGCCAGACTCTGCGCTCAGCTAATTAAAACACAAACTTTTTTGTCTCATAAACTTGACAGAAAGAGAATCTGGCAGGGAATTAATGTGTCCACAAGGGAACGCAAAGAAGCTATACTCACACACACACAACCCCCCCACACACATACATGGACATACACACACACACACACACACATACACAACCAAAGGCACACACACACAACCAAACAAACACACACAGACACACACACACACAACAATGTACTGTATGTTTCTCAAGGTGTTTTGAGCGAAAAGCACCTGGAAATGTAAAATTGCAAGATGAATAGGTTTAAAGTCATATTATGAAACATTCCAGGCAACGCAATTACATCTCTGTGGAGCCAAGCAGGTGCCAGAAAAGATGTGTACTGCACCTTTAAGCAATTTCTTGGACGACTAGTTTGTTTTTAATCTTATTTTGGCTGGCTGTTAGATACTGTGGAATGGTTCAGGTGCTTTCACTTGTGTGTAAATTGTTGATCTATTTGTGGCTTTGTTGCACTTCTGGGTAGATGCTACACTGTGTTTTGCACTGTACTTGTATAAGTGCAATGACAATAAAGTTGAATCTGATCTAATTTAATCTATTCCCTCTCTTCCTCTCGCTCTCTCCCTCTTTCTATCTCTCTCTGGCCCCCTCTCCCTCTAGTCTGTCTCCCTCCCTCCCTCCATCTACCATCCTCTCTCTCCCTCCTGCCCTCTCCCTCCCTCCCTCCCTCTGTCTCCCTCTCTCTCTCCTCTCTCTCTGCCTCTTCCTCTCTCTCTGCCTCTCTCTGCTTCTCCCTCTCTCTCTCTGCCTCTCCCTCTCTGCCTCTTCCTCTCGCTCTCTGCCTCTTCCTCTCTCTCTCTGCCTCTCCCTCTCTCGCTCTCTGCCTCTTCCTCTCTCTTTCTGCCGCTCTGTCTCTCTGCCTCTCCCTCTCTCTCTCTCTGCCTCTCCCTCTCTCTCTCTGCCTTTCCCTCTCTCTCTCTGCCTCTCCCTCTCTCTCTCTGCCTCTCCCTCTCTCTGCCTCTCCCTCTCTCTCTCTGCCTTTCCCTCTCTCTCTGCCTCTCCCTCTCTCTCTCTGCCTCTCCCTCTCTCTCTCTCTGCCTCTCTCTCTCTCTCTCTGCCTCTCCCTCTCTCTCTCTCTCCCTAGTCTCTCTCTTCCCCCTCTGTGGTATGTCTGCATCACAGAGGATGCTGGGATGGGTCGCAGAGGTAATATAATGAACACTCGCTCCTCTGCATTAACTCTGCAGTGATGTGGCACTACAGCGGTATCCATGGAAACGCCTCTGCACTGCACCGCCCTGTGGACATGATTACCAAGTCATGTGGGGACTCAGACACTCACTTATGGGGACTATATGCTTTGTATTACATAAGGAGTCAGTGGTTTGGGTTAGAGGAGTTGTAAGTCTCCTGGATATGTTATTCCATCACCTACAATGTTCCACACTATGGCATTAAACGTATTTATCTAGCATATATTAAATTCCAGTAAATATATATAGTAAAAGCACTTATGGTAAAAATGAGACTGCTGTGTGCTCTCTGCTTCTAATTATGTAGCATTTTTATTGTCCACAAACCAGGAAGTAAGGCATGTGTGATGTTAGCATGCTAGTTGTAGTTAGCATTATAGTGACTGCCAGCTCCGCTTTGGCCTCTAGCAGTTGTGAAACGCAATTATAAACTCATAACAGCGAATAATTAGGTTGCTAGGAATGTGTCAGCAAAGTGAGGAATAAGTTTGGACCACTGGAAACCGTTTAAAATGAACAAATTTTGTTTTTCACGTTTTTAAGTCAGAAAAAATCAGTACAGCAGCTTTAAATTGACTTTTTGGAGCTTTCTACCATGTTATAACGTTGGTTCCTCTTCAAAAACATGGCTGAAGAGATTTTAGATGTCATCCATGCATGTTTGAGTAATTTTGTGATCTCTTTCGGGCCCTATTCAAACATTTTTTTTTTCCATAAATATACAAACGTATGATGCAAAACTGTACACAACAACTCAACAAACCTGATGCGACCTGAACCTGAGTAGTTTCATTAGCGATATGCACGCTGATTGTGTTTTGATAGTGCTCTGAAGGGGGAGTGGCTTAACAGGAGGAGCAAGGGAGGGGAGAGTCAGAGCATCGAAAACTAAAATAAATGATTTTTTTAAGCAATAAAAACACCTGTAATTAAATAAATGCAAGACAGACAAGTTTAATGCTACTGTGGAACATTTCAGACAAAACAACAAGATCTCCATGGGAAAAAAATCAGATGAAACGCCGACCACCAGAAAAGTTACACAATGCACCTTTAAGTGAGAGTAACGTTACATCAAAATAATGTTACTCAAGTACAAGTACAAAGTAGTGGAAATTAAGAGTAAAAGTAAGGAAGTAAAAGTAAAAAGTATTTGGGAAAACTACTACTCAAGTCAGAGTAACTTTAAGAGTAACTGACAGGACGTAACATATGAAGTTAATGTAATTGGACAGACAGAAAAAGTTACACAATGCACCTTTAAGTATATATGTTATGTTCTTACAAGCCGCAGACTGTTCGTGTCTATGAAACAGTTCTCCCATAATCCTTCACTCTCTCCCAGGACCACCCCACGTGCAGCGGTCACAGCCCAGTTTACCAGGTGCACTCGTATATCTATAATACAGACTATATTACTGTTGTTTCACTGACTGTTTCCCCAACTCTGTCCAACGCCTGGGACCCTCCTCCTCTCCTCATGTATTTTAACAAGACATTTAAAGTGATAATGGCCACGCTCTGTGTCCGGCCACAGTCTGTCTCTGTTCAACTGGAGCTGTGCAAAAACTCTGTGAATTATGGAGGAAACTCACAAAACTAGAACAGTCTGAGTCCACCTGGTCAAGTGTCCAGCTGCCTAAAAGAGATAAAACATATAAAACATGTGAACAGAAATGTACGGTGTTGGACATAACTTATTTTTGTTTAGAGTTTAGTAACAACGACTGCTAACACAATAATGCAATAAAGTGCACACAATGACATGATAAAAACACTACTACTCTTACTACTATTACTACTACTGCTACTACAGCTACTACCCTTGCTACTGCTACTGCTGCTACTACTACTATTACTACTGCTACTGCTATTACTATTAAACCAACTATACTACTACTACTGCTGCTGCTTCTACTACTGCTACTTCTACTACTACTATTATTACCACTACTACTACTGCTGCTATTACTGTTACTGCTACGGCTACAACTACTACTGCTACTACTACTGCTACTAATACTACTACTACTGCTGTTACTGCTAGTGCTCTACTGCTGCTACTACTACTACCACTACTATTACCACTACTACTACTACTACTGCTGCTACTACTACTACTATTACTGCTGTTACTGCTAGTGCTCTACTGCTGCTACTACTACTACTACTACTACTACTACTACTACTGCTGCTGTTACTGCTAGTGCTCTACTGCTACTACTAACTACTACTACTACTACTACTACTACTACTACTGCTCTTACTGCTAGTGCTCTACTGCTACTACTACTACCACTACTATTACCACTACTACTACTACTACTACTGCTGCTACTACTACTACTGCTACTACTACTACTACTACTGCTGCTACTACTACTACTACTACTACTACTGTTACTACTACTGCTACTGCTGCTGCTACTACTACTACTACTGTTACTACTACTACTACTACTACTACTGTTACTACTACTACTAATACTGCTACTACTACCACTACTATTACCACTACTACTACTACTACTACTGCTACTACTACTACTACTGCTGCTGCTGCTGCTACTACTACTACTACTACTACTACTACTACTACTACCACTACCATTTCTACTACTACTACTACTACTACTACTACTACTACTACTACTACTACTACCATTACTACTACTACTACTACCATTACTACTACTACTACTACTACTACTACTACTGCTACTACTACTACTACTACTGTTACTACTACTACTACTACTACTACTACTGTTACTACTACTACTAATACTGCTACTACTACCACTACTATTACCACTACTACTACTACTGCTACTACTACTACTACTGCTACTGCTGCTGCTACTACTACTACTACTACTACCACTACCATTACTACTACTACTACTACTACTACTACTATTACTACTACTACTACTACTACTACTACTACTACTACTACTACTACCATTACTACTACTACTACTACTACTACTACTACTACTACTACTACTACTACTACTACTACTACTGCTGCTGCTGTTACTGCTAGTGCTCTACTGCTACTGCTACTAATACTACTACTGCTGCTACTACTACTACTACTAATGCTACTACTACTTCTACTTCTACTACTACTGCTGTTACCAAACACACATAAAAAGGCACTGTGTATGTTTAGACATAAATCATCTTTTTTGGAAAGGACAATAAAATGTTTGCTTATGAAACAATAAACACTGATGTCTGCTTAATTCCTTTTTTAAAATGTATTTTTATATTACTGATCCAACAACCCTATGAAACCTGACTGAGGGTTAGTTTTGATGTGCTCTTTTTTGCTTGCAGAGTTGGGGCTGTCTCTAAGAGTTATATGGAGTCAAAACTGTGTTACAAACCAATTTTTCACCAAAGGCTCATGTTAAGAATGAGCTTTCAAAGATCTCCTGATCCACAGACTGTTTCACGTCACTTTCTTTATCTTAAAAATAATCCTGAATGAACTGAACCGTGATATAAGAAAGACAGTGGTGCGGACACTTGCCATACAAGAAACTTCCTCCACCTTATTATGTGATTTGCAAGACACAAAACAGAACTTGGTCTGAACAAGAATTAATCGTCAGATCTTCTCTCACAGTGGTTCTCATTCAATGTCTTTGATTCATAGACTGTATAAAGAAGTGGACTAAGGGAGTGTGACGTCACCCATAGTGTTCAGCTCCAGTCAAAAGTTATAGGGTCAAATTTGGAGGAATAGGACTTGATTTATGGACAAAATAGCAAAATAAAAACACCTGGATCATGTAGAGTGGGTTAATATGAACATTTTAAGAGCAAAATGAGGAGCCTGACAGCAACAGTTACAGAGAAAGGGGTGACCCTTTTTCAATACAAAGTGAATTAGAGTTGGAGTCGATGGAGCCGGAGGCGTGTTCATTCTCACTTCCTATTTGGAAGGCAGTGGCTAGCAGGTTAGCTATGTCCATTTATATACGCAGTCTATGGTTTGATTGGAGAAAATATCTGTCTGCTAGTTCCTTCCTTCTCATCCAACAAAATGCTTGTAAAATGTATCATTCAGTATCATTGGGCTACTGTAAAAAGAAGCCTTACTACCAGAACTATAAGAAGTAAAAGTCAAACTGTTAAAAAAATACAAGTTCTAACATTTTGTCACCTTCAAATGACCTACAAAACTGAATAGCGATCGTGATAGTGATTGTCACAAATTGTAAACCTACTTTGTTTGATGAAAACTGACAGTACTTTTCCCATAAACTTTCTGTTATATTTGACTGGAGTTTTCACCTTGTTCTGGGCGCCGTGGTAACAGCAGAGTAAGTAGGTTAGACCCCAGGGGCCCCAGAGTCACTGTCTGCTCTGGAAGTGCCAAAGAATTATGACAGGACTGCAACATCTGCTGCATCTGAACCCCACTGACAGTGATGGATGGCCAGGTGCAGGGGAGAGAGAGAGACAGAAAGAGGGAGGGAGAGGGGGAGAGAGAAGAGAGAGAGAGGGGAAGGGAGAGAGAGAGGAGGGAGAGACAGAAAGAGGGAGGAAGGGGGAGAGAGATGGAAGTAGGGAGAGAGAGAGGGAGAGAGAGAGAGGGGGAGGCAGAAAGAGAGAGGAAGGGGGAGAGAGATGGAAGTAGGGAGAGAGAGAGAGAAGGGAGAGACAGAAAGAGGGAGGAAGGGGGAGAGAGATGGAAGGAGGGAGAGAGAGGGAAGGAGGGATAGAGGGACAGACAGAAAGATAGGGAGAGAGTCAGAGAGAAAGAGGAGAGGGTGTGCAGAAGAGAAGGAAAGCAAGAGAAAGAAAGAGTTAGCGAGGGAGGGAGAGAGAGGGGGGAAGAGGGCGGGACAGGGCGAAAGAGGGAAGGGGGAAGAGAGGAAGAGCGAGAGGGAGCAAGAGAGACAGAAGGAGGGAAGGGGGGCAGAGAGGGAGAGAAGGATGGGGGTGGGAAAGAAGGAAGTGACACGGAGAGTGAGGAAGAGGAGGAGAGAGGGTAGGAGAGAGAGGGTGGGAGAGAGAGAGAGTGAGTGGAAGAGAGATGGAGGAGGTGAAAGAGAAAGGGAGAGATGGGTGAAGAAGTGGAGTTAATATGCAAACTCAGCCTCTGGATCATATAGATTCAAAGCAGAGGTTTAAATAAGACATGCTGCTCACATCTGTGCCACTGGATTCATATAAATAATGCCCTATGAGCCTCAAGTAACAGTAACATCACTTTGAAATAATATTACTCAAGTAGAAGTATAAAGTAGTGGTGCAAGACTCAAATAAGAGTAAAAAAGTAACTACCAATCAAGTCAGAGTAATTGTAGAATTCCAAATATAGCACAGATATATCAAAAGAATCGATCACAAAAAGAGATCTAAATAAAATCTGAAGGTCATGACTCATGTGTAGGAATCACAAATGTTCCAGTTATGTAATATGGCCAGCATGTCCCTGTATAAATTAAAAACAATGGGAAGAATAACTCTAGTACAAGGGTATCGTTAGTTCATACAAAATATTACTCAAGCGAGGGAGTATGATGCAAGAAAAGTACTCAGAAGTATTAAAAAAAATGCTGATAAACAAACTAAATAGCAGCAGTGTAGTGCAGAGTGGGTCTGTCACTGTCCTGTTGTCTCTGTTATGTATGTCTGAATGTTTATTGTGCTGTAGCTGTTTGTACTTCAGCCCAGTTCCTTTATCGTCTGGACCAGTACAGACACTGTACTATGCTGTAGACACTGTACTTCTGTTTGTTTTATTTGTTTATCTGCTTTTATAATTTGCGACAGTGGCTCAGTGGTTTGAGCACTTGCTCCAACCCAAAGAGCTGTCATTGTGTCTTTAGGCAAGACACTTCAACCACCTTGCAACCTTGATTGGTGTTGGTGGGAAGGGCCGATTGTGCAGATTTGCAGCCTTGTTTCCATCAGTCTGCCTCAGGGCAGCTGTGGCTACAATAGTATCTTAGCTCCACTGAGTGTGCAGTGAATGTAGAATGATCACAGTGCAGGGCTTTGAGAGGCTTTGTGGAGCTTGTGAAGTACAAGGTAACATTATTATTATTATTATTATTATTATCACGATAAAATGACAATATAGTGAATGTTGTAATTTTGCATATCCTCCAAACACCATTAAACATTATGGATGATACACTGCCCACCTCTCACATGATTTACAATGCTTCAGCTCAGAGTGTTGTTTATGAAGCCTGCATGTTTAAACCACATGAACACATCAGAGCAGTAACTGCTGCTGTTCTGAATGATAAAGATTAATGATGCGTTTATCTCCTGATGACACGAGCCGTGAGGCCTCCATTATACACACACATATTTATTCTGCAGATGTCAGACTCCAGTCTGATGAGATCACTGAAGAGTGAGGAACGCAACGCCACTGAGCTGTCTGGAATATCAACACTACACACACATATTTACAATCACATTACACACACTTCATATGAGTCTATATATAGTCTATATATATAGACTATAGTCACACTATTGACACCCAGCAGCTAATGTCATCAACAAGGGTGTGATGCTGACTGAAGGTATTACTCAATATGACCTATGTATTTAATCAATTACAGTATGCACAATTCACTGTATTTGAAAGCAATAGCCACACAGATTTTTTTAACGTTTATTTTATCATAGTATTATTATTCATTGTTCACTGTTACACCACATTGCTGACACAAATTCCTACTTTGTGAGTTTGGTTCACTTACAATGGCACTATATAAAACCTATTTCTGCTTTTAAAGTCATTTCATGTGACACTATTGTGCCTGTGTGAGACAGTGTTGTGATTTGAAATGTACCTAAATAGATACACATAGTACTACATACAGTCTGTTTGTATGAGCGAGCCTGTCTGAACATTTGACAGCTCGAGGCCACAGATGTTGTTATTGAAATGGAAGAATACACTTCCTTGTGATTAACTCATATCTTAGTGTATTTATGGTATTTAACACCTCTATTATCTGGATATATAAGCGGAGGCAGATGAGTGGATCACGCAAAGACAAGCTGGGGCTAAAATCGTACATGTTTGGACAGCGTATGTCACGTTACGTCAGATACATTACTTCTGTAGATTCCAAGGCTATATTAAGGTATTATTTGTTTAACAGGCCTGAATGATGTATAAGACAAGACCTTTATGAATTTATAGTTGTAACTTGTGCATCTAATGGTTTAAAAATTGCAATATAATCACAACTGAATGAGGAATGCCAATCTTAGTTTAACATAGTGACAGAGAACCCTTTTGGGAAAGCTAATCTTATTTGTAAGATCTGGCAACCCAAGTGAGGAGCTCATTCTGCTTTCTGATTAGATAATTGGTTTAAGGACCGAAATACAAAACATAAACAACTTTTACATCCTGCTAACTTTTTTACTTAACTTTTTGGATGGGGGTCCATCACATTATTTGTATAGTTGTCATTGCTCTGCTTGGAATGTTCCACAGTATGACATTAAACAGCTCTACTTTACATGTATTAAATTACAGGTGGTTTTATTGCTCAAAAATACCTAGAAAAACAGGCATTCTGACTGTAGCATACTGTGAAACATCCCAGACAAAACAATCACATCTCCGTCGAGAAAAGCATTTGATGGACCCTCCACCAGAAAAGTTACACAATGCACCTTTTATGCACTCCTTTTTTATGATGTGAAAGCAGGTCCAAAAAACGAACACGCAACTCACAAAACAACTTCCCAAAGTGGCTATAAAGAAGCAAACCTGGCAACTATGGTACCTATGTGATATTCTTTAACTGCTGAGCTCTTCTGGGTCTCTGGGTACTGGGCTGTGGCTGTTGGAGGGGGCGGGGCTAGGTGCGAGGGGGGTCCTGCGCCCTGGGGGGATGGGGGGCAGGACGGTCTTCATGGTGGACCCGGGGCGTCTCTCGGAGGTGATGGGGTCGGTACCAGGATGTGGAGGCTCTGGGCTGGAGGACAGATCTGTGATTAAAAACAGGCACTTGGTCAATGACAGTTTATAACATAAGGGCCCATATGAGACTGTTTTCTGTTATAATGGAGCTTCCTCATCAGAAACATACCTGGAGGTATGTTTTGTTTCATTCACACATGTTTAACACACACACCCTGCATATTTAGGCTCTATTGTGTTTTTAAACTCTATACATCTTCACTAGAATAATTTGCATAATTTTAGCACTGGAATCACCAGTCTCTACTGAACAAAGGGTAAAAGGTAGCGGTTAACTTGAAAACTACCACTAGATGACAGACTAATGATAAAGGATTACTCAAAGATGTGTGAATGAAACAAAACACAACACTGGATATGTTTTTGATGAAAATGACATTCTAACACAGCTTAAAGCTCACAAAAGTCAATTTTGTGTAGTATAGGACCTTTAATGTCCTATACTATACTATACTTTCCTAAATGTGACCAGGGTCACATTTAGGAAAGTCATAAAATCAAAAGATAGTAATTATAGAGGTTTCCAGAGGAGGCGTGTTCAGCTGACAGCCTGATGTCCTGACTGAGGTTCTAACCCGTTCATTTTAGGCAGTGATAAAATAAAACAGGCTTTTGACCTGTAAAAGCAGGACTGAATTATAGTTGTTTATGTTTGTTCAAATGTATAACATGGTCAAACTGCAAGCACTATCTTTTAACATTGACACAAAGCTGGATTAGTTTTATGATACTAAACTATATATGTATTAAGTTAACTACTGTGGCCCACAGTTTGTTCAGTGTAACATTTAATCTAACAAACAAAAATATCTTTAAAGGCCCTGTACCAGCTCTTGAGGTTAAAACAACTCAGCTGCGTTCTGTAAATTGTAAAGCATTTTATTGTTAGAGATTCAGGAAGTGCGCTGTTAGTATGCGAGTTAGCCGCTCTGCTCTTGAGTTGTGAAAAGTGCTTATAAACTCACTGTGGTGAAAAATTAGCTTTGGACCATTGTAAACAGTTTAAAACTCTTATCAAACTACATAAACTGTTTACCTTCATGCCCTTTAAAATGTACTGAATGATTTTACTGAAAGACCTTATAAACATGTGCAGGTACCATGAACTGGACAAAAATCTTCAAATCACCCAACCAATAACATTAATATTGACAATAATATAACAGTATTGTATGTAGTAGTAAAACAGTGAGACAGAGCTGTAAAATCCACAGCACTCCTGTCAAAAGTAGGCTGTCGGCTCCTGTCCCAGTCCTCTCCTCTTTCTCTCTTGTTTCTCTCTTGTTTCCCTTCTGTTTCTCTTCTGTTTCCCTCTGGTTGGTCTAAAAATATCAGCACAAACAGTTTAGTACCTTTGCTGGTCTCCAGAGCGGGTCCCTGCGCAGAGCTGTCGACAGGCTCCAAAGCTGACAGGGCCCCCCCTGCTGAACTGGGCACTGATAGGACCGAGCTGCACCGGGACTCATCTGAACTACTGCTGTAACAACAAGAGGGAGGACAAGAGAGAGATGAGAAGAGAAGGAGAGGGGAGGGAGGGAGAGAGATTTATATATAAATAGAGAGAAAGAGAGCAAGAACAAGAGAGAAAGAGAGAGGAGGGAGAGGTTAAAAAAAGAAAGAGAGAGAAAGAGAGAGGAGATAGATGAGAGGGACTGCTGCTAACAAGTGGAAGAACAAAAGAGATGTGTGAGAGAGGAGAAGGGGGAGAGGGAGAGAGACGGGGGGGAGAAGAAGAAAGAGAGAAATGAGGGGGAGAGAAGAGAGACCAAAGAAAGAGAAGAGAGAGAAGGGGGGGTGAGAAATGAGCTGATGACAATAATAAGAGAGATATGAGAGAGAGGGAGAGAGCGAGAGGAAGAAGAGGGTGGTAGAGACGGGGAGAGAGGGAGAGACAGAGAGAGAGAGAGAGAGAGAGAGAGAGAGAGAGAGAGAGAGAGAGAGAAGGGGGGTGCCTTTAAGGATAATAAGAGAAATATGAGAGAGGGGGGCTGCTGGTAACAAGGGCAATAAGAAAAGATATATGAGACAGATCGAGAGGGGCAGAAAGAGAAGGAAAGAGGAACAGAGACAGGAGGAGTCAGAGAGAGAAATGAGAGAGAGGAAGAATGGAATGGAGTTTATAGAAAGTGGAGAATAGTGAGAAGAAGTGATGGAAAAAGGAAAGAGGGGAGAAAGGGTGAGGTGCAGAGAGAGAGAAAGGGAGCGAGAGTAATGAAGAAGAAGAGGAAAAAGAGAGAAAAAAGAAGAGACGGGAGGGGGAGAGATAGAGAGATGGAGGTCGAGAGGGAGAGAAGGGAGAAGTAAGCAAGGTAGAAGAAGAGAGAGAAAGGGTCTGCAGGTAACACACACAAAAGAGACATAAAAGAAGAAGATAGAGAAGAGATACACAGAGGGCTGTAGAGAGGACCAGAGTGGTACTGACTGTGAACCAGGACTGAGAATAAACCAGGCCCAGAGACACACGAGAAAACACAACACTAAAGTTTACTGAAAACTACCAGACACTGCACTTTTAGTTTTCAAAATGTTGTGGTAAAAGTGGAAAATATAAAATACAATTGACCTCCAAGTGGCCAAGTCTGATACAAATGATACAAATGTAAAACTAGTCAAGTCACCTAAACCTTTCTGTGGTGAGTTTGCATGTTCTCCCTGCGTCTGGATGGGTTTCCTCTGGGCACTCCACTTTCCCCCATCAACCAAAACACGCACAATAGATAAAATCCTGCAGCTAAATTAGTCCTGACCAAGATTTGCTCAAAATCTGGAGATGTCTGCGTCATTAAAGGAAGGGTCAAATGCAGGGGACAAATTTCCCTACAGGAACAATAAAGTGCACCTTAATCTTAAGTATATGCCAGATGTGTATAACTAGGAAAAGGCCCCAAACTAAAACAACTTGATGTGCAATGGTCTTTTTTGCCTATTTAAAATGCTACAGAGATTAAGAGTTACACATATTTGTAAACTTTGCATGAGCAGGAATTACAATGTGATGAGTGGTCTAAATATATAGTTGTTAATCTTAAAGGTCTGCCTGGAATGTTCCACAGTATGACATTAAACAGCTCCACCTTAAATTTAAAGGTGGTTTTATAGCTCAAAAATACCAAGAAAAACAGGCATTCTGACTGTGAGCGGGGTCGCCTCTCCACAGATCTGTGCTGTAACTTGGTCTTGTTTCGTCTCCACGATGATAGAAAGGTTTAATGCCATACTGTGAAACATTGCAGACAAAGCAATAACATCTCCATGAAGAAAAGCATTTGACGGACCCTCCACCAGAAAAGTTACACCATACATCTTTAACTGATCTTAAACATAAACTATGCCAAAACATCTACATTTGAGACTCTTTGCTGCCCGAGCTCAACTTTGAACTTAGGCATTTGTCAAGAATTTTATGAAATCACACAAACCCAACAATCTGTCATCTGTTGTAGCTACAAAAAAGCAAAAAATAACTTGGAGATTAAGATCTGCGTGTCTAGACAAATGAAAACATATAAGTCCAAGAAATACCTCTACATCAGAAGCTCTGTCTAAACCTGGACACATGCACAGGTTTAGGCAGATCCAACTGACGAACAGGTAGAGAGACGCCTGTGATTCTTTATGGAAATACTGCAGAGGTGAGTAATGCTACTATTAAGTACTGCATATTGTAAATTGCAAGCTTTGACAAAACTCAAACATTTTTCAACAAATTTGTCTTCTCGCAATTATTCATGAACACAGTAAGGCACGCATTAATTTTGACTACAGCCCAATGTACACTAAATGTCAGCTCCTGGGAAAATAAAATGAGAAGAATTGTTGCTAATTTGTACAGGGAAGCGAAAAACGAATGAATCATGCTTGCCGTAGCTGTAAATGACTGATTAAAGGCGTATTTGGAGCCAAGCTGCGCATGTAAACAAAATTAAACGCCCCACAATGAAGAGTAACAGGGTAAATTATGAATGGGTTTACAGCGAGCAAATGGTGCCTTTACAACTGCACCCACATGATTCTGCTGCAGTTTAATACAGATATAAAGCTCAGATTTGTGAATAAAACAGAAGTAACCAAAGTTTTCTACAACTTAATCTTCCCTGTACAGGAGTTTAAAAGTGGAACTTCACTTTTTACTTTAGGGAAGGAATATAAGAGTATTTTGTGATTCAGTTGTGATATAGAGGACCACGATTTGATTTAAACAGGATGCATCCAAAAATATTTTGTTTAATGTCAGGCCTAACTTGTTCATCGTTGAAGGCCTATCCAACTCATACTTATAGGACCAGTATTGACACTTATATTGTGTTATCAAAGGAGCATCATTGATTTGACTGAAATATCTGACTCTATTTTGTCTAATGTCAGCCTGAAATGTTTGACATGTTACATCATTAGTTTATCCTTGGTTGTTTATCCAGTGTGTAGTAATCATGATCAATATTACTGCATATTTTAAATGTTTTGAAGTCTCTGTTTTACTAGATTACAGTTGCACTACCAGTATGCCACCTGGAGATTGCTTTGCCAGGAATGTTTCACAGTATGGCATTAAACTCAAGCAGCTAACAGAAAGAATGCATGTTTCTCAATTATCTAAAAAGTATTTTTAGCAATAGAAACACCTGTAATTGAATAAAGACAAGATATATTACGTTAAATGCCATACTGTGGAACACTTCAGGCAACGCAATGACATCTCCATGGAGACAAGCAAAGAATGATCATCATGCTTCAGAGATTAGTATCAAAATCAGCTTTTCAGCAATCAATACAGAATGTTCTTAAACAAACAAAGAACGCATCAATTATTAATGCATTTTTGTTCCTCTTGTTTTTAAGGCAAAATGAGATGTTCTTGTGGGGTAGGTGACCACATCTGGGAAAAACTGACAATGGAATTATGTAGCAAAGAAAAAAAAATCCTCAAAGTAGGCACCCTTAACTTTTGATGTCTTCTGTATGTATCTAAAATGTAGAAAGTAGAAACAAAACATTGAATGAGAGGGCGTGTCTAAACTTTGGCATATATAATTTCCTTAATTGTCTATTTTAATGATGACAGAACAACTGAATACCTTGCCACTTTTTGCACATATGCTGATGGGAAAACTAAAGTGAAGCCAAGGGAGAGGCCATAATTACAATAGTGGCTACTCTGAAATACAGTACAGTAGAGGTAAAAGTCCACAGGCAAACAATCATCGAAAAGAAGAAACAAAAAAAGTTACTGAGTTCTGCTTTAGGTGCAAAAAGGCCAGCATTTCCATATTTCATTTCATCTGTCTCTCATAGTCTCTGCTCATTTGTTCCTGTAGTGTGTGTGCGTGTGTGTGTGCGTGTGTGTGTGCGTGTGTGTGTGTGTGGGTGGCTGTATATACCTGCTATCTCCACTTAAGTGCATGCTCGGGTTGTGATTCTGCAGGGATGATGCTCCTGTCTCAGTGGAGCTGAGGTAAACAAAAAACAGCGCCAGATTCAATAATTCTGCCTCAGCGGCGTAAATCACACGGAAAGGCAATTTCACACACTTATAAACACACAGCCACCAGCAAAACACAAATGTATGTCTCAGTATTTGTTCTTTTTGTTTGAAGTGTTTTCAACTTCATTGTAATTAGAGAGCAAACTTTAATTGTGGTGTGTAATACATGGGAGTGTAGTTGTTCTAGCACTAGCGGTAAAGAGGTTGTGGGTTTGATTTCTGAGTTTGGATGTTGTCGTTTCTTTCTTTCTATGTTGCCCAAAGATAATTGCATTTAATCTAAGACCTTGAATAAGGTTTTGGTTAGTATAAAGCTGCATTGTGTAACTTTTCTGGTGGAGGGTCCGTCTAATGCTTTTCTCCATGGAGATGACAGTGCTTTGTCTGGAATGTTTCACAGCACTTAAAGGCATTAAACCTTTCTATCTTCATGGAGACCAAACCAGACCAAGTTACAGGTCAGATCTGTGGAGAGGCGACCCCACTCACAGTCAGAATGTCTGTTTTTCTTGGTATTTTTGAGCTATAAAACCACCTGTAATTGAATAAATGTAAGGTAGAGATGTTTAATGTTATACTGTGGAACATTCCAGGCAGAGCAATGACATCTCCATAGAAACAAGCAGGTGATGGACCTCCAGCCAAAAAGTGACATAGTGCACTTGTCTAGCTAACAGCTATTTTATTCTATGACTTTGCTTCTAAGACAGTTTACACTTTGTATTGACACTTTGCAGCTCTTGTCATCGACATTCCCTGGGGGTTTGATGCTAACTGAAGGTACTATTCTATCTGAAGCTCTGTTACTCAAATTAGAGTTTAATCTGAGCTTTGTTTTAACACAATCTAACCAGAAAAAACTGACTTTGCTGAAACTACAACAGGTTTATTTCACACATAAAAATACAGTCACAAGCTAGCTACAGTATCAATAGCCAACAGTTTTTCAGTTTGTCGCTCTCACCTTTTTATTGAAAATCAAACTCCTAAACAGGACCATGAACTATTGGTCACTGGCTCCTGAAAGTGTGCTGCTTAAACCCATTTTGTAAAACTTTTTGTCTGCATTTGGTAATGTGTGCATTGTGTTACCATGGTAACTGCTGAACATTCTGCCAATATAGATGCATGTAGAACACCCCCAGCCTGATGTCACAGCAAATGATCAATACTACCCTGTATAAAAAAGCCCAAAAGTTTACATATTTATCTTATTTACCATATGACTATACACCAGTGCCTATAAGAGCTGTCAGAACTGAAGAAGCTATTTGTCTGAGTGACAAAATGTATTCACTCTGTTCAAACTTTGACCAGTTAACAGAATTTAACCTTCGTTTTCCATTTGAATATTTACTATCCATTGTTGTTGGGAGCCAGTCACCCACTACCTGTAATATGCTGACGAACACTGAATGAATGATTCATTGAACTACAACTATCACACACAGCTGGGGCCTCTTATTATTTGCAAAATGTTAAATGACATAATTTGTGCACCTGCCACTTCACCAACAAACTCTGACAATCACCAGGAGTGGACCAGGGGAATAATTAGATTAAAGTGGAGGGATTCTAAGTGAGATTGGCCTCTTAGATTAAACTGCAGAGAGGTGGAGAGTTTGGGAGTTAATATTATGATTATGATGATGGACCTTCTGAAGAGATGGCTGTAGACGGCTGGACTCTTCGCCACTATGGCCTCTCTCACCAAGCGCTCACGTCTCCGCAGGGAAGAGAGCTCCTGGACAGAGAGGGAGAGAGGGAGAATGAAAAAGAGAGGGAAGTAAGGGGAAGAAGAGAGGTAGATAGAGAGGGACTGAGGGAGGGAGAGAAACAGAATGAGAGAGAGAAAGAGAGAGATGGACAGAGAGAATGGATGGAAAGAGAAAGGGAGTGAGAAAGGTAGGAAGAGAAATAGAGAGGGAAGGAGAATGAAAGAGTGACAGAGAGGGAGAAAGGAGAGGTGGGGTGAAAGAGAGAGAGTGGGAAGTAGGGAGGGAGGAAGAGAAAGGGAAAGCAAGGAGGAGAGAGGGAGACAGAAAGAGAGAGAGAAGATGGGATAGCGAGTGAGACAGAGGGAGAGAAAGAGAGCAAGAGAAAAGAGGGAGTGAGACAAAGAGAGAGGGAAATAGATAGAGGGAGAAAAAGAGAGAGAGAGATTAAGGGAGGAACAGGGGGGCAGACAGACCATGTGAGAAGTGTTGAGGTGAGGAAAACAGAAATCAGACCTGTATTTAATATAATGCAGAGAGCTTTAGCGAGGGGAGTGTGAAGTAAAGCATTGCACTGGGATTCTCATGTGCTGCTGACACGGCAGAACATCCAGTGTCATAAGTCAGCACCAAAAGTACAATTTAAAATGTTATTTATGTGAAATATGAAGAGAGACAAGGCCCTGCTCAGTCTGGTTATCCAACATAGCAACTTCTGAGTAAAACAGAAGGCGTGATTTTGAGATTTGGCTAAGAGAGTACATGGAAATGTTAAAAGTAGAAGTTCAGCTAGTTATGTATAGACATACCATATACTGTAACTGGTTTTATCTTTACATTATGCATGGTATATATGCAATTTGAGGCATAGAGGCAATCTAGTCCCTCCTACTTCTGTTTGAATGCAGAAGGGTCTGGGACCAGTCCATAAAGCGTATCCTTCGGGACGTGCCAATCACGGCTGCTAATTGTGTCTCTCAATTGCTGAAGACAACTCCTTTTGAATATTCTTTTTTGTAAAGTATTATAAAAGTGTGTGGTCCTGGCCGGCCAGACAATAGTACACTTCAACTGATGCAGATGCAAATGAGCACTTGCCCAATCGCCCACATTACAACTCAGTCTGAACTACATATTTCTAAATAGTTCTATTTCTAATAGGGACAGCTCACTGTCCATTCTAGTCACTTGAATATCTAAATATAAAAGTCATGACTCACAGCGGGGGTCTTTTGGGGGCAGAGCTGGTGCTGGATGTGGCTGTAGTAGTGTCTGTGGGACAGGAGGGTGGGGTCCAGAGCCGAGTAAGAGACAGAAGAGCCCATAGTCCCTGAGAGTCTGTCCCCATCTGAGGGCTGCTCCTGCTCCACCTCTGATGGAAACACACACAGATCACAATTTTAAATACCTAGAGCTCTACGATTGCTTTTTTAATAACTGATTTTTATGTATTATATCACCTTGTTTAGGTGATTACAGTAAATATTTCTGCTCATTTAATCTTTAAATCTTCTCTTTTTTCTGTAATTTTTTCATAGTTTTAATTATAGACAATTGCAATTCTAATTTTACACATCTCCAGAACCAAAATTGCGATATTATCTATTTTTCAATGTATCTCAAACCTTTCTTTTCTAACTATCCCACTGCAAAGATCTCAAAGATACAAGTGCATGTAGTAACTTAGCCCAGTTTGTCATATAGTTTAATAATGATAAATAATGACAGGTCAGGACATCTGAATACATTATTGTTGTGACATTTCAAACAAAAAGGCAGCAGTTACTTCAAATTTAAGTATAGGAGTTGAGGTTGAGTTTATTCCTCTTCTTAAAAGTCTAAATTAATGAGTATAAGTAATGGGGACAAGTAAAAAAGTTAAGTTAAAAAGAGCTCTGAAAACTTCTCAACAGTCATTACTTCTTTAATTGTTGCCACAGCCCATTTCAGTCAAATTAGATTCTATACCCACTATTTTGGTATTTGAACAGGGTATATAAGGACAATGTTAGTTACTTGCAAGATTGAATGGTCTAACTGAAAAGCACTAACATTAGTTCACTAGGTTTTGAGTTTCATGCACGTTTTATGCCTGGTAAACTGGACTGCTGTTCTTTACACAATTATGGGCTTTTTATAATACGATTTAATATGGGTAAATGAGAAAATGTTAGTAATAATAATAATGAATAATGCATGTTTTTGGTAAAGGTTCATTCTGTCTTCAGTTATAAATTTTGAACTTAGCGAATATTTTTTTTTTCTATCAGACAGGAGAGCTTGTTTACCTGCTTTACATGTTTTGGCTATCGCTAAATTCTGATGCATTGGTCTTATATAGCACTTTTAAAACCATTTAAAGTAGCTTTACAGTTTTGTGCATTACCACCAACAACTCCACTTTGTAACTAGGCAATGTGGGCGAAGTGCCTTGCTTAATGACATAACAACAGTTTTTGCCACTGGTGCCCCACTGTGGTGCCTGGAATTCCCAAGTACTAACCAAACCGAGTCCTTCTTAGCTTCTGAGATTTGACAAGAAGATAAAAATTAATTCCATATGCACTGGTTTGAGTCCACTTAAGTCCTGATGTTGGTTTGGTCCTGTTCTAGTCCTGGTCTAGACCTGGTTTAGTTCTACTGTTTGAGAGCTGTACAGACCGGTTTGTTGAGCAGTCTCCTCTCTCTCCGGCTCCTCCACGACCAGGTATCCCTTCACAACCTTCTTCAGCGTCTGGTAGGCCTCATCCCAGTCGTCTGTATAGATAAATACAGATTATAAGTTAATAAGAAAAATAATTCATTGGTCTTACACGGTGTTTTTCTATTACCATCTATTTACTCTCCAGTTACAGTCAGCCCTGAAGTAGTGTTGAAAACTCGACTGGAATACTAAAGGCTTGACATTTAATACTGATTTGGATTCCACAATAATCATAACAAATGCTCTTTTTAAGACATTTTAAAAATGTTTCTTGATTGTCTTATACTACATCTTCTTTATTGTCTTACACTAGTTAAATAAGGTTAATGGACTGATTGATTGAGCTCTGATATAGACTAAGATCATCCTGAAACTGTCCAATTTTGCCCTATTTATTTGATGTTTTCAGAATCAATACCTCTTCAAACATGTCAGTTTTGATACTAGTTTCAGCACTGACAATTAGAATCTGAGTATTGAATTTTTGACAACCCTAGTTTGAAATCTCTTCCCAAACGACAACAGAAACTTCATATTTTACTGACTTTCCCAGAGTTATTCAGAAATCCACACAGAAATACTTTCAGATAAAAAAGAAAAACATTAATCAGTCATGAATCACAGATATGGGGACGATGACTCAGCTCAGTACATTAAAGTGATGACTTCTACTGCTGTATGTTCACATCATTAAGAAAACTGTCCTCACGTCTCTGCTGCTTAACGGGAAAATGATAAACACGGTGATTCTGGGCCTATATGCTTTTAACACACACTGTAATTGACTTGAAAGTGTGTTGGATGGATTTCAGTGCAGTGTGTTCATTTATCTAAGGCCACATCAGTGTCACTGGGTCAGGGCAGGGTGAGGGAAGAGGATCTCTGCTTTGGGTAAGAGGATAACATGATACAAGATGGTACTAGGCCTGTCACAGTAATATTTTTTAAAGTAAATATGCACGATAAACGATAATATTGAAACATATTTTTACTACTGACTAGTGTTGTCACGATACTAAAATTTCAAACTCGATTTTGATACTGAGGATTGACTCGATACTCAATACTGATTCCGATACCATGATGATAATAAAAAACACTCTTTATTTAGACAATAAAATGTGATTTCAGCTGTTCAGGAAAGTTTAATTTGAGTCCTTGGGAAAAAAATCCTATTGTGTTCTTACTATACCACTGTGAAAAGTGTCGCCCGCAGATCTGATCTGTATTTTTTTTTTACATACATTTAAGGCCATACAAAAATCAGTGGAGACAAGAAGGTGGCGCACCCTCCTCCAGAAAAGTGTACCTTTATTATATTTAACCCGCAACCCGCAAATCCTGCATATTTAGGCTGAGTTTTGAAAACACTTGTCCACGTTGTCATATCATGTGGTAATAAGGAAAGTGCTCCATGTTTTTAAACTCCACACACCTTCACTAGAATCATTTGAATGAGTTCAGCCCTGGAATTGCTGATCTCCACTGAACTCAAGGTAAAAGGAGCTGTTAATTTGAAAACTACAGCTTCATGACATCACAAGGTGGAACCACACATTTTGAGCTTTGGAGAGAGACAAGACTAATAAACCAGCATTACTCAAACATGTGTGAATGAAACAAAACACAACCTCAGGTATGTTTGTGAGGAGGTAACAACATGGCTTCAAGCTCACAAGAGTAAATTTTGCATAATATAGGACATTTAAGAACAGGATAAGCTCAGTTTGTGTACCCATAATATATCAGACTGAACATTGGAATATTTCTCACTAAAACCATTTCACCCATTATCTGAAATTTTAACAATATCTACAATATGAATGCAACCTCTTAAACAATTCAGGAGTACAAACCAGAGGCAATGACGTTATCAAAGAAGCCTGGGTGCTGTCTGGTGGTGTGTGCGTACATCTCTATGCGAGACACAGCCCGGTCGATCTGTGCGGGAGAGTACAGGTCACGGTTCTTCAGGTGACTGATGTACTGGTCCACATGGGTCGGAATCAGGAGGATGTAGCGAGGCTCAAAGTGACTGTTTTTAAGACTAAAGACGCCCTGAAATGAACAGATTAGTATGTCAACCAAATGAAACTGTATTTTGTCAACAAGGCAACTATAAAACATTCTCCCATAGACATACATGCAGAAACCCCCCAGTACTGACCTCCAGCTCCATGTGCACGCAGCAGGCAAGTCCTTCTCTGGCCACCTCCTCCACTGCGTCTCTGGTGAGGCCGTACCTGTGAGCTGCATACTCCACAGTCTGGATAAACTTACCCTAAAACAAACAAAGTGGTATTTATTACACAAATGAATCAGGGCTGTAGGGCTTTAGTCGTTTAGTCAGTTAATTGGTCAAAATTTGTATTAATTGACGAATCATTTTATTTAGATTGTGGACACACCATCCCATTCAGTGTTTTATTTTCCTTATTTTTACTACTTTCAAATATATGAAGCAAGATATGGATTTATGTAGTAATGCTTTTTTTTTTTTTTTTTTTGACAAAGCAAAGACTCCTACTTTGAGGATTTGAATATATATATATATTTTTAATAGTAGAGTTATTTAACTTTTTTCCTTTGCTACATAATTCCATGTATGCTACTTAATATATTTGAAATCTTCTGTATGTATATCAAATATAAGTAGTAAAAATAAAGAAAAAAGAAAACCATAAATGAGATGGCGCGTCCAGACTTTTGACTGGCAGTGTTTATAGGAGCAGAAAGGAGAAGTTAGTGAGTAAGTTAGGTAAACATTTTCTCTTTACATAAATACAACTTTCATAGTACATTCTCTGCATAAATGGTTGTTTTTGCATGAACTCCCGTGCAGGTGTAGTCTTGTGAGTGCATTTGGGGTCAGACACATAAAGATGCGTAAAAGTTTTGAGAGCTTTTCACCACGGCCCCTTTTAGTCAACTAATTGATCTGCAGGACATGTCTTTAGTCCAGCAAGAATTTCTCTAGTGGAATACAGAATACAGCCCTAGAATGAACAAAGGCAAAAACCTGAACACTTTATTACCCCAGTATTCATCATGATAGAGCAGGCCACAGTAATCACCTAAAGCATCACAATCCTCTGCATGTTCTGTCAAGATTAACAGCCTCACCTGTGAACTGAACTTTTAACCTTTGGGTCAGGTAAAAAAAAAATCCTACTTTTGTTACTTCTCCAAAATGACCTCTGGCTCATGTCTGGGCATTTTTATGAGAGCGCCGCAATTTATAATCCTTGTGAAGATTACACTTTGGAATGGCTCTGCAGCGTGTAGGTGAAGTTTGGCTTTATGGTTAAAAGTGATAATATATGACAATACTATCTGACTTCTCTAAAGAAATCCTCAGACTTTAGTTACGTGTGCATTCAAATTTGCACATGACCAACTCAGGTTTACAACTAATACTTTGCAGTGATATCACGCTGGGGGTGTTCTACATGTTTCACTATTGGCAGAATGTTCCAGCAGTTTCCATGGTGACACAATGCACACATAAGCAAAAACAAGTTTTAATGTAGGCTGAAAACACAAGAAAAAACACATTTTCAGGATTTTACTGTAATTTTATGCGATAGACTAGTTCTAACCAAATCAACTCTTTCTGGTCAGATTGTGTTAAACTCAAGATCAGATTAAAGTCTAACTTGAGTAACAGAGCTTCTATCAGAGTAGTGCTTTCAGTTAGCTTCACACCCAACACCAATGTTGATGACATTAGCTGCACATTAGCTGCAATAGTATCAATATGACAAAATAATCACTAAACTAATCTGGGCTTAAACCAGAGTCAAACTATAACAATTTAAATCCAACAAGTTGCACTATAACTAATGTTGTGTTAAAACTGTATACACAGAGTTTTTAGCTTTCTGTTTATAAGTGCCATTTTGAGTACTTTTGACCATTTAAAACTGTACATTTTGTTTTGAATTGCTAATTGCATCCCTTTGAAAACCATGGCTATAAGCCCTTCCCCTAATGAGTAAATGTTAATATACAGAAAAATAAAGTCATTCTTCTAAGGAACAATTGCGTCTGGACATTTTATTCTGATTATCTTAAAATCAAAAGCAATTCAAGTCATTTTGTCCTTCATATAGACTGTATTGTATTTGCCTAATGATGTTGACTACAAAGAGGGCTGATTGCAGTGAGTTTGAGTGGGTTGGAGAGATCACGACTGCCTCTCCCGTGATTAGAAAACCTGTGTGAGATTAGAGCCGAACCTGTATGTGAAAAGAGACACATAGATACACACAGGTAAGAGACTAATACAGGTATTTATATAACAGTTATAGCAATCCAACTGTACACTTTGCTTGTCTAATTTAAACAGTAGTTATTATTTGACGACTAAAAACACACATCAATGCCTTATTTATTTTCCCATATTAATGTTAAAAATGTCCCTGTATTTTGGATGGAATTTTGAGTATTGATAACATAAATGGGGGGGTTTATGGTTTAAAAACTAAGGTTGTGCTCCAGTCATCCTCAGAGGTCAGAGGTCAGAGGTTGGAATGACGTAATCTCTTAGTTAAACATCGGATGTGCATTCCTGCTGTCGAGTCGGGAAAATAATGACCAGTATATTACAGTAAAGACTCAATCAAGTAATAAAAACGAAGTAAGTGCTCAAATCAGCCAAAATGCAGTTCTAATTAAGTAAATTTAGTAACCCAAACGTTGTTACTACATTAACAGTTAAAGCAACATTTGAGCGTGAATTTGTGCTTTTGTTGACATTATCTCCATGTAGCAACATTAGCATAACAGAGCATTTAGAACTGCAGAGGCTCAACAATACAGATGGACTGATATGTTTTTTTTTCATGGTCGATGTGATACAGATTGTTTAAAATGCAGAGAAACCAATGGTCGATAAGCTCTGCTGTTAGTTTTGGGCTGATATGTGAGCCAATTTTGATAATTTTACCCATAAATTCATTTGAAATTACTACAAACATAAATATTATCTACACTTTTTACTACTTTGCATAATCAAACTATAATAAGGAGAAATCATCTCAACAGAAAATATGTTTAGACATCCACAACCCTGTTTTTACTACTAAGCCATAATGCAGTGTAATCTCATTTTGTGATGCCATAATTGCACTTAAGTATTTGTATTTATTTTGACCTCCATTAGCTGTGCTTCCACACAGCTATTCTTCCTGGAGTCACTGACCTATGGTGCATGTTTTTGGGTTGATGAGGGAAACAGGAGTGCCCCGAGGAAACCATTTTGCTGTGAAGCGTGAGTGAAAGCCACTCAGCCACCGTGCCACCAAGTGTTAAAATAAAGAACCAAACCAAATATCAGCATAGGCAGGAGGTTTAAGGCTGATATCTGATGAGCAAAAAAGAGCAAATCTCGGCCTGATATATTGGTTTGCTGATCTCTGCTCAACAGCTGTGCAGGAGCAGGTTCACAGACAGCAGGGGCAAAATGGAGAGACAGACAGACAGACAGACAGACAGAGTGATTGATTGATTGATTGATACATTATTGATCATGAGGGAAATTTGAAATGTACTAGAAAAGTTACATGAAGCATATTTAAGTTATTTAGTATGTGTTATTTTGCCCACTGCAGTCCAAACATAGACTAGCATCAATGAGAGGGCATCAGGCATAGAACTTCCAAACTGCTGTGTAGTGTCTTGCTCAACTACACAATGAAAACAGGCTTGGGTTGAATCAAGGATAGAACCATCAGCCATCCCATTTTAAGAACCACTTTTCCACATTTCCACTGCACTCTAAAGGTAACTAAAGGGACTATCAGTACTATCAGTTTGCTTTTAATTTTTTACCAAATGCAGGGTGCAGCCATGTTGGATTTCGAGCCGTTCTCAGATTTTCCAAGTAGAAATTCCGAAATCGTGGGGTGTTCAAGTTGTCATGTATAAGTCAGAACTGGGAAAATCCAACCTCCGAGGACGATTGTAACCATAAGCGCTATTTGTGTACAGTATTTTTATTTTTTTCCTTTCTCCTCCCATGATTGGAAAGCCTGTCTGAGATTAGGACAGCTGACACATGAAAAGCAAAAATAGGAATGGAGTGAGAGGAGAGAAAGAGGGAGGGAGAGAAGGAGGGAGTGGGTGGATGTGTGCTTAGTCTTACCACTAGCAGGGGCTTTGAGGGGCTAGACAAAAGGCATCAATAACAACTTCAAAGCTGTGTGTGTGTAAATCATGTCTGACCCTCACCTCCATACATCAGGCTCTTACATAACAGACTTCAGTGGGAAATGGAAAACGCATGCGGTTAAACAGTCTCTGGACTTACTCGAGGAATGGATCAGCTTATGCATAGGTCTTCAGTGAATCACACAGACAAATTGGGTAGTAAACTTGGCACTGTCACAGTTCTAATTGTTTAAAGAGGTTTTATTTGCTATGCTTATTATTTTATTTCCTCATATAAAACATATCTAGTATTGTTGTGTTGTATTTAAAGGTCACAAAATGCATACTTGTGAGCTTTAAGTCATGTTATAATTTTGTTACCTCCTCAAAAACATACCCAGAGCTGAGTTTTGTTTCATTCACAAATGTTTGAGTAATCCCTTATTTTTAGTCTGTCCACATTTCCAAAGCTCAAAATGCTCTGTTCCACCTTCTGATGTCATGTAGTGGTAGTTACCTTCAGTTCAGTAGAGACTGGCAATTCCAGGGCTTTAAATATCCAAATGATTATAGTAAAGCATCAAAGCAATTCCTTTATAAACACATGACATCACAAGGTGGAACAGAGTGTTTCCAGTTTGAGAGAAGAACTCAGCCTAAATCTGCAGGGTTTGTGTGTTAAACATGTGTGAATGAAACAAAACAAAACTCCAGGTCTGTTTGTGATGAGGAAACAACATTATAACACAGATCAGAAAATAGCGTAATATGGGACCTTTAAGAAAAATGTTGACTTTCCAAGCACCAGATGTAAACCAGGTCTATCCCACTATTGCCACAGCAAGTCTAACCAACCAATGTTATCCAAAGGAAGAGAAAAATGTTGGTAAATTGGCGTACCAGCAGAGGGAGCCTGTGCATCACCAATTGTATACAGTACGCACCACAGTTTGAGAACCCCTAGCCTATGACAACAAGAAATAATTAGTACTTTTTTGTTTTATTCAGATTTTTAAATGTTATAAACCTCCTACGCTATCGAAGAACTCATCAAGATTGGGTTAAATAACTATAACATTAAATAATCCTTTCAGTAGTTCAGAGATTTACAGTTTGAGAGGCTGGTGGCTGTGTTTTGTTCTATCTATAGCCGTGACAGTGATGGAAAACCTGGCGTGACATGCTGCTATAACTCATTATGAAGAAATTCAATTAAGGCCATTACGCCCCCTGAAAGAGCTCAGTTTAACTCAATGTGTCTTTATTAAGCCATTATCAGCTGGCAGACTTAAACCACTCCAATGGCTGCTAAGCTAATTATCTCCACCACTCAACACATTAACGCCAGTAATTATTATTATGATTTCAATTTAAAGCCATTCTCACAAAAAGCACTGCAAACACATGTAGGCTGTGAGTATATTGGATTCTAAAATATGTTACGAACTCGGTATACAATTTGGACTACCGAGTATTGATACTTTGCAGCTGATGTCATTAACAGTCCCTGGGGATGTGGTGCTAACTGAAAGCACTACTCTGTTATATTGATCACAGGCTCCTGAAAATGTATTGTTTAAATCCATTTTGCATTTTTTCTTAAGTTTTCAGATTATCTTAAAAACTTAACTCTGCATTGTTAAGATGCAGATTTTTGTTCTTGTTGTTGTTGTTGTTTTGTTCTTAGGCCTAGTCACAAATAACAGGAAACAATCAGGTTCATCCCATTCTAGAATTTGAAAACACAAACAGCACTGCACACAATATTGTCTGACCTTTGTTATAGAGATAATGCAAAGATACACTGAGATAAGTGGCTATAAATAAATCAAAATTAAAAAAAAAATCTAAATCAAAATGCAGTGGATGACAGCAGTGCAATTTAAATAGCTAAATTTGAAAGAAAAAAAATAAATAAAACAAGCTTACCATATTTATCATGTTCTTAAAGTCTTCCTCTGTGACAAAATGGTAGTCGACTCCATCCTCTTCTCCAAAGTAGGGGCCCCTAGTGGTGTGGCAGATTCTGTGAAATAAAAATATTGAATCATTTTGTGAACTATTTATGCTGCCCGACTATGGACCTTATTCTGCCTCGCTCACTTTTGTCTCTAAATGGGACTAAATTGCATTTTTTTTGCGGTGGCACTTCCGGTTAAGTGGGAATCACTTTCATTTCAATGGAGAATGTGAGAAAAGTTTTACTCTAAAATATGATATAAAGTAGGTTGTGTTTGCATAATGTGTTCAATGTTAATGTGCAAGTCAACAATGTGTGATTCTCTGGGAGGCTTTGAAACAGCTTTGTAGTCCGTATAGAACTTCTGTGCAGTCCCATGTAAAATAATACTACCCGGATGATTTTGGCGTCGCCCACGGAAATTTCTGTAATAAGGTGAATATTTATCAAGGAAAAGTGAGTATATAGAAAAACGAAATATAAAATAATCCCTAAATTCTTGAATATTACAAATACTACAGATTATAAAATATTTCTTATCACAATCTTTTTAATCCACTCAAATAACGTAATTAAAAGGTCCATATTACACTATTTTCTGATCACTGTTATAATCTTGTTTCCTCATCACAAACACACCTGGAGTTGTGTTTTGTTTTACTTCATTCACACATGTTTAACACACAAATCCTGCATATTCAGGATGAGTTTTTCTCTCAAACAGAACACACTCCACCTTCTGATGTCATGTGGTAATACAGGAAGTGCTCCACTGTGTTTTTAAATTCTATACACCTTCACTCGAATCATTTGGATAACTTCAGCCCATTGTTAATCTCTACTAAACTGTTAACTTGAAAACTAACACTGCACGATATCACAAGGTGGAACAGAGAATTTTGAGCTTTGGAGATGTAGACAGACAGATAAAGGATTACTCAAACATGTGTGAATGAAACAAAACACAACTCCAGGTATTTTTTTGATGAGGTAATAACATTATATGGCTTAAAGCTCTCAAGAGTAAATTTTGTGTAAGATAAGACCATTTAATGCATTCTATTGATACCTATGATAAATGTATCTTTTAGTAAATATGTGTTGATTAAAAATAAAACATAACCCCCATTAGTCAAACATTGAAGTGTTGACCAACCTTGGAGAGCAAAGTTAGTCAGTGTCTGCACGGTCTCAAATCAATAAATGTACATTGTAGCTCGACTTCAATTAATGCAACAATTATTAGTTTGGCCTCATAGTTCACAGACGAGGCTCGCACAGTGAATGTGATTTGTGAAAGCTAATAAAGAGGTACACTGCTTTTGTAATCCTATATGATTATAATTACCACGGGAAAGATTAGGAGGTTTACAATGTTGATTACTTTCATTGATCGTCCTGCTTTGAGAGAAAGTCAAGGGATTACAGGACTCACTGTAGCATTCACTGTGGTGGATTTTATTTTTATTATCAACATGATCCATCTTTTGTGCAAATATGTATTCAGTTATATTAAAGGTTCTTTTCTGGTGAAGGCTCTGACATCTCACATGGAGATGTCTGGAATGTTTCACAAAATTACATTACAATACATTCATTTTTGAAAAATGGCTTGAAAAACATTCGAACAGTCGCCTCTCCACAGATCTGACCTGTAACTTGGAGATCGTAAAGTTCAATGTCATACTGTAGAATCTTCCAGGCAAAGAAAACCATAACATCTCCATGGACACAAGTAAGTGGCAGACAATCTACTAGAAAAGTTACATAGTGCATGTTTAAGTTAGTTAGTGAGTTTTATTTATATATATATATTTCTTTTAATTTTTCTACCAATTTGCCCACTACAGTCCAATCACAGACTAGCAGCAGGGATGGCATTAGGCATATAGAACTGTCCAATCAATCAATCAATCAATCAATCAATCTTTATTTATAAAGCGCTTTTCATACACACGTGCAACACAAAGTGCTTTACAAGTTAAAATCACCAAAAATTTCACACACACACACACACTATCGGTCCCAGCCCCCACCCGCAAGCACACCCACACAAGTAAACACATCAGATACACGCATAAGGCTGGGCACAGATGCAGGTAAGTCCAACTACACAATGAAAATAGGCTTTGCTTTTGACCTGGGGTAGAACCATCAGATATCCCATTTTAAGAACCACTGTCACCCAAAAAAGATGAATACAGATATAATGAAGTGATCCCTTCATTCTTGGACATTATAAAGACCCACAGGCAACTGACCCATAGACAAAGCATTCTCTGAGAAGTGTCTTGCCCAACTACCCAACCCAATCACAGTATGCTTTGGTTGTAGCTACAGTCAAACCATTTTAAGAACCACACAATGAATAAAGTGATAGATTACTGTAGTTCACAGTTGATTCTCCTCCCTTCATTCTTGTACATTATAAAGTTTGTACTGACCCGTACCCGAAGTATTCACTGAGCTCCTGACACAGTCTGTGAGCCAGCTCCCTCTTCCCACAGCACTGAGGTCCAGTCAGCACCAGCATCGGGTAGGGGCTGTCCACACCAGGCAAAGTACTGCACACAGATGACAACAAAAATACACTTTACTGACATGGAAGAACCCAAATAAAGCACAGGACTGGATTTATAACTGTTTTTATATCGTATTTCTGAGCAAGTGTCCAAGAGAATAAAGTTTGCCCTAGCACACCTTCGTTTTGTACTTGTTCTTGTACCTTTTTAGACATACATTTTCATATAATTAATCAATCTACTTTCCAGGGGTGGAAAGTAACAAATTACATTTACTCACGTTACTGTAATTGAGTCGTTTTTATGAGTACTTTGTAATTTTCTAAGTAGTTTTTGAAACAGGTATTTTTACTTTTACTCGAGTACATTTTAAGCCAAGTATTTTACTTCGCTACATTGAAAGCCGCCCACGTTACTGAGTAAAATAATATCGATAGGGGCAAAAAATAAAATGCGGGGAAAAAATCTGCCGGACCTGAAAGGAAATTGCATTGCGCGGGTTTGCGTGCGGCAATTCCATTGTATCACAATCTGAATCAAGGCGTTGGAACAAGATGGCCAGTGCGGAGGTCATAATAATAACAGAAGCTGACCGCATCAGCGGCACAAGGAGCGAGCTGTTTTTTCAGCTTTTCTAGTTTATGCAAATTAGCCATGTGGTTTTAAGTTTCGCTTCTGTATAACGTAAACAAATGTGCGCAAAGCTGCATTAAACACATTATTATTTGAGTCCTCCTCGTAGGAAATAAAAATCCAAACTTAAATTATCCACCCGCAACTAATTAAAAATGCGTCTGCTTCTGTGTTCCGTCGTCATTTTATCGCGTGTACCGCGTGTACCAGTCTCATCAGCCGTGAAAGCAAATGAATCTGCCCACGTAGCATTAAGCGTTCTGTTTTCTTCAGAAACTTTTCTTTTCTTGGATTTATCCATCATTGGGCCGAAAATCATACTGCTGATGTAGGTGCCGGTAAGTCCGGGACGCCAGTGTGTGCCGGGTGACGCACATCGGCGGCTTTGACGCACGTTTTGAGCGACAAAAATATTAAAAACTTTTTATTTAAATGTTACAAGATTACCATTATCTACAATTTTAGATTTACATTTAAAAACGAACAAACTAAAATAAAAATACAATGTAATTAAATACTCATTTATGTGCAGCAACATTATGAAAAAACCTGCATTTTTACTGTAGTTTTTTTTATTTATTTAATTGAAAGTAACTAAGCAACTTTTACTCAAAGTACATTTGAAATTAAGTAATTTTTTAATTTTACTCGAGTACACTTTCAGACGGGTACTTTTACTTTTACTTGAGTAGGATTTAAAGCAAAGTAAAGATATTTTTACTTAATTACAATTTTTCAGTACTTTTTCCACCACTGCAGACTGATGATGTCACAGACTGTGGTGATGTCACAGACTGATGATGTCACAGACTCTGATGATGTCACAGACTGATGATGTCACAGACTGTGATGATGTCACAGATTGATGATGTCAGACTGTGATGATGTCACAGACTGATGATGTCATAGACTGTGGTGATGTCACAGACTGATGATGTCATAGACTGTGATGTCATAGACTGATGATGTCATAGACTGTGGTGATGTCATAGACTGATGATGTCATAGACTGTGGTGATGTCATAGACTGATGATGTCATAGACTGTGATGATGTCACAGACTGATGATGTCACAGACTGATGATGTCATAGACTGTGGTGATGTCATAGACTGTGGTGATGTCATAGACTGATGATGTCATAGACTGTGGTGATGTCATAGACTGATGATGTCATAGACTGATGATGTCACAGACTGTGATGATGTCACAGACTGTGATGATGTAACAGACTGATGTCACAGACTGATGATGTCACAGACTGATGATGTCACAGACTGACAAGGGTGGAAAGTAACGAATTACATTTACTCACGTTACTGTAATTGAGTCGTTTTTATGAGTACTTTGTAATTTTCTAAGTAGTTTTTGAAACAGGTATTTTTACTTTTACTCGAGTACATTTTAAGCCAAGTATTTTACTTCGCTACATTGAAAGCCGCCCACGTTACTGAGTAAAATAATATCGATAGGGGCAAAAAATAAAATGCGGGGAAAAAATCTGCCGGACCTGAAAGGAAATTGCATTGCGCGAGTTTGCGTGCGGCAATTCCATTGTATCACAATCTGAATCAAGGCGTTGGAACAAGATGGCCAGTGCGGAGGTCATAATAATAACAGAAGCTGACCGCATCAGCGGCACAAGGAGCGAGCAGTTTTTTCAGCTCTTCTAGTTTATGCAAATTAGCCATGTGGTTTTAAGTTTCGCTTCTGTATAACCTAAACAAATGTGCGCAAAGCTGCATTAAACACATTATTATCTGAGTCCTCCTCGTAGGAAATAAAAATCCAAACTTAAATTATCCACCCGCAACTAATTAAAAATGCGTCTGCTTCTGTGTTCCGTCGTCATTTTATCGCGTGTACCGCGTGTACCAGTCTCATCAGCCGTGAAAGCAAATGAATCTGCCCATGTAGCATTAAGCGTTTTGTTTTCTTCAGAAACTTTTCTTTTCTTGGATTTATCATCATTGGGCCGAAAATCTGGAGCCGCGGGTTGCAGACCCCTGTCCTAGATTCATTATCCCATATATCTTCAGCTCCTAGAGGAATTAAATGGTAGTGCTGTCACATTTAGTTTACCACAGTTTATGTCTATTTAAGACTACATTTATGTACAGCAACATTATGAAAAAAACTGCAGTTTTACTGTAGTTTTTTTTTTTTTATTTAATTGAAAGTAACTAAGTAACTTTTACTCAAAGTACATTTGAAATGAAGTAATTTTTTAATTTTACTCGGTACACTTTCAGACGGTTACTTTTACTTGAGTAGGATTTAAGCAAAGTAAAGATACTTTTACTTAATTACAATTTTTCAGTACTTTTTCCACCTCTGCAGACTGATGATGTCATAGACTGTGGTGATGTCATAGACTGTGATGATGTCATAGACTGATGATGTCATAGACTGTGGTGATGTCATAGACTGATGATGTCATAGACTGATGATGTCACAGACTGTGATGATGTCACAGACTGATGATGTCATAGACTGATGATGTCACAGACTGATGATGTCATAGACAGTGATGATGTCATAGACTGATGATGTCATAGACTGTGGTGATGTCATAGACTGTGATAATGTCATAGACTAATGATGATGTCACAGACTGATGATGTCACAGACTGATGATGTCATAGACTGTGATAATGTCATAGACTGATGATGTCATAGACTGTGGTGATGTCATAGACTGTGATGATGTCATAGACTGATGATGTCATAGACTGTGGTGATGTCATAGACTGATGATGTCATAGACTGTGATGATGTCATAGACTGATGATGTCATAGACTGGTGATGTCATAGACTGATGATGTCATAGACTGTGATGATGTCATAGACTGTGGTGATGTCATAGACTGGTGATGTCATAGACTGATGATGTCATAGACTGTGATGATGTCATAGACTGTGGTGATGTCATAGACTGATGATGTCATAGACTGTGGTGATGTCATAGACTGATGATGTCATAGACTGATGATGTCACAGACTGTGATGATGTCACAGACTGTGATGATGTAACAGACTGATGTCACAGACTGATGATGTCACAGACTGATGATGTCACAGACTGACAAGGGTGGAAAGTAACGAATTACATTTACTCACGTTACTGTAATTGAGTCGTTTTTATGAGTACTTTGTAATTTTCTAAGTAGTTTTTTTTGAAACAGGTATTTTTACTTTTACTCGAGTACATTTTAAGCCAAGTATTTTACTTCGCTACATTGAAAGCCGCCCACGTTACTGAGTAAAATAATATCGATAGGGGCAAAAAATAAAATGCGGGGAAAAAATCTGCCGGACCTGAAAGGAAATTGCATTGCGCAAGTTTGCGTGCGGCAATTCCATTGTATCACAATCTGAATCAAGGCGTTGGAACAAGATGGCCAGTGCGGAGGTCATAATAATAACAGAAGCTGACCGCATCAGCGGCACAAGGAGCGAGCTGTTTTTTCAGCTCTTCTAGTTTATGCAAATTAGCCATGTGGTTTTAAGTTTCGCTTCTGTATAACGTAAACAAATGTGCGCAAAGCTGCATTAAACACATTATTATTTGAGTCCTCCTCGTAGGAAATAAAAATCCAAACTTAAATTATCCACCCGCAGCGAATTAAAAATGCGTCTGCTTCTGTGTTCCGTCGTCATTTTATCGCGTGTACCGCGTGTACCAGTCTCATCAGCCCTGAAAGCAAATGAATCTGCCCATGTAGCATTAAGCGTTCTGTTTTCTTCAGAAACTTTTCTTTTCTTGGATTTATCCATCCTTGGGCCGAAAATCATACTGCTGATGTAGGTGCCGGTAAGTCCTTGCTGCCAGTGTGTGCCGGGTGACGCACATCGGCGGCTTTGACGCACGTTTTGAGCGACAAAAATATTAAAAACTTTTTATTTAAATGTTACAAGATTACCATTATCTACAATTTTAGATTTACATTTAAAAACGAACAAACTAAAATAAAAATACAATGTAATTAAATACTCATTTATGTGCAGCAACATTATGAAAAAACCTGCATTTTTACTGTAGTTTTTTTTATTTATTTAATTGAAAGTAACTAAGCAACTTTTACTCAAAGTACATTTGAAATTAAGTAATTTTTTAATTTTACTCGAGTACACTTTCAGACGGGTACTTTTACTTTTACTTGAGTAGGATTTAAGCAAAGTAAAGATATTTTTACTTAATTACAATTTTTCAGTACTTTTTCCACCACTGCAGACTGATGATGTCACAGAGTGTGGTGATGTCACAGACTGATGATGTCACAGACTCTGATGATGTCACAGACTGATGATGTCACAGACTGATGATGTCACAGACTGTGATGATGTCAGACTGATGATGTCACAGACTGTGATGATGTCACAGACTGATGATGTCATAGACTGTGATGATGTCACAGACTGATGATGTCATAGACTGTGGTGATGTCATAGACTGATGATGTCATAGACTGTGATGATGTCACAGACTGATGATGTCATAGACTGTGATGTCATAGACTGATGATGTCATAGACTGTGGTGATGTCATAGACTGTGATGATGTCATAGACTGATGATGTCATAGACTGTGGTGATGTCATAGACTGATGATGTCATAGACTGATGATGTCACAGACTGTGATGATGTCACAGACTGTGATGATGTAACAGACTGATGTCACAGACTGATGATGTCACAGACTGATGATGTCACAGACTGACAAGGGTGGAAAGTAACGAATTACATTTACTCACGTTACTGTAATTGAGTCGTTTTTATGAGTACTTTGTAATTTTCTAAGTAGTTTTTGAAACAGGTATTTTTACTTTTACTCGAGTACATTTTAAGCCAAGTATTTTACTTCGCTACATTGAAAGCCGCCCACGTTACTGAGTAAAATAATATCGATAGGGGCAAAAAATAAAATGCGGGGAAAAAATCTGCCGGACCTGAAAGGAAATTGCATTGCGCAAGTTTGCGTGCGGCAATTCCATTGTATCACAATCTGAATCAAGGCGTTGGAACAAGATGGCCAGTGCGGAGGTCATAATAATAACAGAAGCTGACCGCATCAGCGGCACAAGGAGCGAGCTGTTTTTTCAGCTCTTCTAGTTTATGCAAATTAGCCATGTGGTTTTAAGTTTCGCTTCTGTATAACCTAAACAAATGTGCGCAAAGCTGCATTAAACACATTATTATTTGAGTCCTCCTCGTAGGAAATAAAAATCCAAACTTAAATTATCCACCCGCAGCGAATTAAAAATGCGTCTGCTTCTGTGTTCCGTCGTCATTTTATCGCGTGTACCGCGTGTACCAGTCTCATCAGCCCTGAAAGCAAATGAATCTGCCCATGTAGCATTAAGCGTTCTGTTTTCTTCAGAAACTTTTCTTTTCTTGGATTTATCCATCATTGGGCCGAAAATCATACTGCTGATGTAGGTGCCGGTAAGTCCTTGCTGCCAGTGTGTGCCGGGTGACGCACATCGGCGGCTTTGACGCACGTTTTGAGCGACAAAAATATTAAAAACTTTTTATTTAAATGTTACAAGATTACCATTATCTACAATTTTAGATTTACATTTAAAAACGAACAAACTAAAATAAAAATACAATGTAATTAAATACTCATTTATGTGCAGCAACAATATGAAAAAACCTGCATTTTTACTGTAGTTTTTTTTATTTATTTAATTGAAAGTAACTAAGCAACTTTTACTCAAAGTACATTTGAAATTAAGTAATTTTTTAATTTTACTCGAGTACACTTTCAGACGGGTACTTTTACTTTTACTTGAGTAGGATTTAAAGCAAAGTAAAGATATTTTTACTTAATTACAATTTTTCAGTACTTTTTCCACCACTGCAGACTGATGATGTCACAGACTGTGGTGATGTCACAGACTGATGATGTCACAGACTCTGATGATGTCACAGACTGATGATGTCACAGACTGTGATGATGTCACAGATTGATGATGTCAGACTGTGATGATGTCACAGACTGATGATGTCATAGACTGTGGTGATGTCACAGACTGATGATGTCATAGACTGTGATGTCATAGACTGATGATGTCATAGACTGTGGTGATGTCATAGACTGATGATGTCATAGACTGTGGTGATGTCATAGACTGATGATGTCATAGACTGTGATGATGTCACAGACTGATGATGTCACAGACTGATGATGTCATAGACTGTGGTGATGTCATAGACTGTGGTGATGTCATAGACTGATGATGTCATAGACTGTGGTGATGTCATAGACTGATGATGTCATAGACTGATGATGTCACAGACTGTGATGATGTCACAGACTGTGATGATGTAACAGACTGATGTCACAGACTGATGATGTCACAGACTGATGATGTCACAGACTGACAAGGGTGGAAAGTAACGAATTACATTTACTCACGTTACTGTAATTGAGTCGTTTTTATGAGTACTTTGTAATTTTCTAAGTAGTTTTTGAAACAGGTATTTTTACTTTTACTCGAGTACATTTTAAGCCAAGTATTTTACTTCGCTACATTGAAAGCCGCCCACGTTACTGAGTAAAATAATATCGATAGGGGCAAAAAATAAAATGCGGGGAAAAAATCTGCCGGACCTGAAAGGAAATTGCATTGCGCAAGTTTGCGTGCGGCAATTCCATTGTATCACAATCTGAATCAAGGCGTTGGAACAAGATGGCCAGTGCGGAGGTCATAATAATAACAGAAGCTGACCGCATCAGCGGCACAAGGAGCGAGCTGTTTTTTCAGCTCTTCTAGTTTATGCAAATTAGCCATGTGGTTTTAAGTTTCGCTTCTGTATAACGTAAACAAATGTGCGCAAAGCTGCATTAAACACATTATTATTTGAGTCCTCCTCGTAGGAAATAAAAATCCAAACTTAAATTATCCACCCGCAGCGAATTAAAAATGCGTCTGCTTCTGTGTTCCGTCGTCATTTTATCGCGTGTACCGCGTGTACCAGTCTCATAAGCCCTGAAAGCAAATGAATCTGCCCATGTAGCATTAAGCGTTCTGTTTTCTTCAGAAACTTTTCTTTTCTTGGATTTATCCATCCTTGGGCCGAAAATCATACTGCTGATGTAGGTGCCGGTAAGTCCTTGCTGCCAGTGTGTGCCGGGTGACGCACATCGGCGGCTTTGACGCACGTTTTGAGCGACAAAAATATTAAAAACTTTTTATTTAAATGTTACAAGATTACCATTATCTACAATTTTAGATTTACATTTAAAAACGAACAAACTAAAATAAAAATACAATGTAATTAAATACTCATTTATGTGCAGCAACATTATGAAAAAACCTGCATTTTTACTGTAGTTTTTTTTATTTATTTAATTGAAAGTAACTAAGCAACTTTTACTCAAAGTACATTTGAAATTAAGTAATTTTTTAATTTTACTCGAGTACACTTTCAGACGGGTACTTTTACTTTTACTTGAGTAGGATTTAAGCAAAGTAAAGATATTTTTACTTAATTACAATTTTTCAGTACTTTTTCCACCACTGCAGACTGATGATGTCACAGAGTGTGGTGATGTCACAGACTGATGATGTCACAGACTCTGATGATGTCACAGACTGATGATGTCACAGACTGATGATGTCACAGACTGTGATGATGTCAGACTGATGATGTCACAGACTGTGATGATGTCACAGACTGATGATGTCATAGACTGTGATGATGTCACAGACTGATGATGTCATAGACTGTGGTGATGTCATAGACTGATGATGTCATAGACTGTGATGATGTCACAGACTGATGATGTCATAGACTGTGATGTCATAGACTGATGATGTCATAGACTGTGGTGATGTCATAGACTGTGATGATGTCATAGACTGATGATGTCATAGACTGTGGTGATGTCATAGACTGATGATGTCATAGACTGTGATGATGTCACAGACTGATGATGTCATAGACTGTGGTGATGTCATAGACTGATGATGTCATAGACTGATGATGTCACAGACTGTGATGATGTCACAGACTGTGATGATGTAACAGACTGATGTCACAGACTGATGATGTCACAGACTGACAAGGGTGGAAAGTAACGAATTACATTTACTCACGTTACTGTAATTGAGTCGTTTTTATGAGTACTTTGTAATTTTCTAAGTAGTTTTTGAAACAGGTATTTTTACTTTTACTCGAGTACATTTTAAGCCAAGTATTTTACTTCGCTACATTGAAAGCCGCCCACGTTACTGAGTAAAATAATATCGATAGGGGCAAAAAATAAAATGCGGGGAAAAAATCTGCCGGACCTGAAAGGAAATTGCATTGCGCGAGTTTGCGTGCGGCAATTCCATTGTATCACAATCTGAATCAAGGCGTTGGAACAAGATGGCCAGTGCGGAGGTCATAATAATAACAGAAGCTGACCGCATCAGCGGCACAAGGAGCGAGCTGTTTTTTCAGCTCTTCTAGTTTATGCAAATTAGCCATGTGGTTTTAAGTTTCGCTTCTGTATAACCTAAACAAATGTGCGCAAAGCTGCATTAAACACATTATTATCTGAGTCCTCCTCGTAGGAAATAAAAATCCAAACTTAAATTATCCACCCGCAACTAATTAAAAATGCGTCTGCTTCTGTGTTCCGTCGTCATTTTATCGCGTGTACCGCGTGTACCAGTCTCATCAGCCGTGAAAGCAAATGAATCTGCCCATGTAGCATTAAGCGTTCTGTTTTCTTCAGAAACTTTTCTTTTCTTGGATTTATCATCATTGGGCCGAAAATCTGGAGCCGCGGGTTGCAGACCCCTGTCCTAGATTCATTATCCCATATATCTTCAGCTCCTAGAGGAATTAAATGGTAGTGCTGTCACATTTAGTTTACCACAGTTTATGTCTATTTAAGACTGCATTTATGTGCAGCAACATTATGAAAAAAACTGCAGTTTTACTGTAGTTTTTTTTTTTTATTTAATTGAAAGTAACTAAGTAACTTTTACTCAAAGTACATTTGAAATGAAGTAATTTTTTAATTTTACTCGAGTACACTTTCAGACGGGTACTTTTACTTGAGTAGGATTTAAGCAAAGTAAAGATACTTTTACTTAATTACAATTTTTCAGTACTTTTTCCACCTCTGCAGACTGATGATGTCATAGACTGTGGTGATGTCATAGACTGTGATGATGTCATAGACTGATGATGTCATAGACTGTGGTGATGTCATAGACTGATGATGTCACAGACTGATGATGTCACAGACTGTGATGATGTCACAGACTGATGATGTCACAGACTGTGATGTCAGAGACTGATGATGTCACAGACTGATGATGTCACAGACTGTGATGTCAGAGACTGATGATGTCACAGACTGATGATGTCATAGACTGATGATGTCATAGACTGATGATGTCATAGACTGTGATGATGTCACAGACTGATGATGTCATAGACTGTGGTGATGTCATAGACTGTGATAATGTCATAGACTAATGATGATGTCACAGACTGATGATGTCACAGACTGATGTCATAGACTGTGATAATGTCATAGACTGATGATGTCATAGACTGTGGTGATGTCATAGACTGTGATGATGTCATAGACTGTGGTGATGTCATAGACTGATGATGTCATAGACTGTGATGATGTCATAGACTGATGATGTCATAGACTGGTGATGTCATAGACTGATGATGTCATAGACTGTGGTGATGTCATAGACTGGTGATGTCATAGACTGATGATGTCATAGACTGTGATGATGTCATAGACTGTGGTGATATCATAGACTGATGATGTCATAGACTGATGATGTCATAGACTGTGGTGATGTCATAGACTGATGATGTCATAGACTGATGATGTCACAGACTGTGATGATGTAACAGACTGATGTCACAGACTGATGATGTCACATACTGATGATGTCACAGACTGACAAGGGTGGAAAGTAACGAATTACATTTACTCACGTTACTGTAATTGAGTCGTTTTTATGAGTACTTTGTAATTTTCTAAGTAGTTTTTGAAACAGGTATTTTTACTTTTACTCGAGTACATTTTAAGCCAAGTATTTTACTTCGCTACATTGAAAGCCGCCCACGTTACTGAGTAAAATAATATCGATAGGGGCAAAAAATAAAATGCGGGGAAAAAATCTGCCGGACCTGAAAGGAAATTGCATTGCGCGGGTTTGCGTGCGGCAATTCCATTGTATCACAATCTGAATCAAGGCGTTGGAACAAGATGGCCAGTGCGGAGGTCATAATAATAACAGAAGCTGACCGCATCAGCGGCACAAGGAGTGAGCTGTTTTTTCAGCTCTTCTAGTTTATGCAAATTAGCCATGTGGTTTTAAGTTTCGCTTCTGTATAACGTAAACAAATGTGCGCAAAGCTGCATTAAACACATTATTATTTGAGTCCTCCTCGTAGGAAATAAAAATCCAAACTTAAATTATCCACCCGCAGCGAATTAAAAATGCGTCTGCTTCTGTGTTCCGTCGTCATTTTATCGCGTGTACCACGTGTACCAGTCTCATCAGCCGTGAAAGCAAATGAATCTGCCCACGTAGCATTAAGCGTTCTGTTTTCTTCAGAAACTTTTCTTTTCTTGGATTTATCATCATTGGGCCGAAAATCATACTGCTGATGTAGGTGCCGGTAAGTCCGGGCTGCCCGTGTGTGCCGGGTGACGCACATCGGCGGCTTTGACGCGTGTTTTGAGCGACAAAAATATTATAAACTTTTTATTTAAATGTTACAAGATTACCATTATCTACAATTTTAGATTTACATTTAAAAACGAACAAACTAAAATAAAAATACAATGTAATTAAATACTCATTATTATTTTCCAAAGTCACAGGAAACCATGACAGAACAATGAAAGAGCCACATGCGGCTCTGGAGCCGCGGGTTGCAGACCCCTGTCCTAGATTCATTATCCCATATATCTTCAGCTCCTAGAGGAATTAAATGGTAGTGCTGTCACATTTAGTTTACCACAGTTTATGTCTATTTAAGACTGCATTTATGTGCAGCAACATTATGAAAAAAACTGCATTTTTACTGTAGTTTTTTTTATTTATTTAATTGAAAGTAACTAAGTAACTTTTGCTCAAAGTACATTTGAAATGAAGTAATTTTTAAATTTTACTCGAGTACACTTTCAGACGGGTACTTTTACTTTTACTTGAGTAGGATTTAAGCAAAGTAAAGATACTTTTACTTAATTACAATTTTTCAGTACTTTTTCCACCTCTGCAGACTGATGATGTCATAGACTGTGGTGATGTCATAGACTGTGATGATGTCATAGACTGATGATGTCATAGACTGTGGTGATGTCATAGACTGATGATGTCATAGACTGATGATGTCATAGACTGTGATGATGTCACAGGCTGATGATGTCACAGACTGTGATGTCAGAGACTGATGATGTCACAGACTGATGATGTCATAGACTGATGATGTCACAGACTGTGATGATGTCACAGACTGATGATGTCATAGACTGTGATAATGTCATAGACTAATGATGATGTCACAGACTGATGATGTCATAGACTGATGATGTCATAGACTGTGATGATGTCATAGACTGATGATGTCATAGACTGTGATGATGTCATAGACTGATGATGTCATAGACTGGTGATGTCATAGACTGATGATGTCATAGACTGTGCTGATGTCATAGACTGATGATGTCATAGACTGTGGTGATGTCATAGACTGATGATATCACAGACTGATGATGTCACAGACTGTGATGATGTCACAGACTGTGATGATGTAACAGACTGATGTCACAGACTGATGATGTCACAGACTGATGATGTCACAGACTGACAAGGGTGGAAAGTAACGAATTACATTTACTCACGTTACTGTAATTGAGTCGTTTTTATGAGTACTTTGTAATTTTCTAAGTAGTTTTTGAAACAGGTATTTTTACTTTTACTCGAGTACATTTTAAGCCAAGTATTTTACTTCGCTACATCGAAAGCCGCCCACGTTACTGAGTAAAATAATATCGATAGGGGCAAAAAATAAAATGCGGGGAAAAAATCTGCCGGACCTGAAAGGAAATTGCATTGCGCGGGTTTGCGTGCGGCAATTCCATTGTATCACAATCTGAATCAAGGCGTTGGAACAAGATGGCCAGTGCGGAGGTCATAATAATAACAGAAGCTGACCGCATCAGCGGCACAAGGAGTGAGCTGTTTTTTCAGCTCTTCTAGTTTATGCAAATTAGCCATGTGGTTTTAAGTTTCGCTTCTGTATAACATAAACAAATGTGCGCAAAGCTGCATTAAACACATTATTATTTGAGTCCTCCTCGTAGGAAATAAAAATCCAAACTTAAATTATCCACCTGCAGCGAATTAAAAATGCTTCTGCTTCTGTGTTCCGTCATCATTTTATCGCGTGTACCGCGTGTACCAGTCTCATCAGCCGGGAAAGCAAATGAATCTGCCCACGTAGCATTAAGCGTTCTGTTTTCTTCAGAAACTTTTCTTTTCTTGGATTTATCATCATTGGGCCGAAAATCATACTGCTGATGTAGGTGCCGGTAAGTCCGGGCTGCCCGTGTGTGCCGGGTGACACACATCGGCAGCTTTGACGCACGTTTTGAGCGACAAAAATATTATAAACTTTTTATTTAAATGTTACAAGATTACCATTATCTACAATTTTAGATTTACATTTAAAAACGAACAAACTAAAATAAAAATACAATGTAATTAAATACTCATTTATGTGCAGCAACATTATGAAAAAAACTGCAGTTTTACTGTAGTTTTTTTTTTATTTAATTGAAAGTAACTAAGTAACGTTTACTCAAAGTACATTTGAAATGAAGTAATTTTTTAATTTTACCCGAGTACACTTTCAGACGGGTACTTTTACTTGAGTAGGATTTAAGCAAAGTAAAGATACTTTAACTTAATTACAATTTTTCAGTACTTTTTCCACCTCTGCAGACTGATGATGTCATAGACTGTGGTGATGTCATAGACTGTGGTGATGTCATAGACTGATGATGTCATAGACTGATGATGTCACAGACTGTGATGATGTCACAGACTGATGATGTCACAGACTGTGATGTCAGAGACTGATGATGTCACAGACTGATGATGTCATAGAATGATGATGTCACAGACTGATGATGTCATAGACTGATGATGTCATAGACTGTGATGATGTCACAGACTGATGATGTCATAGACTGTGGTGATGTCATAGACTGTGATAATGTCATAGACTAATGATGATGTCACAGACTGATGATGTCACAGACTGATGATGTCATAGACTGTGATAATGTCATAGACTGATGATGTCATAGACTGTGGTGATGTCATAGACTGTGATGATGTCATAGACTGATGATGTCATAGACTTTGGTGATGTCATAGACTGATGATGTCATAGACTGATGATGTCATAGACTGGTGATGTCATAGACTGATGATGTCATAGACTGGTGATGTCATAGACTGATGATGTCATAGACTGTGATGATGTCATAGACTGTGGTGATGTCATAGACTGGTGATGTCATAGACATGATGTCATAGACTGTGATGATGTCATAGACTGTGGTGATGTCATAGACTGATGATGTCATAGACTGATGATGTCATAGACTGTGGTGATGTCATAGACTGATGATGTCATAGACTGATGATGTCACAGACAATCTGCCGGACCTGAAAGGAAAATGCATTGCGCGGGTTTGCGTGCGGCAATTCCATTGTATCACAATCTGAATCAAGGCGTTGGAACAAGATGGCCAGTGCGGAGGTCATAATAATAACAGAAGCTGACCGCATCAGCGGCACAAGGAGTGAGCTGTTTTTTCAGCTCTTCTAGTTTATGCAAATTAGCCATGTGGTTTTAAGTTTCGCTTCTGTATAACATAAACAAATGTGCGCAAAGCTGCATTAAACACATTATTATTTGAGTCCTCCTCGTAGGAAATAAAAATCCAAACTTAAATTATCCACCTGCAGCGAATTAAAAATGCTTCTGCTTCTGTGTTCCGTCGTCATTTTATCGCGTGTACCAGTCTCTTCAGCCGGGAAAGCAAATGAATCTGCCCACGTAGCATTAAGCGTTCTGTTTTCTTCAGAAACTTTTCTTTTCTTGGATTTATCATCATTGGGCCGAAAATCATACTGCTGATGTAGGTGCCGGTAAGTCCGGGCTGCCCGTGTGTGCCGGGTGACACACATCGGCAGCTTTGACGCACGTTTTGAGCGACAAAAATATTATAAACTTTTTATTTAAATGTTACAAGATTACCATTATCTACAATTTTAGATTTACATTTAAAAACGAACAAACTAAAATAAAAATACAATGTAATTAAATACTCATTTATGTGCAGCAACATTATGAAAAAACCTGCATTTTTACTGTAGTTTTTTTTATTTATTTAATTGAAAGTAACTAAGCAACGTTTACTCAAAGTACATTTGAAATGAAGTAATTTTTTAATTTTACTCGCGTACACTTTCAGACGGGTACTTTTACTTTTACTTGAGTAGGATTTAAGCAAAGTAAAGATATTTTTACTTAATTACAATTTTTCAGTACTTTTTCCACCACTGCAGACTGATGATGTCACAGACTGTGATGTCACAGACTGATGATGTCACAGACTCTGATGATGTCACAGACTGATGATGTCACAGACTGATGATGTCACAGACTGTGATGATGTCAGACTGATGATGTCACAGACTGTGATGATGTCACAGACTGATGATGTCATAGACTGTGATGATGACAAAGACTGATGATGTCATAGACTGTGGTGATGTCATAGACTGATGATGTAATAGACTGTGATGATGTCACAGACTGATGATGTCATAGACTGTGATGTCATAGACTGATGATGTCATAGACCGTGGTGATGTCACAGACTGATGATGTCACAGACTGATGACGTCATAGACTGTGATGATGTCATAGACTGATGATGTCATAGACTGTGGTGATGTCATAGACTGATGATGTCATAGACTGATGATGTCATAGACTGTGATGATGTCACAGACTGATGATGTCACAGACTGTGGTGATGTCATAGACTGTGATGATGTCATAGACTGATGATGTCATAGACTGTGGTGATGTCATAGACTGATGATGTCATAGACTGATGATGTCACAGACTGTGATGATGTCACAGACTGTGATGATGTAACAGACTGATGTCACAGACTGATGATGTCACAGACTGACAAGGGTGGAAAGTAACGAATTACATTTACTCACGTTACTGTAATTGAGTCGTTTTTATGAGTACTTTGTAATTTTCTAAGTAGTTTTTGAAACAGGTATTTTTACTTTTACTCGAGTACATTTTAAGCCAAGTATTTTACTTCGCTACATTGAAAGCCGCCCACGTTACTGAGTAAAATAATATCGATAGGGGCAAAAAATAAAATGCGGGGAAAAAATCTGCCGGACCTGAAAGGAAATTGCATTGCGCGAGTTTGCGTGCGGCAATTCCATTGTATCACAATCTGAATCAAGGCGTTGGAACAAGATGGCCAGTGCGGAGGTCATAATAATAACAGAAGCTGACCGCATCAGCGGCACAAGGAGCGAGCAGTTTTTTCAGCTCTTCTAGTTTATGCAAATTAGCCATGTGGTTTTAAGTTTCGCTTCTGTATAACGTAAACAAATGTGCGCAAAGCTGCATTAAACACATTATTATCTGAGTCCTCCTCGTAGGAAATAAAAATCCAAACTTAAATTATCCACCCGCAACGAATTAAAAATGCGTCTGCTTCTGTGTTCCGTCGTCATTTTATTGCGTGTACCGCGTGTACCAGTCTCATCAGCCGTGAAAGCAAATGAATCTGCCCATGTAGCATTAAGCGTTCTGTTTTCTTCAGAAACTTTTCTTTTCTTGGATTTATCATCATTGGGCCGAAAATCATACTGCTGATGTAGGTGCCGGTAAGTCCGGGCTGCCAGTGTGTGCCGGGTGGCGCACATCGGCGGCTTTGACGCGTGTTTTGAGCGACAAAAATATTAAAAACGTTTTATTTAAATGTTACAAGATTACCATTATCTACAATTTTAGATTTACATTTAAAAACGAACAAACTAAAATAAAAATACAATGTAATTAAATACTCATTATTTTCCAAAGTCACAGGAAACCATGACAGAACGATGAAAGAGCCACATGCGGCTCTGGAGCCGCGGGTTGCCGACCCCTGTCCTAGATTCATTATCCCATATATCTTCAGCTCCTAGAGGAATTAAATGGTAGTGCTGTCACATTTAGTTTACCACAGTTTATGTCTATTTAAGACTGCATTTATGTGCAGCAACATTATGAAAAAAACTGCATTTTTACTGTAGTTTTTTTTTTTTTATTTAATTGAAAGTAACTAAGTAACTTTTACTCAAAGTACATTAGAAATGAAGTAATTTTTAAATTTTACTCGAGTACACTTTCAGACGGGTACTTTTACTTTTACTTGAGTAGGATTTAAGCAAAGTAAAGATACTTTTACTTAATTACAATTTTTCAGTACTTTTTCCACCTCTGCAGACTGATGATGTCATAGACTGTGGTGATGTCATAGACTGTGATGATGTCATAGACTGATGATGTCATAGACTGTGGTGATGTCATAGACTGATGATGTCATAGACTGATGATGTCACAGACTGTGATGATGTCACAGACTGATGATGTCACAGACTGTGATGTCAGAGACTGATGATGTCACAGACTGATGATGTCATAGACTGATGATGTCACAGACGGATGATGTCATAGACTGATGTCACAGACTGTGATGATGTCACAGACTGATGTCATAGACTGTGGTGATGTCATAGACTGATGATGTCATAGACTGTGGTGATGTCATAGACTGTGATAATGTCATAGACTAATGATGATGTCACAGACTGATGATGTCACAGACTGATGATGTCATAGACTGTGATAATGTCATAGACTGATGATGTCATAGACTGTGGTGATGTCATAGACTGTGATGATGTCATAGACTGATGATGTCATAGACTGTGGTGATGTCATAGACTGATGATGTCACAGACTGATGATGTCACAGACTGTGATGATGTCACAGACTGTGATGATGTAACAGACTGATGTCACAGACTGATGATGTCACAGACTGATGATGTCACAGACTGACAAGGGTGGAAAGTAACGAATTACAGTTACTCACGTTACTGTAATTGAGTCGTTTTTATGAGTACTTTGTAATTTTCTAAGTAGTTTTTGAAACAGGTATTTTTACTTTTACTCGAGTACATTTTAAGCCAAGTATTTTACTTCGCTACATTGAAAGCCGCCCACGTCACTGAGTAAAATAATATCGATAGGGGCAAAAAATAAAATGCGGGGAAAAAATCTGCCGGACCTGAAAGGAAATTGCATTGCGCGGGTTTGCGTGCGGCAATTCCATTGTATCACAATCTGAATCAAGGCGTTGGAACAAGATGGCCAGTGCGGAGGTCATAATAATAACAGAAGCTGACCGCATCAGCGGCACAAGGAGTGAGCTGTTTTTTCAGCTCTTCTAGTTTATGCAAATTAGCCATGTGGTTTTAAGTTTCGCTTCTGTATAACATAAACAAATGTGCGCAAAGCTGCATTAAACACATTATTATTTGAGTCCTCCTCGTAGGAAATAAAAATCCAAACTTAAATTATCCACCTGCAGCGAATTAAAAATGCTTCTGCTTCTGTGTTCCGTCGTCATTTTATCGCGTGTACCAGTCTCATCAGCCGGGAAAGCAAATGAATCTGCCCACGTAGCATTAAGCGTTCTGTTTTCTTCAGAAACTTTTCTTTTCTTGGATTTATCATCATTGGGCCGAAAATCATACTGCTGATGTAGGTGCCGGTAAGTCCGGGCTGCCCGTGTGTGCCGGGTGACACACATCGGCAGCTTTGACGCACGTTTTGAGCGACAAAAATATTATAAACTTTTTATTTAAATGTTACAAGATTACCATTATCTACAATTTTAGATTTACATTTAAAAACGAACAAACTAAAATAAAAATACAATGTAATTAAATACTCATTTATGTGCAGCAACATTATGAAAAAACCTGCATTTTTACTGTAGTTTTTTTTATTTATTTAATTGAAAGTAACTAAGCAACGTTTACTCAAAGTACATTTGAAATGAAGTAATTTTTTAATTTTACTCGAGTACACTTTCAGACGGGTACTTTTACTTTTACTTGAGTAGGATTTAAGCAAAGTAAAGATATTTTTACTTAATTACAATTTTTCAGTACTTTTTCCACCACTGCAGACTGATGATGTCACAGACTGTGATGTCACAGACTGATGATGTCACAGACTCTGATGATGTCACAGACTGATGATGTCACAGACTGATGATGTCACAGACTGTGATGATGTCAGACTGATGATGTCACAGACTGTGATGATGTCACAGACTGATGATGTCATAGACTGTGATGATGTCACAGACTGATGATGTCATAGACTGGTGATGTCATAGACTGATGATGTAATAGACTGTGATGTCATAGACTGATGATGTCATAGACTGTGGTGATGTCATAGACTGTGATGATGTCATAGACTGATGATGTCATAGACTGTGGTGATGTCATAGACTGATGATGTCATAGACTGTGATGATGTCACAGACTGATGATGTCACAGACTGATGATGTCATAGACTGTGATAATGTCAGACTGATGATGTCATAGACTGTGGTGATGTCATAGACTGTGATGATGTCATAGACTGATGATGTCATAGACTGTGGTGATGTCATAGACTGATGATGTCATAGACTGATGATGTCACAGACTGTGATGATGTCACAGACTGTGATGATGTAACAGACTGATGTCACAGACTGATGATGTCACAGACTGACAAGGGTGGAAAGTAACGAATTACATTTACTCACGTTACTGTAATTGAGTCGTTTTTATGAGTACTTTGTAATTTTCTAAGTAGTTTTTGAAACAGGTATTTTTACTTTTACTCGAGTACATTTTAAGCCAAGTATTTTACTTCGCTACATTGAAAGCCGCCCACGTTACTGAGTAAAATAATATCGATAGGGGCAAAAAATAAAATGCGGGGAAAAAATCTGCCGGACCTGAAAGGAAATTGCATTGCGCGAGTTTGCGTGCGGCAATTCCATTGTATCACAATCTGAATCAAGGCGTTGGAACAAGATGGCCAGTGCGGAGGTCATAATAATAACAGAAGCTGACCGCATCAGCGGCACAAGGAGCGAGCTGTTTTTTCAGCTCTTCTAGTTTATGCAAATTAGCCATGTGGTTTTAAGTTTCGCTTCTGTATAACCTAAACAAATGTGCGCAAAGCTGCATTAAACACATTATTATCTGAGTCCTCCTCGTAGGAAATAAAAATCCAAACTTAAATTATCCACCCGCAACTAATTAAAAATGCGTCTGCTTCTGTGTTCCGTCGTCATTTTATCGCGTGTACCGCGTGTACCAGTCTCATCAGCCGTGAAAGCAAATGAATCTGCCCATGTAGCATTAAGCGTTCTGTTTTCTTCAGAAACTTTTCTTTTCTTGGATTTATCATCATTGGGCCGAAAATCTGGAGCCGCGGGTTGCAGACCCCTGTCCTAGATTCATTATCCCATATATCTTCAGCTCCTAGAGGAATTAAATGGTAGTGCTGTCACATTTAGTTTACCACAGTTTATGTCTATTTAAGACTGCATTTATGTGCAGCAACATTATGAAAAAAACTGCAGTTTTACTGTAGTTTTTTTTTTATTTAATTGAAAGTAACTAAGTAACTTTTACTCAAAGTACATTTGAAATGAAGTAATTTTTTAATTTTACTCGAGTACACTTTCAGACGGGTACTTTTACTTGAGTAGGATTTAAGCAAAGTAAAGATACTTTTACTTAATTACAATTTTTCAGTACTTTTTCCACCTCTGCAGACTGATGATGTCATAGACTGTGGTGATGTCATAGACTGTGATGATGTCATAGACTGATGATGTCATAGACTGTGGTGATGTCATAGACTGATGATGTCATAGACTGATGATGTCACAGACTGTGATGATGTCACAGACTGATGATGTCACAGACTGTGATGTCAGAGACTGATGATGTCACAGACTGATGATGTCATAGACTGATGATGTCACAGACTGATGATGTCAGAGACTGATGATGTCACAGACTGATGATGTCATAGACTGATGATGTCGCAGACTGATGATGTCATAGACTGATGATGTCATAGACAGTGATGATGTCACAGACTGATGATGTCATAGACTGTGGTGATGTCATAGACTGTGATAATGTCATAGACTAATGATGATCTCATAGACTGATGATGTCACAGACTGATGATGTCATAGACTGTGATAATGTCATAGACTGATGATGTCATAGACTGTGGTGATGTCATAGACTGTGATGATGTCATAGACTGATGATGTCATAGACTGTGGTGATGTCATAGACTGATGATGTCATAGACTGTGATGATGTCATAGACTGATGATGTCATAGACTGGTGATGTCATAGACTGATGTCATAGACTGTGGTGATGTCATAGACTGTGATGATGTCATAGACTGATGATGTCATAGACTGTGGTGATGTCATAGACTGATGATGTCATAGACTGTGATGATGTCACAGACTGATGATGTCATAGACTGTGATAATGTCAGACTGATGATGTCATAGACTGTGGTGATGTCATAGACTGTGATGATGTCATAGACTGATGATGTCATAGACTGTGGTGATGTCATAGACTGATGATGTCACAGACTGTGATGATGTCACAGACTGTGATGATGTCACAGACTGTGATGATGTAACAGACTGATGTCACAGACTGATGATGTCACAGACTGACAAGGGTGGAAAGTAACGAATTACATTTACTCACGTTACTGTAATTGAGTCGTTTTTATGAGTACTTTGTAATTTTCTAAGTAGTTTTTGAAACAGGTATTTTTACTTTTACTCGAGTACATTTTAAGCCAAGTATTTTACTTCGCTACATTGAAAGCCGCCCACGTTACTGAGTAAAATAATATCGATAGGGGCAAAAAATAAAATGCGGGGAAAAAATCTGCCAGACCTGAAAGAAAATTGCATTGCGCGGGTTTGCGTGCGGCAATTCCATTGTATCACAATCTGAATCAAGGCGTTGGAACAAGATGGCCAGTGCGGAGGTCATAATAATAACAGAAGCTGACCGCATCAGCGGCACAAGGAGCGAGCTGTTTTTTCAGCTCTTCTAGTTTATGCAAATTAGCCATGTGGTTTTAAGTTTCGCTTCTGTATAACCTAAACAAATGTGCGCAAAGCTGCATTAAACACATTATTATCTGAGTCCTCCTCGTAGGAAATAAAAATCCAAACTTAAATTATCCACCCGCAACTAATTAAAAATGCGTCTGCTTCTGTGTTCCGTCGTCATTTTATCGCGTGTACCGCTTGTACCAGTCTCATCAGCCGTGAAAGCAAATGAATCTGCCCATGTAGCATTAAGCGTTCTGTTTTCTTCAGAAACTTTTCTTTTCTTGGATTTATCATCATTGGGCCGAAAATCTGGAGCCGCGGGTTGCAGACCCCTGTCCTAGATTCATTATCCCATATATCTTCAGCTCCTAGACGAATTAAATGGTAGTGCTGTCACATTTAGTTTACCACAGTTTATGTCTATTTAAGACTGCATTTATGTGCAGCAACATTATGAAAAAAACTGCAGTTTTACTGTAGTTTTTTTTTTTTATTTAATTGAAAGTAACTAAGTAACTTTTACTCAAAGTACATTTGAAATGAAGTAATTTTTTAATTTTACTCGAGTACACTTTCAGACGGGTACTTTTACTTGAGTAGGATTTAAGCAAAGTAAAGATACTTTTACTTAATTACAATTTTTCAGTACTTTTTCCACCTCTGCAGACTGATGATGTCATAGACTGTGGTGATGTCATAGACTGTGATGATGTCATAGACTGATGATGTCATAGACTGTGGTGATGTCATAGACTGATGATGTCACAGACTGATGATGTCACAGACTGTGATGATGTCACAGACTGATGATGTCACAGACTGTGATGTCAGAGACTGATGATGTCACAGACTGATGATGTCACAGACTGTGATGTCAGAGACTGATGATGTCACAGACTGATGATGTCATAGACTGATGATGTCACAGACTGATGATGTCATAGACTGTGATGATGTCACAGACTGATGATGTCATAGACTGTGGTGATGTCATAGACTGTGATAATGTCATAGACTAATGATGATGTCACAGACTGATGATGTCACAGACTGATGTCATAGACTGTGATAATGTCATAGACTGATGATGTCATAGACTGTGGTGATGTCATAGACTGTGATGATGTCATAGACTGGTGATGTCATAGACTGATGATGTCATAGACTGTGATGATGTCATAGACTGATGATGTCATAGACTGGTGATGTCATAGACTGATGATGTCATAGACTGTGGTGATGTCATAGACTGGTGATGTCATAGACTGATGATGTCATAGACTGTGATGATGTCATAGACTGTGGTGATATCATAGACTGATGATGTCATAGACTGATGATGTCATAGACTGTGGTGATGTCATAGACTGATGATGTCATAGACTGATGATGTCACAGACTGTGATGATGTAACAGACTGATGTCACAGACTGATGATGTCACATACTGATGATGTCACAGACTGACAAGGGTGGAAAGTAACGAATTACATTTACTCACGTTACTGTAATTGAGTCGTTTTTATGAGTACTTTGTAATTTTCTAAGTAGTTTTTGAAACAGGTATTTTTACTTTTACTCGAGTACATTTTAAGCCAAGTATTTTACTTCGCTACATTGAAAGCCGCCCACGTTACTGAGTAAAATAATATCGATAGGGGCAAAAAATAAAATGCGGGGAAAAAATCTGCCGGACCTGAAAGGAAATTGCATTGCGCGGGTTTGCGTGCGGCAATTCCATTGTATCACAATCTGAATCAAGGCGTTGGAACAAGATGGCCAGTGCGGAGGTCATAATAATAACAGAAGCTGACCGCATCAGCGGCACAAGGAGCAGCTGTTTTTTCAGCTCTTCTAGTTTATGCAAATTAGCCATGTGGTTTTAAGTTTCGCTTCTGTATAACGTAAACAAATGTGCGCAAAGCTGCATTAAACACATTATTATTTGAGTCCTCCTCGTAGGAAATAAAAATCCAAACTTAAATTATCCACCCGCAGCGAATTAAAAATGCGTCTGCTTCTGTGTTCCGTCGTCATTTTATCGCGTGTACCACGTGTACCAGTCTCATCAGCCGTGAAAGCAAATGAATCTGCCCACGTAGCATTAAGCGTTCTGTTTTCTTCAGAAACTTTTCTTTTCTTGGATTTATCATCATTGGGCCGAAAATCATACTGCTGATGTAGGTGCCGGTAAGTCCGGGCTGCCCGTGTGTGCCGGGTGACGCACATCGGCGGCTTTGACGCGTGTTTTGAGCGACAAAAATATTATAAACTTTTTATTTAAATGTTACAAGATTACCATTATCTACAATTTTAGATTTACATTTAAAAACGAACAAACTAAAATAAAAATACAATGTAATTAAATACTCATTATTATTTTCCAAAGTCACAGGAAACCATGACAGAACAATGAAAGAGCCACATGCGGCTCTGGAGCCGCGGGTTGCAGACCCCTGTCCTAGATTCATTATCCCATATATCTTCAGCTCCTAGAGGAATTAAATGGTAGTGCTGTCACATTTAGTTTACCACAGTTTATGTCTATTTAAGACTGCATTTATGTGCAGCAACATTATGAAAAAAACTGCATTTTTACTGTAGTTTTTTTTATTTATTTAATTGAAAGTAACTAAGTAACTTTTGCTCAAAGTACATTTGAAATGAAGTAATTTTTAAATTTTACTCGAGTACACTTTCAGACGGGTACTTTTACTTTTACTTGAGTAGGATTTAAGCAAAGTAAAGATACTTTTACTTAATTACAATTTTTCAGTACTTTTTCCACCTCTGCAGACTGATGATGTCATAGACTGTGGTGATGTCATAGACTGTGATGATGTCATAGACTGATGATGTCATAGACTGTGGTGATGTCATAGACTGATGATGTCATAGACTGATGATGTCATAGACTGTGATGATGTCACAGGCTGATGATGTCACAGACTGTGATGTCAGAGACTGATGATGTCACAGACTGATGATGTCATAGACTGATGATGTCACAGACTGATGATGTCATAGACTGATGATGTCACAGACTGTGATGATGTCACAGACTGATGATGTCATAGACTGTGATAATGTCATAGACTAATGATGATGTCACAGACTGATGATGTCATAGACTGATGATGTCATAGACTGTGATGATGTCATAGACTGATGATGTCATAGACTGTGATGATGTCATAGACTGATGATGTCATAGACTGGTGATGTCATAGACTGATGATGTCATAGACTGTGCTGATGTCATAGACTGATGATGTCATAGACTGTGGTGATGTCATAGACTGATGATGTCACAGACTGATGATGTCACAGACTGTGATGATGTCACAGACTGTGATGATGTAACAGACTGATGTCACAGACTGATGATGTCACAGACTGATGATGTCACAGACTGACAAGGGTGGAAAGTAACGAATTACATTTACTCACGTTACTGTAATTGAGTCGTTTTTATGAGTACTTTGTAATTTTCTAAGTAGTTTTTGAAACAGGTATTTTTACTTTTACTCGAGTACATTTTAAGCCAAGTATTTTACTTCGCTACATCGAAAGCCGCCCACGTTACTGAGTAAAATAATATCGATAGGGGCAAAAAATAAAATGCGGGGAAAAAATCTGCCGGACCTGAAAGGAAATTGCATTGCGCGGGTTTGCGTGCGGCAATTCCATTGTATCACAATCTGAATCAAGGCGTTGGAACAAGATGGCCAGTGCGGAGGTCATAATAATAACAGAAGCTGACCGCATCAGCGGCACAAGGAGTGAGCTGTTTTTTCAGCTCTTCTAGTTTATGCAAATTAGCCATGTGGTTTTAAGTTTCGCTTCTGTATAACATAAACAAATGTGCGCAAAGCTGCATTAAACACATTATTATTTGAGTCCTCCTCGTAGGAAATAAATATCCAAACTTAAATTATCCACCTGCAGCGAATTAAAAATGCTTCTGCTTCTGTGTTCCGTCATCATTTTATCGCGTGTACCGCGTGTACCAGTCTCATCAGCCGGGAAAGCAAATGAATCTGCCCACGTAGCATTAAGCGTTCTGTTTTCTTCAGAAACTTTTCTTTTCTTGGATTTATCATCATTGGGCCGAAAATCATACTGCTGATGTAGGTGCCGGTAAGTCCGGGCTGCCCGTGTGTGCCGGGTGACACACATCGGCAGCTTTGACGCACGTTTTGAGCGACAAAAATATTATAAATTTTTTATTTAAATGTTACAAGATTACCATTATCTACAATTTTAGATTTACATTTAAAAACGAACAAACTAAAATAAAAATACAATGTAATTAAATACTCATTTATGTGCAGCAACATTATGAAAAAAACTGCATTTTTACTGTAGTTTTTTTTATTTATTTAATTGAAAGTAACTAAGCAACGTTTACTCAAAGTACATTTGAAATGAAGTAATTTTTTAATTTTACTCGAGTACACTTTCAGACGGGTACTTTTACTTTTACTTGAGTAGGATTTAAGCAAAGTAAAGATATTTTTACTTAATTACAATTTTTCAGTACTTTTTCCACCACTGCAGACTGATGATGTCACAGACTGTGGTGATGTCACAGACTGATGATGTCACAGACTCTAATGATGTCACAGACTGATGATGTCACAGACTGATGATGTCACAGACTGTGATGATGTCAGACTGATGATGTCACAGACTGTGATGTCACAGACTGATGATGTCATAGACTGTGATGATGTCACAGACTGATGATGTCATAGACTGTGGTGATGTCATAGACTGATGATGTCATAGACTGTGATGATGTCACAGACTGATGATGTCATAGACTGTGGTGATGTCATAGACTGTGATGATGTCATAGACTGATGATGTCATAGACTGATGATGTCATAGACTGTGATGATGTCACAGACTGATGATGTCATAGACTGTGATAATGTCAGACTGATGATGTCATAGACTGTGGTGATGTCATAGACTGTGATGATGTCAGACTGATGATGTCATAGACTGTGGTGATGTCATAGACTGATGATGTCATAGACTGATGATGTCACAGACTGTGATGATGTCACAGACTGATGATGTCACAGACTGACAAGGGTGGAAAGTAACGAATTACATTTACTCACGTTACTGTAATTGAGTCGTTTTTATGAGTACTTTGTAATTTTCTAAGTAGTTTTTGAAACAGGTATTTTTACTTTTACTCGAGTACATTTTAAGCCAAGTATTTTACTTCGCTACATTGAAAGCCGCCCACGTTACTGAGTAAAATAATATCGATAGGGGCAAAAAATAAAATGCGGGGAAAAAATCTGCCGGACCTGAAAGGAAATTGCATTGCGCGAGTTTGCGTGCGGCAATTCCATTGTATCACAATCTGAATCAAGGCGTTGGAACAAGATGGCCAGTGCGGAGGTCATAATAATAACAGAAGCTGACCGCATCAGCGGCACAAGGAGCGAGCTGTTTTTTCAGCTCTTCTAGTTTATGCAAATTAGCCATGTGGTTTTAAGTTTCGCTTCTGTATAACGTAAACAAATGTGCGCAAAGCTGCATTAAACACATTATTATCTGAGTCCTCCTCGTAGGAAATAAAAATCCAAACTTAAATTATCCACCCGCAACTAATTAAAAATGCGTCTGCTTCTGTGTTCCGTCGTCATTTTATCGCGTGTACCGCATGTACCAGTCTCATCAGCCGTGAAAGCAAATGAATCTGCCCATGTAGCATTAAGCGTTCTGTTTTTTTCAGAAACTTTTCTTTTCTTGGATTTATCATCATTGGGCCGAAAATCTGGAGCCGCGGGTTGCAGACCCCTGTCCTAGATTCATTATCCCATATATCTTCAGCTCCTAGAGGAATTAAATGGTAGTGCTGTCACATTTAGTTTACCACAGTTTATGTCTATTTAAGACTGCATTTATGTGCAGCAACATTATGAAAAAAACTGCAGTTTTACTGTAGTTTTTTTTTTTATTTAATTGAAAGTAACTAAGTAACGTTTACTCAAAGTACATTTGAAATGAAGTAATTTTTTAATTTTACCCGAGTACACTTTCAGACGGGTACTTTTACTTGAGTAGGATTTAAGCAAAGTAAAGATACTTTTACTTAATTACAATTTTTCAGTACTTTTTCCACCTCTGCAGACTGATGATGTCATAGACTGTGGTGATGTCATAGACTGTGGTGATGTCATAGACTGATGATGTCATAGACTGATGATGTCACAGACTGTGATGATGTCACAGACTGATGATGTCACAGACTGTGATGTCAGAGACTGATGATGTCACAGACTGATGATGTCACAGACTGTGATGTCAGAGACTGATGATGTCACAGAATGATGATGTCACAGACTGATGATGTCATAGACTGATGATGTCATAGACTGTGATGATGTCACAGACTGATGATGTCATAGACTGTGGTGATGTCATAGACTGTGATAATGTCATAGACTAATGATGATGTCACAGACTGATGATGTCATAGACTGTGATGATGTCATAGACTGTGGTGATGTCATAGACTGATGATGTCATAGACTGATGATGTCATAGACTGTGGTGATGTCATAGACTGATGATGTCATAGACTGATGATGTCACAGACTGTGATGATGTCACAGACTGATGTCACAGACTGATGATGTCACAGACTGATGATGTCACAGACTGATGATGTCACAGACTGACAAGGGTGGAAAGTAACGAATTACATTTACTCACGTTACTGTAATTGAGTCGTTTTTATGAGTACTTTGTAATTTTCTAAGTAGTTTTTGAAACAGGTATTTTTACTTTTACTCGAGTACATTTTAAGCCAAGTATTTTACTTCGCTACATTGAAAGCCGCCCACGTTACTGAGTAAAATAATATCGATAGGGGCAAAAAATAAAATGCGGGGAAAAAATCTGCCGGACCTGAAAGGAAATTGCATTGCGCAAGTTTGCGTGCGGCAATTCCATTGTATCACAATCTGAATCAAGGCGTTGGAACAAGATGGCCAGTGCGGAGGTCATAATAATAACAGAAGCTGACCGCATCAGCGGCACAAGGAGCGAGCTGTTTTTTCAGCTCTTCTAGTTTATGCAAATTAGCCATGTGGTTTTAAGTTTCGCTTCTGTATAACGTAAACAAATGTGCGCAAAGCTGCATTAAACACATTATTATTTGAGTCCTCCTCGTAGGAAATAAAAATCCAAACTTAAATTATCCACCCGCAGCGAATTAAAAATGCGTCTGCTTCTGTGTTCCGTCGTCATTTTATCGCGTGTACCGCGTGTACCAGTCTCATCAGCCGTGAAAGCAAATGAATCTGCCCACGTAGCATTAAGCGTTCTGTTTTCTTCAGAAACTTTTCTTTTCTTGGATTTATCATCATTGGGCCGAAAATCATACTGCTGATGTAGGTGCCGGTAAGTCCGGGCTGCCAGTGTGTGCCGGGTGACGCACATCGGCGGCTTTGACGCACGTTTTGAGCGACAAAAATATTAAAAACTTTTTATTTAAATGTTACAAGATTACCATTATCTACAATTTTAGATTTACATTTAAAAACGAACAAACTAAAATAAAAATACAATGTAATTAAATACTCATTTATGTGCAGCAACATTATGAAAAAACCTGCATTTTTACTGTAGTTTTTTTTATTTATTTAATTGAAAGTAACTAAGCAACTTTTCCTCAAAGTACATTTGAAATGAAGTAATTTTTTTATTTTACTCGAGTACACTTTCAGACGGGTACTTTTACTTTTACTTGAGTAGGATTTAAGCAAAGTAAAGATATTTTTACTTAATTACAATTTTTCAGTACTTTTTCCACCACTGCAGACTGATGATGTCACAGACTGTGGTGATGTCACAGACTGATGATGTCACAGACTCTGATGATGTCACAGACTGATGATGTCACAGACTGATGATGTCACAGACTGTGATGATGTCAGACTGATGATGTCACAGACTGTGATGATGTCACAGACTGATGATGTCATAGACTGTGGTGATGTCATAGACTGATGATGTCATAGACTGTGATGATGTCACAGACTGATGATGTCATAGACTGTGATGTCATAGACTGATGATGTCATAGACTGTGGTGATGTCATAGACTGTGATGATGTCATAGACTGATGATGTCATAGACTGTGGTGATGTCATAGACTGATGATGTCATAGACTGATGATGTCACAGACTGTGATGATGTCACAGACTGTGATGATGTAACAGACTGATGTCACAGACTGATGATGTCACAGACTGATGATGTCACAGACTGACAAGGGTGGAAAGTAACGAATTACATTTACTCACGTTACTGTAATTGAGTCGTTTTTATGAGTACTTTGTAATTTTCTAAGTAGTTTTTGAAACAGGTATTTTTACTTTTACTCGAGTACATTTTAAGCCAAGTATTTTACTTCGCTACATTGAAAGCCGCCCACGTTACTGAGTAAAATAATATCGATAGGGGCAAAAAATAAAATGCGGGGAAAAAATCTGCCGGACCTGAAAGGAAATTGCATTGCGCGAGTTTGCGTGCGGCAATTCCATTGTATCACAATCTGAATCAAGGCGTTGGAACAAGATGGCCAGTGCGGAGGTCATAATAATAACAGAAGCTGACCGCATCAGCGGCACAAGGAGCGAGCACTTTTTTCAGCTCTTCTAGTTTATGCAAATTAGCCATGTGGTTTTAAGTTTCGCTTCTGTATAACCTAAACAAATGTGCGCAAAGCTGCATTAAACACATTATTATTTGAGTCCTCCTCGTAGGAAATAAAAATCCAAACTTAAATTATCCACCCGCAACTAATTAAAAATGCGTCTGCTTCTGTGTTCCGTCGTCATTTTATCGCGTGTACCGCGTGTACCAGTCTCATCAGCCGTGAAAGCAAATGAATCTGCCCATGTAGCATTAAGCGTTCTGTTTTCTTCAGAAACTTTTCTTTTCTTGGATTTATCATCATTGGGCCGAAAATCTGGAGCCGCGGGTTGCAGACCCCTGTCCTAGATTCATTATCCCATATATCTTCAGCTCCTAGAGGAATTAAATGGTAGTGCTGTCACATTTAGTTTACCACAGTTTATGTCTATTTAAGACTGCATTTATGTGCAGCAACATTATGAAAAAAACTGCAGTTTTACTGTAGTTTTTTTTTTTTTTTTTTTAATTGAAAGTAACTAAGTAACTTTTACTCAAAGTACATTTGAAATGAAGTAATTTTTTAATTTTACTCGAGTACACTTTCAGACGGGTACTTTTACTTGAGTAGGATTTAAGCAAAGTAAAGATACTTTTACTTAATTACAATTTTTCAGTACTTTTTCCACCTCTGCAGACTGATGATGTCATAGACTGTGGTGATGTCATAGACTGTGATGATGTCATAGACTGATGATGTCATAGACTGATGATGTCATAGACTGTGGTGATGTCATAGACTGATGATGTCATAGACTGATGATGTCACAGACTGATGATGTCACAGACTGTCAAGGGTGGAAAGTAACGAATTACATTTACTCACGTTACTGTAATTGAGTCGTTTTTATGAGTACTTTGTAATTTTCTAAGTAGTTTTTGAAACAGGTATTTTTACTTTTACTCGAGTACATTTTAAGCCAAGTATTTTACTTCGCTACATTGAAAGCCGCCCACATTACTGAGTAAAATAATATCGATAGGGGCAAAAAATAAAATGGGGGGAAAAAATCTGCCAGACCTGAAAGAAAATTGCATTGCGCGGGTTTGCGTGCGGCAATTCCATTGTATCACAATCTGAATCAAGGCGTTGGAACAAGATGGCCAGTGCGGAGGTCATAATAATAACAGAAGCTGACCGCATCAGCGGCACAAGGAGCGAGCTGTTTTTTCAGCTCTTCTAGTTTATGCAAATTAGCCATGTGGTTTTAAGTTTCGCTTCTGTATAACGTAAACAAATGTGCGCAAAGCTGCATTAAACACATTATTATTTGAGTCCTCCTCGTAGGAAATAAAAATCCAAACTTAAATTATCCACCCGCAGCGAATTAAAAATGCGTCTGCTTCTGTGTTCCGTCGTCATTTTATCGCGTGTACCACGTGTACCAGTCTCATCAGCCGTGAAAGCAAATGAATCTGCCCACGTAGCATTAAGCGTTCTGTTTTCTTCAGAAACTTTTCTTTTCTTGGATTTATCATCATTGGGCCGAAAATCATACTGCTGATGTAGGTGCCGGTAAGTCCGGGCTGCCAGTGTGTGCCGGGTGACGCACATCGGCGGCTTTGACGCACGTTTTGAGCGACAAAAATATTAAAAACTTTTTATTTAAATGTTACAAGATTACCATTATCTACAATTTTAGATTTACATTTAAAAACGAACAAACTAAAATAAAAATACAATGTAATTACCGTATTTTCCGGACTATTGAGCGCACCTGAATATAAGCCGCATCAACTAAATTTTCAAAGAATTTAATTTTTGTACATATATAGGCCGCACCTGTCTATAAGCCGCAGGTGTCCACGTCTTCAAGAAGTTTTCAAGTTCGGACCATCTGCTTGTATTGCCTCTGAAAGCTTTTGTCGTCTTTTTGCATTGAGTCAGTTCGTCACGCTGCCGTCGCCAGCGTCTCACCATCGACTCATCGATGCCGCGCTCACGTGCAGCAGCTCTGTTTCCTTCTTTGACAGACAGATCAATTGTCTTTAACTTCAAAGCTGCATCATATGCATTTCTTCGTATGTTTTCCATGAGGAGGGTGTATGCATGAAGCACAAAATAACTGTTCAAAACAAAATCAAACGAGCATCTTCCTCAGCACATCATCTCTTCACCTGTCTGTTTCGCTCTTGCGCCCCGTCACTTGGCGCTCTACAGCGCATGTCTCGAGCAGAAAGAGCCGCTGTCCTGTCTGGGATCATGTCAGTGTCTTGTATCATGTCAGTGTCTTGTAGGATTTCAACAGGATTTCAGGCTCTCCCGGGGGTCGGGGTTAGTTGTATCGATCATGTATGAGTGGATGTCCAGCTACTGAAGTTTGAGACGTTTCGTCTCGTCATTTACGCCTCACCTGCATTTAACACATACGGGTCATTAAGACGTATCCCACTCACTAATGTTCATTTAGCAGCAGAACTTATTTTATCACGCAGCGATAAACTGTTTTAGTGCTGACAACAGCACTAGCGAGTGTTCTAACTAACCCTAACCCATGTTCACCGCACAGACAGCGGCGCTTTCTGCACTCAAGCTGCGCGCGCATCCGCTGTGTTCATAGACGAATAATCCGTCCATATATGAGCCGCATCGGTGTATAAGCCGCAGGGTTCAAAGTGTGAGAAAAAAGTAGCGGCTTATAGTCCGGAAAATACGGTAAATACTCATTATTATTTTCCAAAGTCACAGGAAACCATGACAGAACGATGAAAGAGCCACATGCGGCTCTGGAGCCGCGGGTTGCCGACCCCTGTCCTAGATTCATTATCCCATATATCTTCAGCTCCTAGAGGAATTAAATGGTAGTGCGTCACATTTAGTTTACCACAGTTTATGTCTATTTAAGACTGCATTTATGTGCAGCAACATTATGAAAAAACCTGCATTTTTACTGTAGTTTTTTTTTTTTATTGAAAGTAACTAAGTAACTTTTACTCAAAGTACATTTGAAATGAAGTAATTTTTTACTTTTACTCGAGTACATTTTCAGACGGTACTTTTACTTTTACTTAATTACAATTTTTCAGTACTTTTTCCACCTCTGCTACTTTCATACATCTCAAAAAATGTAATTGTTTGATACTATAATATAAATTAACTGAAGAAAATAGAGCCCAAGCAACCACTAGGGCAGATATGTGTACCAACTGAGGTATGCCAGCTCATCCAGGTAGTACAGCTCTTCAGTTTGCGGGTTTGCCTAATTCAGAGATCCATTTTATCCACATTTTTGTCCTTCTTTAGATAATTTCTTGTTTAGAACTAAAGTTGAAATAATGTAGTCCACTGTTAGACCTGGTTTAGCCCTAGATTAGACCTGGATTAGTCCTGAAACAGACTTGGTTGAGATCAGGTGGTACTCAGAAAGTCAAATCTTTTCTTTTATTTGGTGGTACATGGTGTGTAAAGTTTGAGAGCCACCGTGAAAAGCTGAATAAACTTGCTTTAGAAAAATAAAATACATACAGCGCCTTGAAAAAGTATCCAACCCCCTTGAACTTTTCCACAATTTCTCACATTATGACCACAAACATAAATATATTTCATTTAGCTTTAATGTGAAAAACCAACACAAAGTTGCACACAATTGTGAAGCAGAAGGGCAGTCATACATGAGTAAATTTTTTTTTTACAAATAAAAAACTGAAAAATATGGCGTGCAATATTATCCAACCCCTCTGAGTCAATATTTTGTGGAACCGCCTTTTGCTGCAATTACAGCTGCAAGTCTCTTTGGGTATGTCTCTACCAGCTTTGCACATCTTGAGACTGAAATTTTTGCCCATTCTTCTTTGCAAAATAGCTCCAGCTCAGTCAGATTAGATGGAGAGCGTTTGTGAACAGCAGTTTTCAGATCATGCCACAGATTCTCGATTGGATTTAGGTCTGGGCTTTGACTGGGCCATTCTAAGACATGAATATGTTTTGTTTTAAACCATTCCATTGTAGCCTTGGCTTTATGTTTGGGGTCGTTGTCCTGCTGAAACATGAACCTCCGCCCCAGTCTCAAGTGTTTTGCAGACTCCAATAGGTTTTCTTCCAATATTGCCCTGTATTTGGCTCCATCCATCTTCCCATCAACTCTGACCATATTCCCTGTCCCTGCTGAAGAAAAGCACCCCCAGAGCATGATGCTGCCACCTCCATATTTGACAGTGGGGATGGTGTGTTTAGAGTCATGAGCAGTGTTAGGTTTCCGCCACACATAGTGTTTTGCATTTTGGCCAAAAAGTTCAATTTTGGTCTCATCTGACCAGAGCACCTTCTTCCACATGGTTGCTGTGTCCCCCACATGGCTTTTGGCAAACTGCAAACGGGATTTCTTGTGGCTTTCTTCTTGCCACTCTTCCATAAAGGCCAGATTTGTGTAGTGCACGACTAATAGTTGTCCTGTTGACAGATTCCCCAACCTGAGCTGTGGATCTTTGCAGTTCCTCCAGAGTCACCATGGGCCTCTTGGCTGCATCTCTGACCAGTGCTCTCCTTGTTCGGACTGTAAGTTTAAGTGGACGCCCTGGTCTTGGTAGGTTTGCAGTTGTGCCATACTCCTTCCATTTTTGGATGATGGTGTAAACAGTGCTCCGTGAGATGTTTAGAGCCTTGGAAATCTTTTTATAACCTAATCCTGCTTTATACTTCTCCACAACTTTATCCCTGACCTGTATGGTGTGTTCTTTGGACTTCATGGTGCTGACTGCTCCCCAATACTCTCAAACAAACCTCTGAGGTTTTTACAGAACAGCTGCATTTATACTGAGAGTAGATTACACACAGGTGGACTCTATTTAATCGTTAGGTCAACATTGGATCCTTCTAAAGCCTCTAAAAGCAACGTGTTGCACTCAGAAAAAAAGGGGGTTGGATAATATTGCACACCCACTTTTCAGCTTTTTATTTGTAAAAAAAAATTAGATCATGTATGACTGTCCTTCTGCTTCACAATTGTGTGCAACTTTGTGTTGGTCTTTCACACAAAGGTTCAATGAAATATATTTATGTTTGTGGTCATAATGTGAGAAAATGTAGAAAAGTTCAAGGGGGTTGGATACTTTTTCAAGGCACTGTATATGTAATAATGTTTCATTTTGTATTGATGACAAATACTTTAAAGGTGCACCATGTAACATTTTGGTTGGGGGCTGTCACCTGCTTATTTCTATGGATATGTCTTTCTTGTTCTGCCTGGAATGTTCCACAGTATGACATTAAACAGCTCTTCTCTACATTTATTCAATTACAGATTACAGATTCTGACTGTCAGTGGTGTTGTCTCTCCACAGATCTGACCTGTAACTTGGCCTGGTTTAGTCTCCATGAAGATAGGAAGGTTTAATACCATACTATGAAACATTCCAGACAAAGCAATAACATTTCGATGAAGAAAAGCATTTGACGGGCCATCTACCAGAAAAGTTACACAATGCACCTTTAAATTACCTAAAAACTTAAACCTAAAAACAGAAATGTCCAAAATGTGTATATATTTTGAATCAGTTTAGCAGTCGCTGACTGAGTAACATGAGCATGCAGCTCCTCCCCTGATATGACTTTTACTTTACAGTGTAATGACTCCATTTAATCATACAGTGGCAGTATATTTTTATGTGGCACTTGAGGACAATAAGAATGGACACAGAATAAAGTGCAGCTTGCTCCGACACTTATCGCCCACGGTTAATTTAAACAGCAGTGTGAGGGTCTTTGTTTGAGGCTCGGGGGAGGACTAAGCAGGATGTCGTCTTTTATCTGCTGATGACGGATCTTTAAAAAGTGCAGAGTCACCATTTTCCTCTACTGACTGTATAATGTGGGATATAAGTTTTTAATCATTTATTCATTAGCTTTCATTTCTTTAAAGGGCTCATATTACACTATTTTCTGATCTATGTTATAAAGTTTGTTTTCTTATCAAAAATATACCTAGAGTTGTGTTTTGGTCATGCTCTTCTCTCAAAAGGAAAACACTATGTTCCACCTTATGATGTCATGTGGGAATACAGGAGGTGCTCCACTGTGTTTTTAAATTCCATACACCTTCACTAGAATCATTTGAATAATTGCAGACCTGGAATTGCTAATCTCTATTGAACAGTGCAAAATGTAGCTGTTAATTTGAAAAATACAGCTTCATGACATCACAAGGTGGAACAGAGCATTTTGAGTTTTTGGAGAAAGGATTACTCAAACACGTGTGAATGAAACAAAACACAACTCCAGGTATGTTTCTGAGGAAGGATGAAAGAAAGAACATGGCTTAAAGCTCACAAGCGTCAATTTTGCGTCAACATTGGATCTTTAAAGGTTCACTATGTACCTTCCGACAGGGTGGTCCTTTACTAAAAACTTAATCCATTTTGTATTTTTTGTTAAGTTTTTAGATAAATCTTAAAACTTTTTTGTCTGTGTTTACTAATGTGTGTATTGTGTCACCATGGTAACTGCTGAACCATAGCGATACAAAGCATCAAAAGTATCTTTTCCCCCTGATAAAATGCATTGAAAACTTTTTGGTAAATACAACCCAGTGAAATGAGATACAAATGTTCTGCAGATGCCCACCTGTCATAAAGGAGCTGAGGCTGCTTCATCTGATAAACCAGGTGCTTCATGTGGTCCCTGGCAGCCACCACTTCCAGAGGAGGGTCATACTTGTTCACCGCGGAAACCTACACATTTATTTCACTTACTTCTTATTTCACCATACATGTTACGTTATTTTTTGTGATTTCAAATGTGTACCTTTTCTTCTGGTGAAACATTTTCTCGATCCAGAGCTGTTAAATGTTGAAGCAGGAAGACAACAGACAGTCTATAGTCTGGCTGTTCCTGAAAAAAAGAGTTAAAGCTTCACTACGTAACTTTTCTCATGGAGGGTATGCTGTCTAATTCTGTTCAGCATGTTATAGCTTTGTTTGAGATGATCCACAATATGGCATTAAAAATATCTATCTCCACAGTAAGAAATAATGCATGTTTTCTAAGTATTGTTGAGCAAAGCCTGTGAGGTGACTGTTGTTGTGGTACTGAGCAAGAGAAAAACGAATTGAATTGGAATTGAAATGTGATAGCGTGCCAGTGGTCAGAGGCTGTACTTACAAGTCATTGTGGTACTCACCCACACAGGGTTTTGCAGTAAATTCAGGTCTCTCAGAAGTAAAAGATTACATATGTGTCTACACTCCTGGATTTCATTTATCTGGGAAAAATACATACCATACATACTGTTACTTAGGGCTGCAAGACTCATCACAGTTAGAATGGTCATAGTTAGCAAATCACAAAGGCAGAAATTATTAATATATCTACAAACAACATATTCTACCAGGTTATATTAAAAAAAACTAACCCTTTACTTTAACTAGCTAAATTAGACAACCACAAACATGTGCTGATTCTTGCATTGGTTTAGCGGTTCATATAAAGGTGTACTATGTAACTGTTTAGGTGAAGGGTATGCCACCTGCTTGTCTCCATGGAAATTGCCTGAATGTTCCACGATCTGGAGTAAACACATCTACCTTGCAGTTATTCCATTACAGATATATTAATTGCTATAGAAGCATTACTGTGAGCGGAGTCTCCAGAGACGTGGAACTGACATGCACCATCTGCTTGTCTCAGTGAAGATGGAGAAGTTTAATGCCATGATGTGGAACATTCCAAGCAGAGCAATAACGTCCATAGAGACAAGCAGGAGGCATACCCTCCACCAGAAAAGTTACATAGTGCACCACAACTGCTGTATTTGAGCAAAATGGATCTTTCCCCAGTACAGATATATTGTTTAAGCAGCTCTTGAGGTTCAAATAAGTCTTCTGTGTGCTGTCTGCATCTAATTAGAAAGCGATTTATAGTCCGATAATCAGGAAGTATGTGTTAGCATGCTAAGTGTTATTAGCTTTACTGTCACTGCAAAAAGAGAGAAAAGAGAGTTGTGAAAAGTGCTTGTAAACTCATCACTGTGACTAATTATGTTTGGAATGTATAAGGTAAGTGAGGAATAACTTGGGACCTCTGCAAACTGTTTAAAATGAACTACTTCTGTTTTTCAGATAGTAAAAATCAGGTACAGCGCCTTTAATGCTCCTGAATGTGTTTAAAATAATAAAAATACTTTAGCTGTACTGTCTTTGATTAAGTGATGTTGTGTAGTCCAGTTTTCCACGTGGTGAAGCTGAAGTCAGAGTGTGTACCATGTTTTTCTCCAGGTTGAGGAGGCAGAGCACGTGGAGCTTCTGCAGGCCAGACAGACTGGAGATCTGGTTGTGAGACAGGTCCAGTATCTGCAGATTCAACTGATTCTCAAGTCCTTCAATCTTCATCAACTTGTTCCCACTCTGTATTTGGAAAAATAACACACCAACCTATTAGTGCATATGAGACAGGTTTTCATCTTTTTCTGATCATCACTTGGTTTAGTGGGATAGTACCTGTGTCAAATATTCATTATAGTTTTACATCAGTGTAAAGAGGCAGTTTGTTGAAAAAAATCTTATCATAACTATTGTAAATTATCTATGAGTCCTGACCCTTGTTAACATTATGGTTGCTGGATAAGAGTTATGGACCTGTGTTTGTTATATCTGTTGCTCATGTCCAACCAGAAAGTAAAATTATGAACTTAACCAAAATGAAAATACTAAACAAGATTTTTCTTCAAATCGTAAATATAGTAGTGATGTTAACGATGTTTTATTGAAATGAGTAATCTAACGTCTGTCATATGTACTTAAGTATCCACACAGGTACATGTAGTGCAGTACTGGCTCCGTTTGCTGTTTTATGCTCAGTGATTCACACTAATCAATTTTGCAGACTTGCCCCGGTGTCTCTGCGGGGCGCCTGAACTCTCCCCCTGCTCTGAGGAGCCTGACAAACCTGCTGCTCGCCTCTAAACCCTGACAGGTGTAGACTGACAGGCGCACAGCTGCTGAAGAACCAGCACAGCATGCTAGCAAAGGAGAAAAAAAAAAGGAGAAGATGGCCATTAAGGATAAAAGAAAAACTCCTGTGACTTATTATGGTATGCGGGCTGCTGGGGTCTGGTGAGTAGGCAATGTGAAGCTCTTAGTTCACTTATTATTCTTAAAGCAACACCACGTAACTTTCAGGTATGATTGCATCGAAATGTAAAGTTAAGCGTAAACCATACTTTGGAACATTCTTCATGGAGATATTTTTAAGTTAAATACCTCACAGAAGCTATCATTTTCTATTGTGAGAAACCACTGTTTAACTGAAGTCTAACCTGGGGCTCAGACTGCTCACAGCGCAGCTCAGATAAAGTATTCAGACCAATTAAAACTGAGCTCAGAACACACGCCGAGCAGCGCAGTCGTCCTCTGTCTTTGCCTCTGTAATCTAGAATTTGTAGTAGCCCATCAGCTCAATTTTATTTATTTTTTTCTGATCGACGTTATAATGTTGTTTCCTCATCACAAACATACCTGGAGTTGTGTTTTGTTTCATTCACACATGTTTAACACACAAACCCTGCATATTCAGGCTGAGTTCTTCTCTCAAACTGAAAACACTCTGTTCCACCTTGTGATGTCATGTCATACAGGAAGTGCTCCACTGTGTTTTTAAACTCCATACACCTTCATTAGAATCATCTGGGTAATTTCAGCCCTGGAATTGCTAATCTCTACTGAATTAAAGATAAAAGGGAGCTGTTAACATGAAAACTACAGCTTCATGACATCACAAGGTGGAACAGAACATTTTGAGAGTTGGACATGTAGACAGACTATTAATAAAGGGTTACTCAAACATGTGTGAATGAAACAAAACACCACTCCAAATAGGTTTTTAAGGAGGTAACATTATAACATGACTAAAAACTCACAAGGGTCAATTTTGCATAATATAGGACCTTTTAGCTGAATAGGGTCTAGTAACATAATGAATCAGGTGACTGCAGTCTTTATCTGGAGACTTGAAGAGAACATATTACTTATTACTTTTGGTCTGGTATTTAGTGATAAACAATATTCATCTAACGGGTCCATTGATTTTCTGTTCAAACCTGCAGATCTGACTCTCTGCTGGCCTCGCCTCTCTATACAGTGGCATCTTATGGCAACAAGCATCAGATTTCATATTAAGAACTTACGTATTTAATCCTAATTGAGTCGATTCACATTGCCTGTATAGCTACATCCCTATGGCCTGTCTACTCTTGTCTGGACATACAACGCCTGTTTTGATTCTTTTCCATTGACTAAAGTTGTTATCTTGCTATCTGGCTGCACCTCCACCGACTCGTGCCAAGCTTGACGCCTGGCAGAGGGCTCCTGTCAGTGGGGGTGGGTGACTCCAATGGTCCCTGGCAGCTCTCTGTCAGTTCCACAGTGGGCAGGTGAACAAGCTGGCCAGCAGGAGCGCGCTGTTTGGTGGAGGGGAGATAGGGCGGGACTGAAATGGACACTGGACGGACATTGGGCTTGTTTTTGTTGCTGAGTTTTGAATTGGCTCCAGGTTCTTTTCTTTCTAAACCAGAACAGCTGTTCCTAAAGGGAACTACAGCACAGACAGGAGCGGAGCAGTTAGACCAATGACTGCTGACAATGAGGGAGGCCATGATAAAGGATGGGACAGACACAGAGAGAGGAGAGAGGGAGAGGCGAGAGAGGGGGAGAGAGAAGGCCTGCTGGATACACCATCTGCTGAGTCTAGTGCAGGGGCCAAGGTTTTACTCAAAGTGGAAGTGAAGCCAGAGCTGATTCATGAAGAAAGGGGCAAAAGAACCAAAAGAAACTAAACAGTATGGCTAAACTTCAGTGAATGTTGCACTAAACCTATGGGTTTCAGGGTAATGGAAGAGCCATTGCTAGAAATGAACATTTAGAAAACAAATTTTGTATCTTTTGAACGAGCGAACGTCCTCAAAATGGCATCCATATAAAAGTAACAACAATGATGTGCCTTTTCTATATACTGGAGCTCTTTATAATGTCATTCACTGGTAATTCACTTCCAACACTCAGGAGTAAAAGAGCCTAACTCCTGACTATGGAAGTGGGTAAAGTGTTTTGTCAAATAGTACAACAATAATATAAAATTTAATAGACTATTGCCGTTTAGCTGTCAGATTGTAGATGTTTTAAGTTTATGGTTATATCTCAAAGTTCAAGTCTTTTCTCTCAGCATAAATAAGCAAAAGTGACATTATTCAACCTAAAGGACATAATTGTTGTCTGTTGAAAGGACTTTAAAGCTACCATCTGGAATTAGACTGGCCAGCCCACCCCTGTTGTATTCTCACACCTCACCACTAGATGCTGTCTACGTTACTGCTGTCTGATAGTGCCAGCTTTGGTCTGACAGAAGAAAACCAGAGAGCACAGGTGAGTCTGAACAAAGGCCAGGTGAGGGGGAGGGGGGACAGGTTCTGTCTTTTACTGGTGAAAAAGAATCAAATATAAAACTACATACAGTAGCTTTAAGCCATAAAATTAATATGACAAGTTTGTGGACCCAATCCCTAACAAATAATCATGACAAGGGTCAACATTTGTGGATCACATGTTTGGATATCTCATAAAAACAGTGTTAGAGGCCCCTACCTTCCAGCTGAAATTATTATCATCAAACTAGAAGTGGAAAGTGGACATACCAAGTTGAGTTGAATCAGAGGCGCCTTGTCCATAGAGCTGATCCGTGAGATCTTGTTGTTGGCCAGACTCAGGTGTGTGAGTTTCAAACAGGGCTCCAGTCCACAAATCTCACTCAAGTTATTATCTGTAGCAGCCAGGTGAAGAATAATACACCGAAGAAATTACATTTAACACCGTTTTAATCAAATCTGCAGATCTATAGGTCCAGATAGAAGTTATTGCCATGAATAATGTTGTTTGTGTGATTGAAACAGCACAGCAGGGACAGTGCGATGGAGAATAGACACGTGGATCAATATAAATGCTATTGAAAAGGATACTGTCCAAATTTAGTTTAGCTAAAGATGAAAACTCAGATAGATCCCTCATTTTGGTCATGCGGTTGTGGGAAAAGTTCACCTCCTAAAAAAATTACACAAAACAAAGATGGGTAAAATACATTATAAAGTAAATAAAAAGTTACTGCAGTAAAAATATGACTGTAGAAATGTTATGGAAATACTGTTTAGAGATATGCACATATTGATAGGTTTCAGCTCATTGTTTCTGAGGACCATTTTGACCATTCAAAACCTATAATACCTTGTTTTGCTCTTTTTATCACTCTGAAACCGATGAATACACATATAAGTGGATATTTATAATCGAACAGGCTAGACATAATATATTTTCTTCCAAATAAAAAGAATTAACAACACAGATTTGAAAAAATATTACTTATATCAGGTAGGATGCAAGACACATTATATACTATACAGTGAGGAAGTATTTGAACACCCTGCTATTTTGCAAGTTCTCCCACTTAGAAATCATGGAGGGGTCTGAAATTTTCATCGTAGGTGCATGTCCACTGTGAGAGACATAATCTATAAAGAAAAATCCAGAAATCACAATGTAATATTTTTTAACTATTTATTTGTATGATACAGCTGCAAATAAGTATTTGAACACGTGTCTATCAGCTAGAATTCTGACCCTCAAAGACCTGTTAGTCGCCTTTAAAAAGTCCACCTCCACTCCATTTATTATCCTAAATCAGATGCTCCTGTTTGAGGTGGTGAGCTGCATAAAGACACCTGTCCACCCCATACAATCAGTAAGACTCCAACTACTAACATGGCCAAGACCAAAGAGCTGTCCAAAGACACCAGAGACAAAACTGTACACCTCCACAAGGCTGGAAAGGGCTACGGGGAAATTGTCAAGCAGCTTGGTGAAAAAAGGTCCACTGTTGGAGCAATCATTAGAAAATGGAAGAAGCTAAACATGACTGTCAGTCTCCCTCGGACTGGGGCTCCATGGTCCTAAGAAAGGTGAGGAATCAGCCCAGAACTACACGGGATGAGCTGGTCAATGACCTGAAAAGAGCTGGGACTACCGTTTCCAAGGTTACTGTTGGTAATACACTAAGACGTCATGGTTTGAAATCATGCATGGCACGGAAGGTTCCCCTGCTTAAACCAGCACATGTCAAGGCCCGTCTTAAGTTTGCCAATGACCATTTGGATGATCCAGAGGAGTCATGGAAGAAAGTCATATGGTCAGATGAGACCAAAATAGAACTTTTTGGTCATAATTCCACTAACCGTGTTTGGAGGAAGAAGAATGACGAGTACCATCCCAAGAAGACCATCCCTACTGTGAAGCATGGGGGTGGTAGCATGATGCTTTGGGGGTGTTTTTCTGCACATGGGACAGGGCGACTGCACTGTATTAAGGAGAGGATGACCGGGGTCATGTATTGCGAGATTTTGGGGAACAACCTCCTTCCCTCAGTTAGAGCATTGAAGATGGGTCGAGGCTGGGTCTTCCAACATGACAATGACCAGAAGCACACAGCCAGGATAACCAAGGAGTGGCTCTGTAAGAAGCATATCAAGGTTCTGGCGTGGCTTAGCCAGTCTCCAGACCTAAACCCAATAGAAAATCTTTGGAGGGAGCTCAAACTCCGTGTTTCTCAGCGACAGCCCAGAAACCTGACTGATCTAGAGAAGATCTGTGTGGAGGAGTGGGCCAAAATCCCTCCTGCAGTGTGTGCAAACCTGGTGAAAAACTACAGGAAACGTTTGACCTCTGTAATTGCAAACAAAGGCGACTGTACTAAATATTAACATGGATTTTCTCAGGTGTTCAAATACTTATTTGCAGCTGTATCATACAAATAAATAGTTAAAACATCATACATTGTGATTTCTGGATTTTTCTTTTTAGATTATGTCTCTCACAGTGGACATGCACCTACGATGAAAATTTCAGACCCCTCCATGATTTCTAAGTGGGAGAACTTGCAAAATAGCAGGGTGTTCAAATACTTATTTTCCTCACTGTAAGCTTTTGCCACATATAAAATACTCACAGTGAGAAGAGTAACCAACAGTTTTAGTCCATTTTTAGTATTGATATTAGTCATGTATTACTCAAGAATAAGTAAAAGTATGGTGTCAAAAATATTCTGAGAAGTACATTTTCTTCAAAAAGGTACTCAAGTAAAAGTAACTAATTATTAGTCACACATGCAAATAACAACAGTCAAAAAATTCACTCAAATCGACAAAGCAAATGAAAAGCTCTTTAGTTCAGAAAAGTTCATTATCATTTGAAGGATACTTGATGTCTTGTAAGCATATTCAGGGTCTACAGATGGGCTATGGAAATCCAGGGCTATCTTAGGGGAATAGTTTGAGCGAGCGAGTGAAGCCCCAGGCTCCAATCAAACACTGCCTTTTCCTGTCAGGTCAAGGTCCTGTTTTACCTTCAGGTTTTTAGGAGGCTGGAATCCAAAGAACTCTGAGATTTCATTGTGGGAAGCATCCAGGATGGCCAGAGAGGGCATGTGGCTCACACAGGACAGGTCTGAGGAAGAGACAAAATAAAACATCAGTGATTTTTGTGTTTATACAGAAGGTGATTGTGTATCATTTTTGTGTAACCTTTGATTTTGTTATTCTGTAGTTCCAGTTTATGGAGATGGATGTATTTGCATAAAATTGACACATCAGTGAGATTTCGATTCTGTGGAAAAGAGAGACAAAATGGAATCTATCAAAGAGTCGACACTGATAAAAAGTGACAGCTGTACCATGTGCTTCTAATGGTTCACAAAAACAATACACAACTCAAACTGTGGTGCCAATAGCTGTTATAAACTGAAGATACACCATAACATAGAGACCCCTTCTGGGTTTAGTCTTACATTACATAATGAAAACTACAGAAAACACTTCAAATTTACACCATTAAATTTAAGATTGATTCTTATTCAGTAGCCGTGTCTCGCCTTAAAATAAACTCAAATTGAGAGAGAAGTGAAAATGTAAACATGTTTTTGTCAATAATCCATTATAGAGTGTTATTATTATTTAATATATTATAATTTTTTTTTTAAATATTTATTGCATATTGCAATTCAGTAAAACTAATCAATATTTGATGTTCATGTTTACTTTTAAGGGTCCATATTACACTATTTTCTGATCTATGTTATAATGTGGCATCCTCATCAAAAACATACCTGGAGTTGTGTTTTGTTTAGGTTTAGAGTTCTTCTCTCAAACAGAAACCACTATTAGTGTATCTACATCTCCAAAGCTCAAAATGCTCTGTTCCACAACAATTCCAGGTATGTTTTTGATGAGGTAACAGCGTATATTTTGCGTAATATAGGACTTTAACTATGTTTATAAAACATTAAGGCAAATACGTTGTCAGTAATACCCCTCTGAAGCAGTCTGCTCACCTGTAGAGGCATGTGATGGTGATAGTGCTGTAGTCCGATGCTGCTCACACAGCCCCCACTCTGACGCACACAGTTAGCCACAGCCTCAGCGGTCAGAACTCCATCCTTCTGTGAGTGGAAAACACACGTGGATCTGTCTTCTTATTCTTTTTAGTTATTTAAAATCTTCAAAGGCCACTAGATGCACAACTTCAGCAAAAAGCTCAGACAATATTAGCTTTTATTTAAGCTAAGCCCAGAGGTGGAAAGTGACTAATTGTTACAAATTCTACCTTAACTATTTCTTTAATTGACTAGATTTTTGGCCTGATAGCACTTATTTTGAGTAGATTTAAACCTGTACCTGTAGTTGCAATTGAGTAACATTCTATCCATATAATTTTACACACATAACAATTCCTGAGTAAAGCACAAGTCCCAATAGCCCCAGTGCCCTCTCTGCTCCTCTGCACAAACACACAAATGACACTGCAGCAATGGCTTTATTGGCCAGAGCTCAGAGAAGATGCTTCATTCAGGTGTAAACTGTTAAATAAATCAAGGTTTGTGTAAAAGACGAATCTAAATGCAACAAAAACTGTGCAGGAGTAACTAGTAAGTCCTTTTTGCCGTGTTTTTCATACATACATTATACATTTAGTGTTGGCACCTAGTGTTGGAAGCAGTATTTGTAAAAAAAATAAATAAATAAGAATAAAAAAATAAAAATAAAAATAAAAATAAAAAACTTACAAGGAAAAACCAACTAGCCTAAGTGCTTTTTTAAAGCGATTTTACTGGACTTTTAATTGAATACACATTTTCAGTAGCTGCCCTTTCCACCACTGGTTTGGCCTAAATGCAGTCCCAACCTAACAAAAGCATGCACAACTCTACAGCCACCTAAAATGCATTAGTAAAACAAAGAAATGATTAAGAGTGCGACCTTGTTAGGCTCTTTTACTCCACCAGACCTCCTGTGCAAAGTAACCTGCTTTACCTGTTGCATGGAACAAACTTTCTATTAATGTCTGCTCATTTAAAACAGTTTATACTAAAGCTAAGATTAATTAGCTAGCGTTAACGCCAATTTTGTTATTTCTCACGGTTTTCTTACCTCCATGCTTGTTTTTTTTTTTTTTTTTTTTTTTTTTTTCCAGTTGTCCCTTGAGAGATGCGACACGAAAAACAACCGTCGTTATAAAAGGTTCCGCGTTAACTATCTGCAAAGAATGTAAAAATAACAAATAACTGGTTTGTTATAATAAAACGTGACCGAAACAGCGTAAAGCTCCTCCGCTGCTGTTTACGTCAAGTTTCACAGTGTCTCCTGTCGCTTAGCAACGCAGCGGCGCAGGTGAAAGGGATTATGGGGGTTGCAGTTTACTAGAAAAAAGGCACAGTTCATAGGATAAATAAAGAGGAAAGAAATAACATGATATCAATTGGGATAAATTATACCGAAATCTCTATGTGTGCAGATATTATCAAAACAATAACATCAACATTAACTTGCAATGCTTTGTAGCTTTTAATGCTCAAATAAAATAAGATGTGTTGTCTGGAAAAAGATTAGGTTACATAGTCTGTCTGCTTGAGGACGTTCAAAATTATAAAATAATAAAAATGATAATAAAATATATTTGCTTTAAACTGTTAATTGCTATGACAAAAATTCTATTTATGTATCATTCTGAAACCCACGGATAACCTCCTGGTTTTAAAGGTGTACGGCGTAACATTTCTAATGGAGAGTCCACCACCTCTTTGTCTCCATGGAAATGTTATTGCTTTGTCTAGAATGTTCCACAGTATAGATTAAACCTGTCTATTGCGAGGGAGACAAGCAGGTTACAGCACTACGCTACATTACAGTTCAGATATTCAGAGACGGTATTATGGTATTTTTGAGCAATAGAAACATCTGTAATTACTAAATGCTTGATGGATATGTTTAATGTCATACCATGGAACATTCCAGGCAAAACAATAACATCTCCATGGAGACAAGTAACAAGTAAAGTTGCACAATGCATCTTTAATGTAGGGAAGTTGCACACACGTCAGATTGTAGGCCTATTTGTTTAACTTTTGATTTCACCAGTGGCATAACATTATACCTGTCACAAACTGCATATCCCACTGTGTTGATTTTGGCTTCTTATACTGTACCCTGACATCACATCCAGGGGCTTCTTTGTTATGCATGCAGGAGAGATTGTGTTGTGTATACAGAGCTGCATTTTCTCCAATGAAAACTTCTTGCAACACAATTCAAAACATCCCAGACATCATACGAAAACAAACACAAGAACTGACATATTATTTATTGTCTTTGTCATGGTGAACTAAATGATCAGATTACATTGTATTACACAAGACCTGTGCAAGTGTCAAAACATAAAATTAAACAAGCACTAGATAGTAATCTAGTTTGAAATTTGAGTAGCATGATAGTCGGGCTTAAAGACGCTGTACTTAATTTTTACTGTCTTAAAAACATGAAAACAAAACTAGTTCATTTTAAACAGTTTGCAATGGTTCAAAGTTATTCCTCACTTACCTTATACATTACAAGTATCCTAATTATTCACCGCAATGAGTTTATAAATGCTTTTCACAACTTTTAGAGATCAAAGCAGCAGAGTTTTGCCATCACAGTAAAGCTAACAACAACTAACATGCTATCCATCCAAATGCTCAGGAAATAAAACACTTATTTTAGTAGATTCTTTTTTCAGACCAAGGTTTAGTTTGTTTTCATACCTGACAGTTTCGACTGCCCACTAATGGTCTTCCTCAGAGTGTTCACGTGATGTTGCTGTGACGTGTCCGTGGTTTAAAAAAATAATCTATTAAAATAAATTACCGCAAGACCAGATACGACAAAAAAAAACCACAATAAAATACTCATAACAATAACGTACAGTACTGGGGCATGACAAAATACAAAAATACAGAAAACAAATCAGGTACAGGGCCTTTAAAGTTGCACTGTGTAACTTTTCAATTTCTCTAGTAGAGAGTTTGTCACCACCTTCTCTCCATTTAGATGGTGCCTGGAATGTCCAACAGTATGGCATTACACCTATTTATCTCTACGGAGACAGCCCACTCATTTTTTAAGTCAATAAAAAGCCATGTTATTGAGTAAATGCAAGATGATTACCTTTAATGCCATACCGGGACATTCCAGACAAAGCAACATCATCTCCTCCAACAGAAAAGTTACACAGTGCATTTTTAACACAGACTTTGTATTGAAGTTGATGGCGTATAACCACACACAAGTACACACATCGAATCAGCTGAAGGAGCAGAATCAAATCTAACTCGGAGTATATATTTGGTAGTGTTGGGAGCGGGTGTGTTCCCATTGATTTCACCCATGTGTCATTATGATGGATTGCCTGGTGCAGCTTTAGGGAGCCCTGCCGCACTGGGTCTGTAATATTGACAAGGCCCACATTTCTCTAGCCTCTTGTTAAGTACTTCTCTCCAAACGTAATGAACTAAAAAACAAAGGGAAGGTTCAGCTGGCATAATGATGTGTGTGCCTAGCCTCTTAAGATCACTGTGTAGTTTCAATGTATTAAACTCTACTATTTGCAGAGGGGGTGGTTTAACTCATGTTTGAGTAAGGCTGGTTTATTAATCTGTCCACATCTCCAAAGCTCAAAATGTTCTGTTCGTCCTTGTGATGTCATGAAGTGGTAGTTTTCAAGTCAACAGCTTCCTTTACCCTTTAGTTCAATAGAGATCGATAATTCCAGAGCTGACATTATCCAAATGATTCTAGTGAAGATGGAGCACTTCCTGTATTACCTGCATCACAAGGTGGAACAGAGTGTTTTCAGTATGAGAGAAGAACTCAGCCTAAATGCAGGATTTGTGTGAATGAAACAAAACACAACTGAACACAAGATGTCTGTGATGAGGAAACAACATTATAACATAGATCAGAAAATAGCTTAATATACAGTATGCTACCTTTACAGTGAAATCATATATTTTAGCTGCTTTCTTGTTCTAAAAACTACTTTTGATAACAGATTATGGTTGCAAAGACTATTTTCATACAGAATTTCATCCCATCCAAGACTTGCCAGGAATTGTATTTGACAGAGGGGTAACTTTGGCAGGTACAACTCCAACCAGTCACATCCCAAGAACAAATGGGGGTGGTTCTGTTTGGATCATAGAGATATTTTATTGGTTAAATCCAAGTTTATACAAATGTACGCATCGGAATAAAGGCAACAGCAAGTCCAGTATTCATGAGTTTCAGTCACATGATATTTTCCAATTAAGGAGGCCATATTAAGGATTTCTAACTATTCAAAAGACAGAATATTTTGTTTTGAACTGTTAAAAATACATGGGCAACAATTTTAATCACTCTAAAATCCATGGATAGAAAATATACAATAAAACAATAGAGAAAACATGAGAGGCCATCTGATTTTAAAGGGGTATTGCGTAACTTTTCTGGTAGAGCGTCTGCCATCTGCGTGTGTCATGTAGATGTTATTGCTTTGCCTGGAATGTTTCACAGTATGGCATTAAACCATTGTCAATGTAGCATTTATTAGATCACAGCTGTTTTTATGCGCCGCAGATCTGACCTGTAACTTGGTCTGGCATCACTTTTTTGTCTCCATGAAGAAGTCTAATGTCATTTTGTGGGACATTCTAGGCAAAGCATTAATATCTCCATGGAATTTCTGCCTGAAAAGTTACACAGTGCACCTTTAAACAAACAAAATGTGCATATTATCATAAGTGAATACAACTTTTTACACAAAAATCAGAGTAGTGTGCATCAAACGTGTGAAGTAAACAAAAAACAAAACATTTTCCATTTTAAGATTTCAAATATTAAAAATAATGAGTTACAAACTTTCCTCAGTCTCCCCACACAACATTTCCAATTCATCAAAAACACGCTGAATTATATGAACTCTGCTGTAAAATACAAGTCAGAGCTCATGGTGAATGCATTAGGGACTGTGTTAAATTGGCAGCGAGTGGAAGAGTGGTGGTGTCCTCATTCAGACAGACTAATGTGGAGTCTGTTATTGCAGACAGAATCAGCTGGGCCCAGGGGGGAAGCCCAAACACACGAGACAGAGGTGGAACTGAAAATAGTGCTTTACATTTAATAGGAAAATGACATAAGAGGGTCCAAAATGAGGCCCGTGACATTTGGTCCTGTGTGAAGGTGAAGGTGAAGGTGAAGGAGGAGGAGGAGGAGAAGAAGGAGAAGAAGAAGGAGAAGAAGAAGAAGAAGAAGAAGAAGAAGAAGAAGAAGAAGAAGGAGGAGGAGAAACAACTATCAATGTACAATGTATTCACTGTAAAAATGTCTACATAAGTTAAAATGAAATTAAGTCAGAATAATGAACTTTATTTAGTAGTTTTTTTAACAAGATTTCTTTAGTTAGTTGTACTTCACTTTATTTCGTATTGGTTTCAAATTTCAATATTTTATCTTCAATTATTAATGGTGCATTGTGTAAGTTTTCTGGTGGAGAGTCTGCCAAATGCTTGTCTCCATGGAGATGTTATTTCTAGGTTATTTCTAGGTATTTTTGCGCTAAAACCACCTGTAATTGAATAAATGTAAAGTAGAGCTGTTTAATGTCATACTGTGGAACATTCAGGCAGAACAATGACATATCCATAAAAACAAGCAGGTGACGGACCCTCCAAACAAAAGGTTACACAATGCATCTTTAAGATTATCTCCAGTGGTGTAAGAACATTGCTGCTTCTACTAAAAAATCTCCCTAAACAGATCATTTTGTGACAAGATTAAAGTTATATAACTGTATAACTTCTGATTGAGGCTCCACCAACTTTGCAAAACCAGCTGCCTTTCTCCACCCAAAAAAAGATTCTGGCTATCAGCACTTTCTTGTTTCCATTGCATTGCCTAGGATGTTCCACATTACAGTATGGTGACAAGCATACAAGTTACAGGTCAGATCTGTGGAGAGGCGACCCTGTCAAAAGAATAGATGTTATTTCTGAGCATTAACAACAACCACAGTGAAATACATTATGGATAGATACGTTTAATGCCATACTCTGGAAGATTACAGATAAAGCAATAACATGTAGTCAAGCAGTTATGCAGTGCACCTTTAATTAAATAATTCAAACTATAGTCAAAACTAGTTAAAAGAAGATACATAATATTCTGAATTCAAGCGTTTTAACTGTAGACATTGGGCATTTTATTTTAGTAGTGTAAATATCGGCGTGTGTGACTGTCAAATACAAAAACAGCTGACACAAAGTTAAAGTTACATTACACTTCTCTGCTTACAGCTAAAGTTGTGTTGGATCAAGACATATGTGAGTTTTCTCCCAGTCTGTACTATCAGGCAAAAGGAAATGCACACGACATTTCCATTGATACAGTGAGTTCAGTCTGAAGCCAGATTAAAAACATGTATATGCATTTGTCTATTGTTCAGTGTTCCCTTATACAGACACATGCTTACTATGGTATACATCAACCAAAACATTATGACCACTGCTTGCTACATAGCATTATAAAACATCATAATAAACAAATCTCTATTATTTATTACTGCATTACCTGTCTGAAAAAGCTGCTAAAACTGAGCCTGTGCCTGAAAATGTATGTATGAATATTAGCAATGTGAGCTATGAAGGAGCAAAGGCCGCCACACACTACAGGAGAATTTGCTTGATTTTGGCTGCGATTTGCTTCTCCCTGCGTTTGGCGATGTGTGATCCGACTTTGTGTCTTCATGTGTGATTTTGAAGCCGCTGCGCTCCTCACGTGTGTGGTGTCTGTGTGACTCTGAGCTGCTCTGTCAGATCTTAACCACTAAACATCAGCAACGCTACAGCAACAGCCAATAAAACTGAGCGTCAGGGCAGACGAAGGGATGGACACAGAGGCGCGAGATACAAACTCGGGATATAGCGAAAATAATGAGAAGACTTTATTACTCACTTCTCGTAAAGTGGTAAATTTAAAGTGCCACATTATCCATAGAAATTGCCCTCCACAAATAATGACACCCAGTCCACAAAACCGTGCTATTAATCCAGTCTGAGGTGTTCTTTGAAAGTAAAAAGGCCAGAGTAGTTCCTCACATGTGTCTGTTTACGTCCACACGGCGCATGGATCGAGGTGAAGCTGCAGATTAGTGATAGTGACTTGACTTACTGTGGACTTTATCACCAATCTTTTATGCTTTAAAAATCATGTATCTGAAGTATTGCACCACATTTCACAAATAATAATAACACAGTTTTGACTTGTATCAAAACTAGAAGTGCAATGCTCTGATCTTGTGAACACTTAAGAGCGAGTTGTTTTACTGTGGTCCGCAGACATATCCCGCTGCAGTCTTTGCGATCGGAGATTTTAAGTCTCATAAGATTCTCCTCGTGTCTGTGGTGTGCGCTTTTTGTCGCATGCTTAAAAATCATTTAAGACCGAAAAATCCTTTAGTGTGCGGCGGCCTTTAGATAGACCTAAACACCAACTGTCTTCCTTCAAGGTCTGAAAACTGGATCCTCCAGCTTCAACAAAAACAACCCATAGATATCAGTAACAGTGGGTACGATTACATGGCCAGAGAAATCAGATAACATGAAGATCTGATAGTTGGTGTGTGTTAACAAGAATAAATCAGCTTGATCAAAATTACAAATGTTTTCTGTAAGTTATGTTTGATTTGAACCTGTTTACCTCAAATGTGGGAGACACAGTAAGGCCATGTTTATGGAATTTAAAATCTAAATCTTACACACAATTCCTTTAATCTTTAACAATTTCTCTTTCATTTTGTCTTTGCCACATTAGTTTGGCCTTTTTTGCATAATTTCCCTTGTCAAAGGCTTTAAACATTAGAAAGAAATCAGATTCCTCACGTCAGATAATGATCAGATTTCAGGGTTTGTAAACATGACCAGCTAGTAATGATAACACATTCAAACCTCCTATAACCTTACATTGGTCATAACATTAAAGGTGTACTGTGTAACTTTTCTGCTGGAGGGTCCGTCAAATGCTTTTCTCCATGGACATATTATTGCTTGGAATGTTTCACAGTATGGCATTAAACCTTTCTATAGTCATCAGAAGCAACACTGCTCACAGTCACAATGCTTGTATTTCTGAGTTATAAAACCACCTGTAATTGAATAAATGTACGGTAAAGCTATTTAATGTCATATTGTGGAATATTCAAGGCAGAGCAATGACATATCCATAGAAACAAGCAGGTGACGGACCCCTAACCAAAAAGTTACATAGCCTGGTGGTAAATGTATCTGTATATCGGGCCTGTTTGTTTATTTGTAAAGAGCAAAAATCATCCAGTAATCTGATAACTCCAGTAGAAGGTCATGAAAACACATTCAAACCTCCTATAATCTTACAATGGCCAGAACATTAGGCCTGATGGTGCATGTATTTGTGTTTCTGCTTATTGTTAGACAGTGGTGATCTTCTTGTCTTTCGTGGCCTGTTTGATAGCAGCCTGCTCACAGATGATCTCCTTGAGCCTCTGTAGTCGTGTGTTTTGGGTGCTGAGGTCTCCCACTCCGGTCTGACTGCGGTGGAGCAGAGACAGAGCGTTGATGTACTCCAGCTCCGTGTAGCGAACTCCTTGGTCCACCACCAGGTTCAACAGCTCATCTGCAGTGTTGTACAGCATCTCGTAGTACTGCCTACAGGACAAAAACGGAAAATATTAAGATAAGGAGAGGGTATGCACCATTGTTTTGAGTAGATGTTTGGTTGGTGGACTTAAAGCAACACCATGTAACTTTCTGGAGGTCATACATCACCTGCAGGAAGTTAAAACCAGACTTTGGAACATTCTACATCAAGATGGGTATGTTTGATGCCATACTGGGGAAAAGTATGTTACAATATTTCCATGGAGATAAGCAGAAGGAGGTCATCCTCAAGGTTATTTAGGAGTCAAGGTTGTGTAGATGCAACCTCCCAAGTTTTTCAGTGCAAAAAATGAATACATGAATTAATAAAATATAAACATGACGAAGTGAAAAAAATGGCTGAAAGGTTACGTAGTAGAGCTTTATATCTGAGGACACCAAATGAACTTGTGACACTCAACACTAGGTAGGCCACTGAGATTCCCATTAACTTTCTACCAAGGTATAAAAGTGTTTGTGCTGCCCTCTACTGGCAAAAAGACCCATTATAATAGAACTATGGAAAGAAGTATTGAAATTCTGTCTGGGGGGGAGGTCAAAAAGTTATGTTATAAAGACATCAGTGAATACAGTAATACAGGAAGTATGGCTCATATATCAGTACTTTGTTACAAAAACAAACAAAAGCTAATGTAAAACTGAATAGCGTGAAAAATAGCAACCACTGGACTGTTTGCATCATGTCCAAATAACTGTAAAACCAATACAAAATTATAATAGCATTCACAGAAATGAAAATAGAAATAGAAATTCACTTGTAACTGATAAAGGGAACAGTTTAATAACGAGAAATAACATTAGTTAACAAGGCAAGGCAAGGCTATTTGTATAGCACAATTTATACACAAAGTACCGTAATTCAAAATGCTTTACAGAATAAGAAAGACAGTAAAATCATAACACCTTTTCTGGTGGAGGGTCCGTCACCTGCTTGTTTCTATAGAAATGTCATTGCTCTGCCTGGAATGTTCCACAGTATGACATTAAACAGCTCCACCTTACATTTATTCAGTTACAGGTGGTTTTATAGCTCAAAAACACCTACAAAAACAGGCATTCTGACTGGGAGCGGGGTTGCCTCTCCACAGATCTGACCTGTAACTTGGTATGGTTTGGTCTCCATGAAGATAGAAAAGTTTAACGCTATACTGTGAAACATTCCAGACAAAGAAACATTTCCACGGACAGTTTGACAGACAGTCCACCAGAAAAGTTACACAATGCACCTTTACAAGAGAAGAGAGAATATTTAAATGGCAAAACATAACCTTAGTTTTGCTTTGAACTTTGTATTACCACTAGAGTAAGTACACACACTACATCACTGCTGTCACTGTCAAACCCAATTTCTTTAAAAGGGTCTAACCAGCTGCTGTGGGGACACTCACCAGCACAAACCACTCGCAGCACAAAGCACTCAGAGCATTTTAATGAAACTGGGGCCAAAACTAAACAGAAACAAAGGTCCAGAAGGTCCAGAATTACTGACTCTTTAACCAGACCCTGAAGCCACCATGGGACTATTAAAATGACCTTGAAAAATGTGCTGAGCAGAGGTGGGTAGTGTAGTTTAAATGCTAAGTAAGAGGTCTGTGTTGATTAAAATATAGTCAAGTCAAAATAGTACAGCTACTGCTACTACTGCTACTGCAACTACTACTACTGCTACTACTACCACCACCACCATTACTACTTCTACTACGACTACTTAAAGGTCCTAAATTACGCAAAATTTAATATTGTGAGCTTTAAGCCATGTTATAATGCTGTTACCTCCTCAAAAACATACCTGGAGTTGTGTTTTGTTTCATTCACACGTTTGACTATTTGAATGCTTACATCTCCAAAGCTCAAAATGCTCAAGTTAACAGCTACTTTTTAACTTTAGTTCAACAGAAATTGCCAAATTGGATCTGAAATCATCCAAATGATTCTTGTGAAGGTGTAAAAACACAGTGGAGCACTTCCTGTATTACCACATGAGAGAGAAACTCTAAATATACAGGGTTTGTGTTGTAAACATGTGTGAATGAAACAAAACACAACTCCAGGTCTGTTTGTGATGAGGAAATGACACAGGTCAGGAAATAGCGTAATATGGGCCCTTTAAGACTCATCCATAAATTAAAAAATATGTTAAAAAAAAGTTACTAGCTATAAAATAATAGCTCTAAAATATGTGATATGCTTCATTACAACGGCTTGTGTAGCTCTCTGAAGAATGGATGTACTGAATATTGTGTTATCTATGAAATTGTGTTTGGATATTTCACCATTTTGGGACAATAAGGGCCCATCGTATCTTATCAGACGAGCATTCTAAAGGAACAGTGAAGGCTGCGATCTGCTTAAGGAGAGCAGAGTTTTCCCTCTTTGTGATGAGACATGCCCTTGGTCTGATCTGCATTTACATTCTGCTCTACTCACAGCTCCGTGCCTCTCCAAGGCCGGCACTCCTCTGTCCTGCAGCTCAATACAGAAAATACATGTGAAAAATCAGACTGATGAGAGAAAGGTCACCTGGGTTCACTGTTTAACCAGAGGCAAAACTGACTGTAAAATTGTAATGAAATAAAATAAAAAAAAATTTCAAAATCCTCATATTGCTATAGATGGATAAGGATTTTCTATTTAATTTTTAGAGAAATAAATGTGGCTTGCAATTTTAGTTTAATGAACATGAAATCAGTATAATTTCATTTAGAAAAGAGTCCAATTTCTTTCTCAAAAGTCTGAACTCTGCTGCATATGATTTTAATGAAGTGAAGTGATTGGTTATAGCCTTCTCAATAAAAAATTTGGTTCTCACTACAGCACAGTGGTTTTCAAGCTTTTCAGGTCTAAACGAGGTCTAAACCAGGTCTAAACCAGGTCTAAAGAGTTAGACTTTAGACTTGTATTGTCCCCAAGGGGAAATTCATTTTCACACACAGAGAGCTTCTTTGACATATACAGCAACAACACAACACAACACAACACAACACAACACAACACAACAAACACAAACATTACAATCAACATTACAGCTCACTCAGCGGGGCCTATCGTTCAGAAATGTGATGGCTGAGGGGATCAGGCTTCTGCCAAAGCGGCCCTCCTGCACCTGAGCGCCCTGTACCTCCGTCCTGAGGGCAGAGGGGTGAGGTGTTCCTGTAGTGGGTGACTGGGGTCCTGTTCTACGGAGAGTGCAATGCGTTCAATGGCCCTGTTGCAAAAAAGGAGAAAATTTAATTTGTCAACTGGACAGAGTTTATTTGGTTGAATACGTTTCGCAGCTCATCCAAGCTGCTTCCTCAGTTCTGGTCAGATGCTGGTGGACACTGCTTTATATCTGCCTGAAGGGAGGAGCTTAATTACAATGAAAATTACTCTGAGACAACACATATTTAAATACAGTGTATTTAAATATGCTAACATACATGAACATTCACACAGACAGTGGCTCCCTCTTTTCTGCATCACTCGAGGAAAAACAAAAACTAAAAAACTAATAGGGAACGTGAGCTGGGTTTAGACTGTCGTGAGACAGGTTAGTTTTACCCTACTGATGTTGTGTTGTTGCAATAGTAATCCTACATATTTAAATACAGTGTATTTAAATATGTGTTGTCTCAGAGTAATTTTCATTGTAATTAAGCTCCTCCCTTCAGGCAGATATAAAGCAGTGTCCGCCAGCATCTGACCAGAACTGAGGAAGCAGCTTGGATGAGCTGCGAAACGTATTCAACCAAATAAACTCTGTCCAGTTGACAAATTAAATTTTCTCCTTTTTTGCCATGGATTCTACCTGGACGACTGAGGGATTTTACATACATCCAGTGGCCCTGTTGTTAAAATCCTCAAGTTTGGGTGTGGGGAGTCCTATGATTTTAGCAGCTGTATGTGTTAACTTTTGTTTAGACCGGATTTCAACAGTGAGCAGATTGAAAAAGCAGGTGGAACAATACAACAGGATAAACTGGATGATGAACTGGTACAACAGTAATAACAGATGTGGAGAAACATAGTCCTGTGAGTTTTCTGATTAGTGACAATCATTGATGGCTTCTTTTGTAAATGTCTGGGATATGCTGATCAAATGTAAGTCTACACTGTCTATTGTGACCCTGAGATATTTGAAAGTGTCCACTGTCTCTACTGTCTGGTTGTTAATGATGATGGGTGGCTGTGGTGAGGAGGGTTTGAAAATGAGTTCCTTTGTTTTGCTGACGTTGAGGTGGAGATGGTTGTCACTGCACCACTTGGTGAATTACATGATTGTGTTGTAATAGTCCATAACTAAATTATTGTCTTTGAGCAAAGCAAGGATAGCAGTGTCATCTGAGTATTTGAGGTATGTTATGTTTCTGGAGGGACTAATATTGTCATTTGTGTAGAGAGTGTAAAGAAATGGGCTAAGCACACATCCCTGTGGTGCACCGGTGTTTATGGTGAGGGCAGAGGATGTGATAAACCAGGTTTAAACCAGGTCTAAACCAATCTAAACCAGGTCAAAATCAAGTCTATACTAGGTCTAAACCAGCTCTAAACCAGGTCTATACTAGGTCTAACCCTGGTCTAAACCTGGTCTAAACCAGATCTAAACCAGCTCTAAACTAGATGTAAATTAGGTCTAAACCAGGTCTGAACCAGACTAAACCAGGTCTAAACCAGTTCTAAACCAGGTCTAAACCAGATCTAAACTAGGTCTAAACCAGGCATAAATCAGGTCTAAAACAGATCTAAGCCAAGTCTAAGCCAGGTATACACCAGGTCTAAACCAGGACTAAACCAGGTCTAAACCTGGTATGGCTTTATGTGGCTTTATACCAGCTTGTCAAAGCCTGATCCAGTCAGATCTCAGAAGAGAAGCCCTGGGTAGTAGAGAAGGCCTGGGTAGTACTCGAATGGGAGACCGCTGGGAATTCCAGGTGCCACAGGGGGGCACCAGTAGCAAAAAATGTTGTTGTGTCCTTAGGCAAGACACTTCAACCACATTGCCTAGTATGAAAGTGGAGTGTGCTTGAGTGTTGGTGGTGGTCAGAGGGGCCGATGGTGCAGATTGGCAGTCTTGCTTCTGTCAGTCTGCCCCAGGGCAGCTGTGGTTACAATAGTAGCTTATCACCACCGAGTGTGCAGTGAATGAAGAATAAACTGTAAAGCACTTTGGGTGTCTTGAAAGGCACTATAAAAATGCAATGATTAATTAATTAATTAATTAATTAATTAATTAAACCAAGCCTATACTAGGTCTAAACCAGGTCTAAATTAGGTGTAAATCAGGTCTAAACCAAGTCTATACTAAGTCTAAATCAGGTCTAAACCAGGTCTACATTAGGACAATACCAGGCCTAAACTATGAATACTATTGCTACAGAGGTTCTAAACAAGCTCTAATATAAAGGAGGATAATAATGTGCACAGTACGAGTAGTTTCTATACTATAGGCAAAACAACAGTATAGTCAGGCTGTAGACTAGGGCAGATTTTGGCAGCAGCAGGAAGAATTGAACCTTCAACCTTCAGTTTTAAATTCTTGATGTCATAACTAAGCTCTTGAAATTAAATAAAAACATCTCAAAATATGACTTTGTATGCTTTGTAACGGAGCATTTAAACTCTCATCACATCAGCTAATGGAAACCGAAAAGGAAAGCCAAATTACACCTCTTAACCAGGGGAGCTTTGAATAGACACATCCTCCTTTTGAAATTACCACCATCAAAACTCAATACAGAGAATTTTACACCCAGGTTTTCATTTGAAAAATAAATAAAATAGGAGAATCTGACACGGATTGGCAGAGCTGTTTTTCTCTGTAATTTGTAAGGAGGTGTAATTACAGTAAAACTATTGAATGCTAATGTTGTTTATGCAAGCGCCGCAGTTGGTATGCTAAATGTGTGGGTTTCCTCGGGCAGGCAGCTGACTTTAATTGGACAGTGTAAACAGACCTGTTAAACTGTCAACTCTGTGACACACTCACTATTTCAATTTAACAAGGAAAATGGTAATGTTAGAATCTTTGGAAATGTACAAATTATGTGTGTGAGAGGAACAAATGAGGAATGTTTGGTTGACCAGCTACTAAAAAAGAAAAAAGAAAAAAAAAAGAAGATATAGTTATAGAAAAAGTAATTGATAGAATTTTATAAGTATTCAGAAAGAAAGGTAAATTCATACAAAAAGATTCACAAATTACACATTATGCCTTAACCTTAACTTATTATTTGATAACTTAATACAAACTGGTAACACAGTCCACCAAAACTGTCCGAATTAGCCCAGTTTTAGGTCTTATAAATGGTTAAAAGTCCCAAAAATGTATTGTAGACTTAAAAATAAAACCTACTAACTGATGAATTGGAGATTGTCACTGATATAAAATGGATACTAAAGGTTAACTGAGACAGTGGTTGAGGAGGGGCCCGTGCATTCAGGAACTACTACTGGTATTACTACTGTTATTACTACTGCTACTGCTATTACTACTACTACTATTACTACTACTATTACTATTACTATTACTATTACTATTACTACTACTACTGCTACAACTCCAGGTATGTTTTTGATGAAGTAATAACATTATAACATGACTAAAAGCTCACAAGAGTCAGTTTTGTGCAGCATAAGTCCTTGAAGCAAACTGCTGAAGCCAGGAAACACAGTGGGAGGTATAGAGTCTCGCATGTGTGCATCAGCCAAACCACTGTGCCATCCTGCTGCATTAAATTATTATAATCAGGTTGAGTCAAACACAACGAGTAGGAGCTGTGTTGCTGTTTCTGTGAGTGTATCCATCTAACGAATGGAGGTGGGTAAAACACTTACAAACAGTTCATTAGGCAAGCGGTTGGAAAGCCATTTAGTGAACAGGGCTGGAGCCGTTAATAAGATTAAAATCTCAGAGCCCCGGACCACTGAGAAAGCCCCCCTCTGACACAAACAACACACTGGTCTTTAGAGAGACTTAAAGAGGCTATATTGTGCTGTTTAGAAGCTGTCCACCATGATAGAATATTACACTAATGAAAAACATACTTGGAGCTTTCATTTAGCAATACTTAACATGCACAGAACAGGTTATGCTACTAATTTAACTAAAACATAGTTAACATAATTATATTTTAAGCTCCAATTACGCTAAATTGACTCTTGTGAGATTTACATCACTCTTGTGACATTTATGTTATAATGTTGTTACCTCCTCGAAAACATACCTGGAGTTGTGTTTTGTATCATTCACACATGTTTGAGTAATCCTTTTTTGTTAGTCTGTCTACATCTCCAAAGCTCAAAATGCTCTGTTCCACCTTGTGATGTCATGAAGCGGTAGTTTTCAAGTTAACAGCGACCTTTTAGCTTTGGTTTAGTAGATTTGGGCAATTCCAGGGCTTAAAAACCATCCAAATGATTCTAGTGAAGGTGTGTGGAGTTTAAAAACATAGTCGAGCACTTCCTGTATTACCACATGACATCACAAGGTGGAACAAAGTGTTTTAGTACGAGAGAAGAACTCACCCTAAATATGCAGGGTTTGTGTGTTAAAAATGTGTGAATGAAACAAAGTATAACTCTAGGTATGGTTTTGATGAGGAAATTATAACAGATGAGGAATTTTGTTCATTATTACAGTGTTTGCTCATAATTAATTAAATAAGTGTAGTTTTAACAAAGCGTTACAGATACACACAGATTAAGTTAAACATAGCCTCTTTAATGCACTGTGTGTTATGATTGCTGTTTTACTTACTTACCCCCCTCTCCCCTGTGTTTTTAAGCACTCTGTTTCTTAACAGTGTGCACCTGTCTGAGCACAAACCCTGTCAAACACGAGTGCAGCTGCGTGTGTGAAACAGGCCTCTACGCACCACATCAATTTGAGTTTAATGAACAGCCCCGCCCCCTTTTATTGCCCCATATGTGGAAGAATATTAGGTAAGTTTACAGCACTGCAAGACAACAAAGGACTGATTTATATGTCCATCAGTGTGGAAAACAGTACACTCCATGTGGAACCACAGACTGTATAAGTGAGCTAACTCACTAGCCAATATGTTCCAAATAGGAAGTGAGCAAGGGGGCGCTTCCGGCTCCATCGATTCTGCCTCCAATTCACTTTACATTGAAAAACTGCCACGCCTCTCTCTGTCACTGCTGCAGTGAGCCTCGTCATTTCGGTCTTAAAATGTTTGTCAAAATTCGCTCCTATAACTGCAAGCCTCTGTGAGCTTCATTTCAGTGGAGCTGAATGTTCACACTCTCTCATCTTTCACTTCTTTATGCACTTCTTTATACAGTCTTTGGAGACAAACAGTTAGAGGACCCACCACCAGAAAAGTTAAGATAAATACTACTCTAACATGGGTTAAAATGGGCTGAATTGGATTTCACTATTCTGGGCAAGGTTACATTTCCATTGTAATATTTGTTCACTCCACACATGGGTATGGTAATTTGAGTCACAGCTGCCCTGGGGTAGACTGACAGAAGCAGGGCTGCCAATATGCGCCTTCCAAACACCAACAACCCCTCACTCACACACTACATTCATACTGGGCAAGTTGGGTGAAGTGTCTTGCCCAAAGACTTTTCACTTTTCTTAAATAAGATGTACTGAAAGTAAATTGAAAGTACCTTAAAGCCATCTAGACCAATAATTCTCAAACTTTTCAGACCACTACCATCAAAACATAACATTTGACTGTCACCAGCTCTAAAAACCAGACTTTATTGGACAAAGTAATACTGTCAGTTGATATTTCCTTTTTGCAATACAACACTTTAAATAAGAGATGGAAAAGAAAAGTAGAACAAAACAAAAAAGAAAAACTAACTTGAAAAGACGAAAGATTCAGCAGAATTCGTTTCCCCTCATTTCAGCGCACGTAATATTAAGGCCATTAAGGGAAGCCTCTGTCAGCGCCTTCCCACAACACATTAGTTACCAGCGCTGGAGAGAGGGAGGGTGAGATGGAGGGAGGAGAGAGGAGGAGAAAGGGAGAGAGAGAGCCATAGGAAGGAGAGGGAGTGAGAGAGGGAGAGAGAAAAGGAGAAGGGGAGAGAGGGAGTAGAGAGAGACAAGGGAGAGGAAAGAGAGGGGGAGAGAGTGGGGCAAAGGGGAAAGATACAGGAGAGAGGTTGCAGGAAAGAGAGAGAACGGAAGAGAGAGAGGAGAGGGAGAGAAATGGAGAGAGGGGAGGTCCAAGGGGATAAGCCTCTTCATCAACAAGGAACCAAGGAGCAGAGAACCACAGCGGCTTGTTGCTGCAGTAACAAATACCACGGCAACAGGCAGTGACTGAAGCATTTTGTTTTAATCTCTCTAAAAGGACCTGCTTCACCCCAAACATCTGGAGCAGTTTCAAAGAAATTAGCAGCTATTTTGACCCATTTGGATAAACAAGTCTTAGTTACAGTTAAAGTTAAGATTTCTTGGCACTCATTTCCAACTGTGAAAAAGTAACTGATAACTAAAAAAAAGTCTAATTTGTTTCTTCAAACCTTATGTAAACTGTTTCTTATAGTTTGGGTGTTATGCTTAAAGAGCCCATATTACTTTATTTTCTGATCTATGTTATAATGTTGTTTCCTCATCACAAACACACCTGGAATTGTGTTTTGTTTCATTTACACACATTTAACACACAAACCTGCATATTTAGACTGAGTTCTCAGAAAACACCCCACTTTGTGATGTCATATGATAATACAGAAAGTGCTCCACTGTGTTTTTATACTCCATACACCTTCACTAGAATCATTTGGATAATTACAGCCCTGGAATGCCCAGTCTCTACTGACCAAAAGGTAAAAGGAGCTGTTAACTTGAAAACTACCACTGCATGACATCACAAGTTAGAACAAAGCATTTTGAGCTTTGGAGATGTGGACAGACTAATAATAAAATCTTACTCAAACATGTGTGAATGAAGCAAAATGCAACTTTTTGCGTAATATAGGACATATAGGGTATATTTAATGCCTAACTGTGGAACATTCCAGACAATTAACTGACATTCAACAATCGCCACGTTTACATGAGAGCTTTAAATCTGATTAAAAGTAATTTAATTCCATGTAAACACTTAATTCCTAATGAAAATGATTATTCGGAATTAATCGTAATTCCAAATTAAGTAGGTAGTTTATTCAGATTTTAAAGCCAAATTAATTTATTCCTCGATCATGTAAACGTTTATTCCGCTTAAAAATAATTCCGATCGTTCAGCACATGCTCGTTGGGTCGCCCTTCTGACATGATGACGCACTGCGAGATGGCGGTCTGGAGCAAACATCGGTCTCGAACCAAAACAATTATTTTAATAAGTGCGCTGGAAGAACCAAACTGAGATGACAAAAAGCCGGTAGCAGCTGAAGTGTGTGTTTTCTTCTGGTAGACGTAAATACGTTCCTGTCCCTATCCAACCAGAACCCTTCCCGACCCCCAGATGTTGAGCAGAATTAAATAAAGCCGATTTAATGTGTTTTCCATGTGAACCTCAATTTGGAATTATTATTTCCATGTAAACTCGAAGGAGAATAATTTAATTCCAAACTATTTAATTTGGAACAATTAATTCAGAATGAAAAAACATCATGTAAACATGGCCAATGTAACACTAGACAGTGAACAGTCTCTAGCCACAGTACAGTACAGAGGTGTGCATATGTTAACATGGACTTCCCATTGGACTCCCTGTTTCATCACACTCTCACATAATGGGACACAATACGCCTGTGTGTCGATCAGCTGTTAAACATGTTCAGAAAGTCGCTGTCTAAGCACAGTTTCGAGTTCTCCATCTCTCCATCTCTCTTCTCCCTCTCTGTAGCCCCTATCTGTCTCTCTCTCCATCTCCCTCTTCCCCTCTCAGTGCCATTTCCATCTCCCTCCCTCTCTCCTATCTCTTTCTCTCTCTCTCCCTCTCGCTATCTTTCTCTCTTCCTCTCACAGCCCCCCTCTCTCCATCTCCCTCCCTCTCTCTCTCTTTCCCTCTCTGCCCTCTCCTTCCCTCTCTCTGTCCATTTGCACTCTCTCCATCTCTCTCAGTGTCTGTCCCTGTGCTGTCTGCGTGCTGTTCTTCCAGAACACAGCAGCAGCATTTGTCTCTGCTCTGGTAATGAGCAGAGGTCTGTGGGGACCCACACTGCAGCTTCATCAGCAAAGAGCAACGCCATCAGACACACACACACACACACACACACACACACACACACACACACACGCACACGCGCACACAAACACAACACACAGACAAAGACACAGACACAGACACATATACACACACGCACACACACAGACTGCAGACAGGCATATTCACAGCTCATCAGAAGAGACGCATCATCAGGCTGCAGCAGGTGTGGACAGAAACAGACTGTATGAGCTCAACAGGGACATGTCAGCAACCACTGTCTCATACAAGGACACTGTCTCATACAGAGACACTGTCTCATACAGAGACACTGTCTCATACAAAGACTGTTCCATACAGAGACACTGTCTCATACAAATGTGAGAGGCCATAAAGATCATTTAGTCACCAAAAATAACCTAAAAATGTATGTAATAGCATCACAACAAAATGATGGTGGTATTTTAAAGTGGTATCCATAAAATCAAAAAGTGTAGTAATAAAATGTCATCCAGCAATGTGAATTCTCACAATATTTGTGAGTTCACAAACTCAAGAATCCACCTTGTCCCACTTGCCTTGTTGTGTTTGGACCCGGGCCATCAGTGGGACAGATTCGACCAATCACAGAGGAGCACTGTGGTTTGGAGACACTGACAGACGCACTTCAATCTACTTTTGCAAAAATATTCTATTTTGTTTCTGAAAAACATGCAGAGGGAAGCACTTTGTGCATTTGAGGAAAGAACAATGTTTGTGCTCTTCTCTAAACTGGATTTAACAAAAGTTTTCTGCTTGTTCTGCTCTTGCAACGCTTCCACCAATCAGATCCAAATATTCATCATGACGCTCTGCCTTTGGTACAGAACTCTGGTGTGAGCAGGTTAGCTCCAATACTATTTATTTCATAGCCACAGTAGCCAATTAGCCGTTGTGTAGGGCAGATTTAGATGTATACCAAAGGCACCCGTCTGTATAAAAAATAGTATCTAAAGGCACTATATGACTAAAGGACCTTAAACATTCTGAGTCCTGTTTCTCTCCGAGCCTATAAACCTGTACTCTCACTCTAAAGAGCTCTTTTTGCACTCAAGCGTTCAAACAACACCTTTTTTTTTCAGATCTCCAACCTTAAACATGGCCTCATGTGAAGCTTCAGGATCACAAGTTTGTCTGACCAGTGAAGAGACTAAATATAGTCCAACCTGAAGAAAAAAGTGATTTATCAGCAGCGCCCGGTCTGATGAGAGCTGTGCACAGACTGTACCACTGCTCGGATGCACTGGCTCCGACAGGCAGTGAAAAATGAAGAAATAACAGCGCCAAAAAGAGAGAGGAGAGATAAAAGAGGAGACGTGAGGAGACAGGGGCTTCAGGCACAGAGCTGCCCTGAGCACTGACAGCACCCAAGGCAAAACCCAACACAAAACGCTTTATCACGCGCTCCTGACAAATGTGTCTACTATACTTATTACTCCCGTGTCGACAGGAGCACGCCTGTCACCTGGACATACAACACAGAAGGCCTATTTACTGCGTTCAGACCAAAGTACGTGAGGCGGCGACAGGGCGACAGGGGCTCCAGACAGGGGAAAGAGGCTATGAGCTCCAGACAGGGGCATCTCCATACAGTCACAGCAGTGTGAGGAGAGTGGAGATGTGATGGCAGGGCTATAAACTGCCTACAGAGGGCACTGGTTAAAAGAGCATACATTATGGTGTATGTTAAAGTGGCACTATGTAACTTTTTCCAGGGGAGGATATGTCATGTGCTTGTCTCTATGGTATGAACCCAGTTTACAGTGCAGATCTGTGGAGAGGTGGCTCTAGCTGAAGAAAGCATTTAAGAATGCACGTTTTTCAATTTTGTTAGAATTGCAAGATAGATACTATAAATGCCATACTGTGGAACATTCTAATTACATGATGTGCCTTTAAAATGTGTATTATTAGTTGGGTGTTTATATTGTTTTTCTCTGCAAATTTAAGCAAAAAACTTATGTTTATAACTTGTCACTTCCTAAGAATTGCAGGCCTATTTTATTTCAGACAAAAAAAACAAACAAAAAAACACACCATGTTTCATGGCCACATTCAAAAGCACTGGACTTGTTTGTTTGTATTCTTAATTGCCCCTATAAGGATTTTTCCCACCACTTTTGACCCATCCTTCACCAGTGTCAGGAGCAGTGGGCGGGCGCAGTGCTGGGCAGAACCTGTGAGTGTTTCTGTGAAATCTTTGCAGTTCAACTTCTTATAGACCAATATATCTATAAAACTGTACACAACTCTATCTATACAACTGAATCACAATGAAACAAACAGCTGAGAAGGAAGTTTTGATGGAAAATTCTTTGTTTGGCTCATTACAGTTTGAGGCCCACACCAAACACACCAAACAGAGAGTGAATTATAACTTGTATTACACACATATTGTGCAGGTTAAAAAGTTATCTGGAGCTATCAAAGTCTTTAATCGTATTATACTTATCTGTTGGTCTTGGTTTTATCACTGGCCTTTTTCATCTTCACCAAAATAAAAGTTTGAGCTAAACTTAAATTACCTCGCAACAATGGAAAAATTATCACAAACAATATGTTGTGACAGTTAATTATTTGTGCCTCTCGCCAGGATGGTAACGGTGTTATGAGTAAAATTAGAAACGTTCTCCAAATAGTGGACTGTTGTCAGGCAACACATAAGTTTGAGAATCTGAAGCTTTTTGAGATAAAAGACTTAGTAACAGCCTCATGTGTTTATCTGATCTGTGCCTGTGGAGCTGAAGGGGGTAAACATAAAGAGAGGGACAATGGATGGTTTTCAGACAATACAATATTATTTAGGCCAATCAATAAACGTCCTACAAGAAAAAAAAAAAAAAAAGACTCTTGTGAGCTTTAAACCATGTTATAATATTGTTACTGCATCAACAACATACTTGGAGTTCTGTTTTGTTCCATTTACACACGTTTGAGTAACGCTGCATTATTAGTCTGTCTAGAGAACTTAACCTAAATATGCAGGGTTTGTGTGTTAAACATGTGTGAATGAAACAAAACACAACAGGAATGTTTTTGAGGAGATAACAACATTATAACATGACTTAAAGCTCACAAGAGTCAATTTAGCATAATATAGATCCTTACTGCTATACATGTTCTTCTAATGCAGATTTTGACCATGTTTTTTATTTTTAGGTTTATCTGAAGCAGTGATCCTCAGTCAGCAGATGGTGTGTGCGTGCGTGTGTGTGTGTGTGTGTGTGTGTGTGTGTGTGTGTGTGTGTGTGTGTGCTCACTGCAGGCTCATTTCCCTTCTATGGGACGCTCTTACAGAGATTTGATTCAGAATATTATGGAATAGGGTAAATGCAACAAACATACGCTGAAAAACAAGGGATACAGTTACACAGATTCTGAATATAATATGAAACAGAGCAAAATGTAGTTTAAAAGATCATATACAAATAGTAGTTAGGAAAAAATGTTAAATTAGAATATTGACCAAAAGCTGCAAAAAAGTTGTTTCTCATGATACTGCCATACTTTGGAACATTTCAGGCAAGGAGGTGGGTGGACCCTCCAACAGGAAAGTTACATTGTGCACCTTTAAGATTTTCATACATTGCCAATCCCCAAATTCAGCCAATGATTTGAGTAAAGTTTTTAAGTCTAAAAAAAAGTTTAAATGCATTTACATATGGGGCTTTGATTAATTTTTTTTCAAAAGGGTGACAATAGATTTTGGTCTTGTTTCTAGTCTTTGAATAAGAAATGTTTTTATGAATGTAATTATGACAGACTCCACTCCACTCAAGAGTCATTTATGTTGAAAAAGAATATGTTTCTGATGGAAGCCGAATATTTTAATCAAGCAAGTTACTCAGTTAAAACCAGCTTTTTGGGTACACGTCACCATTAATGCTTTGTACCAGCGGGTGGCACTGTTCCACCACATTTCCCCTGGAGAGAAGGACATGGAGAGGAGAGAGAAAGGAGGGAGAGGGATACAGGGAGAGAGACAGAGTGAGAGAGAGAGCGGGAGGGAGGGACAGAGAGAGAGAGAGAGAGAGAAAGGGGGGGAGGAAGAGAGAAGAGAAGGAGGGGTTGGGAATATGAGGGACAAGGGGAGGGAGAGATACAGAAAAATAGAGTAGAGAGGGGGAAAGAGGGAGATAAAAGAGGAAAAGAACGGGAGGGGGCTAAAGAAGAGAAAGAGAGAGAGAGTGAGAGAGAGACTGAGAAGGAGATATAAGGAGACAAAGGAGAAAGATGAGGAGAGAGAGAGGGAGTGGAGAACAAGAGAGATGGGGATACAGGGAGAGCGAAAGAGCGAGGCAGAGAGAGAAACAGAGAGAGAGAGAGAGAGAGCGAAAGAGAGAGGAGAGGAGGAGAGAAGGCGGCACAGCGCTGGTTACCTGGCTGCTGCTTTAGTTTGAACTCAGATCAATGGTTATTACTGTGCCCTTGTAGCGCCCCCTGTGTCCCGTGTATCCCCACACAGAGTCCAGGCTCAGAGCTGCTCTACACACACTCACAGGAACAAAACACACAACTCCACTACAACCACCAACACCACTAAATATTACCAGTGTTTTCTCATCCCGGGCTTGTTTCTCAAATGGTGGTTAGTTAAAAATACCACAGTTTAACCTATAAAATAATAGGTCTTAAAGGTGCACTGTGTAACTTTTCTGGATGAGGGCACGCCACCTGATGATGATATTGACTGGCCTAGAATGTTCCACTCTAGGGTATTAAACTTATATACCTGCATTTATTCAATTACAGCTGTTTTCACTGCTACAAAATGCCTTGAAAAGCATCTACTTATCTGTTTGCTTGTTCTTCTCATGTCAAGGTGGATTTGTTATTGTATCTCCACCTCCTTTACACCTAAATTCATGATCAAGATGTAAAGAAGGGCACCAAACTATAATGGCCAATTAAGTCTACCATGGAGACAAGTGGGTGAGTGAGAGGTGACCCCGCACTGATAAAGAATTCATGTCTTTCAGTGTATTTTTGAAGTTATAAAACACTTGAATGAATAAATGAATAAATGGAAGATAGACAAGTTTAATGTCATATATTACATAACATAGCAGGCAAAGCAATAACATTTCCATGGAGAGGAACAGATAGTGGACTCTGAATTAGAAAAGTTTCATAAGGAGGTCTTCCTTTAACCTTCACCAATCAAGGTCAAAGATCAAATAATGTATTCAAACAGCAATTTATCAAAGGGTAATTACATGGTTAAGTGGTTATAATCATCAAAATATTTAATACAAAATTTAAATAACACCACAATCAGCAATGAACTGTCTTGATAGGTTAAAGGTGCACTGAGTAACTTTTTAGTGGCATTGTTATTTCCTGAAATGTTCTCCAGTTTGGCATTTAATTTAATTTTAATTTATCTCCATGGAGACAAGCAGGCCACATCACCAGGCCAAGTTACAAGTCAGATCTGTGAAGTGGGCACATTCATATTAACAGTGCACATTTTTGTGGTAGTTTGAGAAATAAAAACTCCTGTAATTGAATAAATACAAGATATATTTGTTTAATTCCTTTCATACTGTGGGGCATTCCAGGAAAAGCAATAACATCACCATGGAGACAAGCAGATGGCAGACCCTTCACCAGAAAAGTTACACACCTTTAAGATTAGACCAGAAAAAAACCTAAAAGTGATTCATTTATCATATTTATAGTGTATAGGTTACTTTTAAATCAGATATTGTTGCTTCAGATTTTCTTGTGCATTTCTAATTGTGACATTTACACAATTAACTATAACGACCAATTCACCTGGACATCGCTACACTGCAAAACCACTGTATGCCTGCGTACAATTACACAATAAAATCCATGCACGTGTAAACTCTGCTCTACAATCCCCAATCAACACGTCCACTGCACTAATCAGAGGGAGGGCGTGTCCGGAGCACAGCCATCACCATCACACTGTTTGGACATAATCAGAGCTGACACCTGCAGGAAACAGCACTGGAATCAATGGTGCTTCACTTTCACTAGAGTTCACAGCACTTCAGGTTTGCCTTGTTTTGGTTCATCCAGGGAAATTTGGCTCAGAGTAACCAGCCAAAGCAATGGGTCTAAAAACAAAGGAGATTGATTTTATACCAGCGAGTGACAATCTGCGAAGAGTTCAAAGTTTGGATGAACTAATTAAAGAGACTGAACTTTTGGGAAAGTTTGCACAGGTCAATACATGGCATGATAGATTGGTTCATGGTTAGTCTCAATTATCAGCTTATTTATTTGAGAACAAAGACAAAAATTAGTATCCAGTGCAGAGAAGGTTTCAACAGCGGTCATCTGGATGCTTCGGCTCCTATCCAGAACCATTTTCTTTTTAAAAATTCTTTATTTATGAGTTTTAAGATTTTACAATGATGGGTACATTAAACATGTACAAATGTAAGTACGCACTTCTCAGTAGTGTTTCCCATTCTTACTGAACCATTTTCAATTAGATGGTACTGACTTGAAACACTATGTTATATCCTACTCTGAGTTAATAATAATAATAATAATAATAATAATAATAATAATACATAACACTTGTATAGTGCTTTTCTTGCCACTCAAAGACACACAGTTCAAAAGTCCAACTAAAGTCTTGACTAAGTCCAGCCCCAAATGGAGGAGCTTTAGAGTGAAACTGCCCTACCCTTGTTTACTAACTAACATCATTATGGGTCATTATGCCTCTATTTTCTGGCTTGGCTGAAATCTGGAAAGTTTTTCAGTCTCCTGTCACATTTTTTCCATTCTAATCTACTCGTAGGCAGCCATATTGGTTTTGATAAAGACGGACCATGCGTGTTCCTGATTGGCTAATGTACCTGTCAATCATGTCCATCTAAACTTGGGGAGATACAACACTCCCTCAGATGTCCAGGTATGTTCTATAGTGGTCCATGGGTGTATACTAGTCTATGTGCTCTTATACCCTATTTTGCAACGCTGTCATGAATAGGCAGAGTTAAAAATGAAAACACTTGAAACACTGAGAATATTTTGTTTTGATAAAATGCAATATGCAAATTACAGCACAGTGGTAGTTGTCTCCCCAGATGGAAAACACGAAGGAGAAAAATAATACAACCGTAAATGATCTTCAAATAAGGTAGTGCAACTCCCAACAGTATAAGATGATATAAACAGCAGACAATCCGAAGTCTACAAAACGGTGGGTGCATTTGTACAAAGCCATTTAAAGTGATTTTAGTTGCGAAAATGTTTTATGCTGTTTCTTTTGACGGCGTTTTCCAGTGTTTTCCCTCAGGCCTCTCTTCTTCCTCTGTTCTTTCCAACATTCCACTTCTTACATATTCTCTTCTGTCAAGGACAAAGTGTCTGAAACATGTTAAAAAATAAGAAATACTTTGTGTCATGTGCGCTCCTGTTTCTCCTCTCTCGCCATCTCTCTCTGTCTGTCTCTATCATGCCATCTCTCTCTCCATCTCTCTTCCATCTCTCTTTCTGTCTGTATCTCCAGCTCTCTCTCTCTCTCTGTCTGTCTCTCTCGCTCCATGTCTCTCTTCATTTCTTTCCCATCTCTCTCTCTCTACCTCTCTCTAAATCTCTCTATCTCGCTCTCTCTCGTGCTCCATCTCCATCTCTGTCTCTCTCCATTCGTCTCTTTTCATTCTCTACACAGATATCAGGTTTGTGAGGGATTGGACAGCACTTGGCAGCAGCAGGTACACAGTAAAAATGCAATATCTGACTTGGATTGAAATGACTTGAGTTCAGAATATATGGATCTGAGTAGTTTCGACAAGGCATGCACAGATACTAAACTCGAACGTCGCCTCTGATACTGAAAAATTAGCTCAATCGGGTATTGGATCCATGATATGAGGTCAGCCGATATCCTGGCTGGGCCTTTTATATGATGTAACAAGACTATTTACGTGCCATAATATTTAAACTTGTATTTAGTATCAGAACTGAAAAACGTGATTGGTGCATTCCTATTTTTGACCAGGTTAGATTATTGTTTATTACACTTTTCTTACCCAATTGGCAATAACTGGCTGGAAATAATAAGTTGTGTTGTAACTATAGGGTTTTGCAACATGACCAATAAATAAATAAATAAATAAATAAATAAATAAATGATAACAATATTTTTAATCAAATTTTTATTCTTGATCTGATTGCAATTTTCGATTTGATTTAATTTTTTTATTCTTCTTTTCTTGTAGTATCAATTTTCTAAATATAAACAAGACAGACTTTTAGTAATTGCCATTTATCACAAAAAATTGTCAAATTTCTTCCTCCAAAGTCTGAACTCCGCTCCAAACTACACGCTTTTACTGACAGAGGATTGGCTGTAGACTAGACTCTCAATCTCTATTAAAATTCTACTAACTGCACAGCCCTGATTGAACAAAATAATCTAGGTTCATCCAGTAAATTCAAGTAATTCCAACTCGTCAACATAAACATTTTGCAGTAGTGGATTCAGAAAGTATAAAAGACAAAATGGAGGAGTTCACATCAATAGGAAGCTCACACTGGCACAGCTCTATGGACAGCCTGTTGCCCCATCTGTCCGGTACTGACATAACTGGCTGAACTTGGGGACGGTCTTTATGTGTCCATGGAGCAGAATGAGAGACACTTGTTTAATCGCTCAAATAAAAACTCACATTTTGAAGTCGAGCTGCCAACCACTGATTTAATGGCTTTATTAGGCTGTAAATTTGGCGCTTGATCTGACGCACTCTCAGAAATATTACAGCAATTATCCCCTGCAGATTCACAACATATGGACACTCTTTATGTCGAGGGGGAGAGAGAGTTTGGGAATGTTAAAAGTTTTATCACCAAGGCGCCCAAAAATTGCAGGAATTAAAGTAAATTTAAATACACAAATTTATTTAACGGTGGACTGTGTCATTTTCTGGTGGGAGATCTATCACCTGTTTATGCAGACATTAATGCCAAGATGTCAAGAATGTTAACTTTTTTACTTATTCATTCAAAAACTGGTTTTCATTGTTCAAAAATAAATTCATATTTACTATTAGTCCTGGGCTGTCCTCTGGACTCGGTGCAGCAGGTGGGGGACAAGAGGGTCCTGGCTAAACTCATGTCTATGCTAGACCATGAGGGTCACCCCCTGCAGGACGCCCTGTCTGCTCTGGAGAGCAGCATCAGTGACAGACTGATTCACCCTCGCTGTGTAAAGGAGAGATTTCGCAGGTCTTTCCTTCCTGCTGCTGTCAGACTGTATAATGAACAATGCTAGTCATGTGTCATCCCCATAGCAACCATGTGTCATCTCCATAGTAATAATAACAATGTGCAATATTATTTAAAGTCACTTTACCTGCTACTTATTTATTTACCCACCACTGTCCATCACTGCACTGTACACAATCATCTCAGAATCAAAAACACTTATTGTGCAATGTTCCTGTGCCTTTTAGCTTAGCTTACAGTGTTGTGTTTTTTAGTTGATTGTAAATACTTATTATTATTATTTATCTTGATTTTGATGCATGCTCTTATTTTCCCACTGTTTCTGTAACTTGCGTTGTGACACTGCAATTTCCCCATTGTGGGACAAATAAAGGATTATCTTATCTTATCTTATCTTATTTTATCTTATTAGCAGGATTGCCTCACCCCAGATTTGATCCATAACTTGGCCTGGTTGTGTTACTTGCTTGAAAAGTTAAATAATGTGTAAAAATGAAAAGTGATGACATCTCCATGAAGACCAAGAGTAGAACATCTCCATGAAGACCATAGTAGAACATCTCCACGGAGACCAAGAGCAGAACAGCTCCATGGAGACCAACAGTAGAACATCTCCATGGAGACCAACAGTAAAACAGCTCCATGGAGACTAACAGTAGAACATATCCATGGAGACCAAGAGTTGAACAGCTCCATGGAGACCAAGAGTAGAACATATCCATGGAGACCAAGAGTTGAACAGCTCCATGGAGACCAAGAGTAGAACATATCCATGGAGACCAAGAGTTGAACAGCTCCATGGAGACCAAGAGTAGAACATATCCATGGAGACCAACAGTAGAACAGCTCCATGGAGACCAACAGTAGAACATCTCCATGGAGACCAACAGTAGAACATCTCCATGGAGACCAAGAGTTGAACAGCTCCATGGAGACCAACAGTAGAACATCTCCATGGAGACCAACAGTAGAACATCTCCATGGAGACCAATAGTTGAACAGCTCCATGGAGACTAAGAGTAGAACATGTACATGGAGACCAAGAGTAGAACAGCTCCATGGAGACCAACAGTAGAACAGCTCCATGGAGACTAACAGTAGGACATCTCCATGGAGACCAAGAGTAGAACATCTCTATAGAGACCAAAAGTAGAACATCTCCATGGAGACTAATAGTAAACCCTACACCAAAAATGTGTGCACTTTTAAGTATATGTTTATATGTTTAGTACATGTCTAGATGGAATCTCATAGAATATAAGTTATTCTTTAAAAAAAAACATCAGTCACAAAGTGGATAATCATAGCAGTACTAGTAGACTTGACTTGACCAGATGGTAGCAGTGGCAATTGTCAAATTACAATATAAATGACTGAATAAGCTGTGTAGTTGTAGTAGTAACCACAATAGTACAGTTGTAAGTAGTAGTAGAAGTATATGTAGGCCAAACTGCAGTAGGGTGTGTGTGTGTGTGTGTGTGTGTGTGCGTGCGTGTGCGTGTGTGCGAGTGTGTGTGTGTGTGTGTGTGTGTGTGTGTGTCTGACCTGGCGAAGTCCAGGTCTGCCTCTCTGGACATGGTGATGTTGGTGAGGTTTTGCTGCAGGACAAAAATGTTGCGACACATTTTCTTAATGCCAGATTCACTGATGCGTTTGAAATACTGCGCCCCATTTATCAGGATACAAGAGATCAGATGGCCTAGGCCTGAAAAAAGACAAGAATATGTGGTGATTAGAGTACCGGTAGCAAGTAGTAGTAGTATCAGTACCAGCAGTAGTAGTTGAAGTAGTAAAAAGAGGACGCTTGTAGTAGTAATACTGATAACAAGATGCATTCAAGATGGTAGTAGTAGTAGTAGTAGAGGTGATAGTAGTAGTAGCAGCAGATGCCTTCATGGTGGTGGTAGTAGTAGTAGCAGTAGCGGTAGCACTAGTAGTAGTAGTTGCAGTATCAGTAGTAGTAGTAGCAACAGTAGCAGTAGCAGGAGCAGGAGCAGGAGCAGGAGCAGGAGTAGTAGTAGTAGTAGTAGTAGTAGTAGTAGTAGTAGTAGTAGTAGTAGTAGTAGCAGCAGTAGTAGTAGTAGTATGCTTTTGTATTAAAAAAAAAAAATCCAAAATCTAAAAGGGTTCATTTATTCAGTTTGAAACCTATAAAAGTACTTTTTTATCGACCAGATGTACTAGTATAGTGCTTTGTTTTATATACACGTTTTTATATACGTGACGTCCTGACTGGTCTCCTAATGCATTAAAAGGATGTTAAAATAAAAATGCAAAATCGCTATACCAAATTGAAACAGAAGACATTGATAGAATAGAACCATTATTAAGGCAATGTCCAATTATTAATGGTAGCAGGATGATATTAAAGAGGGGGTATTACACATCTATGGCATATTAATTGCTAACACATAACATATTTAGATTACCATGTTTAACTTTTCGTTCCGCTAATAAAACTACTGCACATCAAATCTGGTTTGTGAAGTTGTAGTTGCGGGAACATAGGAGACAAAGGCTGAACATTGGACAGCTAACCATAAGGAGAAGAGAGATCACTAGATTACTGAAACATGCACGGATGACATTTAAAACCTCTTCAGCATGTTTTTGATGAAGGAATAACATTATAACATGGTAGAAAGCTCAAAAAAGTTGATTTTGCATAATACCCCCTGTTTAAGGAAAAGCTTCTTGTATCCACATGCAGCATACAAGGCCAGATTCACACTTTTCACACATTTTTATGCACTGTAATAATTTCTAGGTACTTAGCATGTTACTCACAGTTCAGACTTAAAAGGATATATATAATGCAAAAGAACATGAAAATAAATAGATCTTTTGTTTTACCTTCAAAGATATACTGGAACTTGTGCTGTTGCAGTGCTGCTCCCATGGCCTCCTCGATGGCTGAGATGTCCTTGTTCAGTTTCACCACTAGGGGGTCGTAGTCCATGCTCTCCACATTCGCCACAATGGCATAATTTCCCTCTTTTGTCAGAGGGATGAGGTAATGGAAGCAATGCACCCTGGGAAGGAAAAAATAAAATACTGTTACCATTTAGTATAATTGGCTATGGCTTATAATAGTGGTTCACAATCTTTTTAGAACTGAACCCACCAAAAACTCAAGGCTGGGACTTCAAACTGTAAAATGTAGTTGATGATTGTAATAATTTCAAAGGGGCAGATCAATTAAAATATGTTTTAGATCAATATAACTAATATTAATACATTAATATTCAAGACTCTCTGCTCAGTGCCTCATTTTGGGAGCCTATGGTCTATGTCAGTGGTTCTCAACCTTTTTTCTTGAAGCCCCCCTTGCCTGTGTCCAAGACAAGCCAGGCCCCCCCAACCCCAAATCCTACCTGCATATACGCACTAAAAGAAAAAATTGATTAACTACAAACTTTTATTTGCACAAATTCTTCTTTAAATGTTATCAAGTGTATCTAATACACACACAGTTTAATTTTTGACAGCCAAACAGAACAGGTTTACCCCATTACAACAGAAAAATAATGACTCATTGTTAAGATATGAGTATCTATCAGTACCTATATGGTTTTCTTTTCTTCTATGTGTCACCAGGTGTATAAAATGTTCAGAAATAACTGCAAGGACATTTAACTATGAATTACCCAGGCTGAATTACCTGCCCGCTAGCTGACCTGAGGATTGCCTGCGTAAGTTCAGGTCAGAGGTAATAAATACCTTAATGAACTTAAATGTGGACCAAAAATATGTTTGAATTTGAATTACACCGAATTTTGATTATCCTATTGGGTGTGTTGTTGGGATTCTATAATTTTAATGTGCACAAATATAATTTTGGTAAAGTCACAACCTCAACGCAGACGAAATTGGGCGGACCCCCTGCGATCTCTAGCGCCCCCCTTGGGGGGGCCCGGACCCCAGGTTGAGAACCACTGGTCTATGTGGAACTTAAAAAGGAACTAAACTGGGTCTAAACCAGGGCCAAAGTACATGTACATCAGAACTAAACCAGGATCAAACAAATTAAATACCAATTAAAGTGTATTAGTCTAATGTAGAGCTTTTCAAGACATCCAAAGTCGGTTTGCATTATTCATTCACTCCATACTTCATGGTGGTAAGTTACAATTGTAGCCACAGCAGCCCTGGGACAGGACTGACGGAATCAAGGCTGCCAATTTGTGCAATCGGACCCCCCAACCACGACCAACACTCACACACACTCATTCACCTAAGGACACAACAGTTTACACTAGAGGCACTTGGTCTCCCATCCAAGTGCTCACCAGGCCAGGCCCTGCTTAGGCTTCTGAGATCAGATGAGATCGGACATTTACAAGCAGCAATGATTATTAAGTATTAGGGCCTTAAAGGTCCTATATTATTATTATATAAAAACTGACTCTTGTGAGCTTTAAGACATGTTAGAATGCTGTTACCTCCTCAAAACCATACCTGGAGTTGTGTTTTGTTTCATTCACACGTTTGAGCAATCCTATATTATTCGTTATACTATATATTAGTCTACAAGTCCAAAGCTCTGTTCCCCCTTGTGATGTCATGAAGCGGTAGATTTCAAGTTAACATCTACCTTTACTTCTTGTTTAGTAGAGACTAAACATTCCAGGGCTGAAATTATCCAAATGATCCTTGTGAAAGAAACACAGTGGATCACTTCCTGTATTAACACATGACATCACAAAGTGTTTTCGGTTTGAGAGGAGAACTCTGCTTAAATACGCAGGGTTTGCGTGTTAAAGTTTGTGACAAAGAAACCACATTATAACATGAACATGAAAATAGCGTAATACAGACCTTTTAAACCAGTTTTTCCTTTTATGAATTAACTTCACTTGTTGATTTGTGGTACTTAAACTTTAACACCGCTCTCCTTCTGATTTCTACTTTCTTTTAACTTCTGATGCCAAACTGAAGTTAATTTACCACACCATGAACTCACCCCCCTCGGATCCTTAATAGCCCTCCATCATCTCTTCTCCTTTTTCCGTCCCCTCATGGACACTCCACAGCGCCCCCCGCAGAGCACTGTGTAGCTTATGCAATTTTGTTTATGATTTGAGTGTAGAAAAAACCTCCCTGTGGCTGATGTCGGGCTATATGTTACACTCCATTGACTCTTCCCATCTAGTGAATTTCCCCCGATAGTGCTAGCAACTAAATGAAGCCATGAGGAAAAGAGGAAGACAGAACAGAAGGAAGGGAGGAGAAGAAAAGAAGGAGCCGGGGAGGGTGTGTGTGAGAGAAAGAGAGAGAGAGAGATGAAAGGAGTGGAGGTTAGAGGGGAGTGTGAGGAAGACAAGTAAGAGGACAAGAGAGAGGATGAGAAAGAGTGAGAGAGAGGAATAGAATAGAGAGAGAGAGAAAGAGAGTGAGTGAAAGCAAGAGAGAGAGAGAGAGAGAGAGAGAGAGAAGAAAGAGGAGGAAACAGAGAAAGGGGATAGAGATAGGGATAGAGAGAAAGAGAGGGAGGAGATGTAGAAGAGAGATAGAATAGAAGAGAAGAGATCGGACGAAAGAAAGTTGGGGGTATGAAGAAACAAGCAAGGGGTGGAAATGAAGAGACAAAGAGAGAGAAAGCGAGAGAGTGAGAGAGAAAAGAGCGAAAAAGAGAGAGAAGTGAGAAACAAGTTAGCAGAGGAAACAGAGAGAGATGGAGAGGCAAAGAGAAAGGCAGTGAGAAAGAGGCAGAGGATATAGAAGAGAGAGTGAGGCCATGAGATAAAAGAGAACAAAAGACAGGGAGAGAGGGGGAGTGAGTGAAAGCGAGAGAGAGAGAGAGAGTTAGAGAAAAAAGGGGGAGAGAAGAGAGAGAGAGAGAGCAGAGATGAAAGAGAGACAGAGGGGAAAGTGAGATGAAAAGAAGAGGGAGAGGACAGAGAGATGAAAAGTAAGAGAAAGAGAGAGAGAGAGCGAGAGAGGACAGAGAGATGGAAAGGAAGAGAGAGAAAGAGAGAGGGAGGGAGGGGGAGAGAGAAGATAGTGAGAAGACAGAGACATGAAAAGGAGAGAGAGAGACAGAGAAGACAAGATGATGGAAAGGAGAAAGAGAGAAAAAGAGGAAAAGAGAGGGGGGTGGTGAAAGCGAGGGAGGAATAGAGTGAGAGAAAGAACAGAGGCTAAGTTGAAGTAGTGGATTTGTTGAGCTAAAGTAGTTAAGACTGAAATGACTGAAATGCAATAGTCCGCGGTGAGATTGAGGCTCACAAAATGGCTGTGTAGTGTTGTGTAGTTTTGTATAGTGTTGTGTGGTGTTGTGTGGGCAGTTGGAGCTTTTGGCTTCAGGGGAAAAACCCATTCACCCATCGCATTTTACACCCTCATACCTGGACCATGTGATCGTCCAATTATCAGACTATTGACTCCGTATGTCCAGACAGAAATTAACCTTTTATGGTGCGATGAAAAAATGCAGAGGTGCGGCAATAATGGAGTCCGGGGTCAAAGGTCAGATCATAAAAATTGCTGACATAAAAAAATCTATAGCATGTACAGTAATGGAGAAACACATTGGTAGGTGAAATAAATAAGAAATATGACAGTGGTGGGGTTTATTACCTGGAAACCTGGAAATTGTGTGACACTCATATCAAACAACAAAAATGAATAAAAGCAAAAATCACATTATATTGTAACAGGATTTGCATTAAAGGGGCATTGTGTAACTTTTCTGGTGGAGGGTCCGTCAAATGCTTTTCTTTATGGAGATGTTATTGCTTTGTCTGGAATGTGTCACAGTATGACATTAAACCTTTCTGTCATCATGGAGGCCAAACCAGACCACGTTAGAGATCAGATATGCTGATAAGCGACTGTGATAAAAGATAGAGTATAATGATGTCCTGAGTTCACTTCCTCTTATCATTCTGGTATGTATTATGTAACTGTTTCACTTTGATCAGACCTGTTTATCTTATGAAGCTAATAAGCCACAGGGATAGGAACCAGGCACAGCCTTCCCCGTTTCGAAAAACATCTTTCGCGGTGGGAAAGGTTGGGCACCAAAGCCATGAGTGCGGAGACTGGCCCTCTTTGCGCCCATGGGTGCGGGTTTTCATATAAAGGCGGGGAAGCCCCCCCTTTCGGTAGAGTCTGCTACGGGTCTCACGCGTGGACGCCTAGCTGGTTAAAGCGCACTCTACCGAGGGTTGTTGGCTCTCCAGCCCAGTGTCAGCGGTAAGAGCTTGATTATCTTATATTGTATGCTTTAACCTGTGAAGAGATGAATGTTTGACAACTGAGTGGGGAATAAAACGGCACATTTATTCTAGCTCTTGTGGTCTCTGAGTTGTTATTGAATAGTGATTACCTCCACGGACCTATTTTGTGTCACGAAACATTTTGGCGTTGTCGGCAGGATCTGAGAATCATTAAAGGAGGACTCACTGTTTAATAACTATGTTTAAGCGCAAGGAAAAACTAGTTGTTAGTGACTCTGCTTCAGGGTGGACGGGTCCCTGGGCGGAGGTGTATAAGTGTTTATTGAACCAGGGGGGAACTCCTGGTGACTGGGGACCAGGTGTGCAGACTGGTGACCCCCAGCATGTTTTGACTACTCTTGAAGGGGTAGTACCCGAGAAAAAGGCGCCCCTTTCTGGGGTGCAGCGCAGAATGTGGATTTGTGCAACTGCATGGAAGCAGCAGGCTGGTCTTGCTGCGCTTTTACAGCAACAGATAAGGGATTTAGAGACGCAATTAAAACATGTGTCCAATGTAGCTGAAAGTGCTGTGACTGCTCTGAGCCGAGTGGGACGGCAGCGCAGCCGACGGCCTCCGCGCCCCACCACTCGCCCTCGGGTACGGGCTTATATAGCCGGCTTAGGGGACGAGTGGGATCCCGAAGGTTGGGATGGTAATATCTGGAGCGATGAGGAGGAGGAGTGCATGGTGCAACTCGCGGGTGCTGCTGCTCGTCCCGTTCTGAGACGGCGGCGAGAACAGCGAATTGTGCCCGACAGAATACAGCCAGTAGTGGACGATCAGGGAGCCCCAGTGATGGGACCTGATGGACGGCAACTGGTGAGAAATATTCCACAAGACCAACCTGAACCTCGTATTACTCAGACTTACGAGGACTATACTGCTGATGAGTTGAATCATTTAACTGGTAGTCTGAGACGGCGAGCAGAGGAGCCCCTTGATTTATGGTTAGCACGGTTGTACGAGGAGGGGGCCAGTGATATATTGGTAGATAGGGAGGACGCCCGTAAATTTGCTGGATTGTCCCGGGACTCACAGGTTGATAGTGAGTTTAGAAATCAGATTAGAGAACTGCCGGACGCGGACCCACGTAGTTTGTTTTTTGAATACGCCGAGGCAATTCGCGTTGTTTATCCCCTCCCTCCAAGTTGGCCTGAATTGAGTGGACAGTGGCGGTATATGAAGGATGGTATTAAGAGATTAATTCAGCGTTAATTCAGCGTTCATGTGTACGGGACGCATTGATAACTGCTCAGGTTGATGAAATGATGAAATTGCCGGTGTCAAAGGTGGTTCGTGACCAGATAATACGGTCTGCTCCATCTCAATATCGCAGCATGGTAATGTCTTTGATGTTGGGGCAGCCTGAAGCACCCTTGAGTGAAATATTAAAAGGTATGAAAGAGTTGGCTACTCTTGCTGTTTGGGATAAGTCTGATGAGCCTCGTGTCCCACCCAAAGGCCCCCCACGGTCTGGAGGGAACGGAGGCGCCGGACCATCCCGCAGGGACTGCTGGATGGCTCTAATTAAAGCTGGAGTACCAGCCGGAGAAATAGATGGGAAGCCCACGGGTGAATTAAAGGCGCTGTGTAAACAGAAGAAGTTGAAAGTGTCATGTATGCGCACCCCTGCCGCCTCTACCATGTCTGGCACTATGGCTCAGTTAGCTGAGCAGATGTCTCAAGTGTTGCAATGTGTGACTCCTCGAGCTGCGCCGTCAGCCCCACCTCTGGAGGAGCAAGAAGAAAGCTCTGACGAGGAGGGAGAGTTGCGTGTGGCCACACTAACAAGGGCTCAGCGGAAACAACAGCGTAAAGAACAGAGGAAAACTAAAAGTCGCAGAAAATCAGGGTTGTACCCTACACAAGAACTGGATGCCATGGGATATGCGGACTAGGGGTGTGGCCAGGCCCTGGACATGAGGGCAATGAGGTGGTCTTTAGACGACGCTCGTCCCCACGTGCCAGTGGAATTACACTGGCGTAATTCAACCCAGAAAGTCCTAGCATTAGTAGATACAGGGGCTGAGGCCAGTTTGATTTATGGGAACCCATCCAAGTTCGGAGGTGACACAATCATATTACAAGGATTAGGAGGAAGTGAAGTTGTGGGGAAACGAACCAAAGTCTTAATGAGAATAGGGCAAATGCCCCTAAAAGAATATACTGTGGTAATCACACCAATAAAGGAGTATATAATAGGTATAGACATTTTAGCCGGAATGACATTATACTTACAACATGGTAAGTATGTTTTTGGAAAACAAAGTGTGGACATACGGGCCGTATTAGTGGGAAAGGTGCGAATGGACCCTTTCCCTATACCTATGGCAACTCAAATAGTAAGTTTAAAACAGTACCGGTTACCTGGAGGACACCAGGAAATCACTGACACTATTAAGTCTTTGTTGGAAGCGGGAGTACTGAAACCTACGACTACCCGTTGGAACAACCCCTTATGGCCCGTGAGGAAAACTGACGGGTCATGGAGAATGACTGTGGATTACAGGCAAGTAAATCGTCACACCCCTGCATTAACTGCAGCGGTGCCTGATGCGCCTACTATCATAGAACGAGTGCAGCACCATCAGGGGACCTGGTATGGGGTTATTGATTTGGCAAACGCCTTCTTTACCATACCCATCCCCGAAGACCGAATGGATCAATTCGCATTCACCTGGGAGGGAAGACAGTACACGTTCACACGTCTCCCACAAGGGTATGTGCATTCTCCCACGATTTGTCATCGAGTGGTGGCGGAAAATCTGGCGGAATTACAGTTACCTCCCAATATTATGATTTCCCACTATATTGATGACATCATGGTACAGGGTTCGACTCAAGCAGAGGTGGAGACTGTGCTACAGCAGGTTATTGCCCACATGAAGAATCATGGCTGGGAGATTAACCCTGCTAAAGTACAGGGACCCGCCCAGCGAGTCAAGTTTTTGGGAATCATATGGAACAAAGGAGAGAGAGAGGTCACTGAAAAAGCTAAAAATAAGATCCAGACTTTTGCCACGCCCCAATCACAAACTGATGTACAGCGATTCATCGGTTTGTTTGGGTTTTGGAGGCAGCACATACCTCACCTGGGGCAGATGTTGCAACCCCTCTACAAAATAACCCGGAAAAAGGCTGAATTTATGTGGGGACCAGAGCAACAGACAGCATTTGACCTAGTGAAAGAGGCAATAGCACAAGTGGTGTCATTAGGGAAACTACAGTCAGGCCCAGTGGAGCTACAGGTGTCAGTAACAGGTAACTATGCTAACTGGAGTCTATGGCAAAAACAAGGGAGGGTTCGTAAACCCATGGGATTTTGGTCCCGAAAGTTGCCCCCGGCAGGGGAACGGTACACACCCTTTGAAAAACAGCTATTGGCCTGTTATTGGAGTTTGGTAGAGACAGAGGCTATTACATCAGGTCATGAAGTGATTATGAGACCAGCTATACCGATTTTGTCATGGGTTATGAGTAACCCTACATCCCATCGCATTGGAACTGCACAGGAAAGCAGTGTTATTAAATGGAAATGGTATGTGGCGGAGAGAGTTAAGACTGGACAAAGGGGAGTGTCTGTGTTACACGAACAGGTGGCCGACGCTCCGCTAGAAGGACAAATTGCCTTCGATATAGTCCCACTTGAAGACTCGCCAGTTCGTCTGGGAGTCTCGTATGATCAGTTGACACCTGAACAAAGGAAAGACGCCTGGTTCACTGATGGATCAGCGCAGTGGAAAGCCGGAAAGCGTCGTTGGAAAGCGGCAGCCTTAAATCCGGAGACCGGAGTGTCCCTGGAGGAGTTAGGAGAAGGTAAGAGTAGTCAGTGGGCTGAACTTAAAGCTGTGCACATGGTAATAAAACAAGCAGGACTTACCGGAGTATGGATTTATTCAGACTCCTGGTCAGTTGTTAATGGATTAAGTCAATGGATGCCTACGTGGCATCGTAATGGATGGATGATACAAAACAAGGAGGTATGGGGTAAGCAATTGTGGGAAGAAATTTGGGAACGTGCCCAATCTATCCCTATACAAGTTGTGCATGTAGATGCTCATGCCAAAACTGGAACAACTGAGGCTTTGTATAACCAGCAGGTAGATGACATGGCTAAGGCCATGCCCATAATTCAACAAAGCGGAGTAGACTTGGCACAATGGGCTCATGTCAAAGCGGGACATTGGGGAATTCAAGCCACTGCACAATGGGCCAGAGATCGAGGCATTGACCTCAAAATAGATGACGTCAAAACTGCAGTAGAACATTGTGAAACATGCCAGCATCACAGACGAGGGATCCCCCAACCTGTGACAGGGCATATCCATCGTGGTAGTGCCCCAGGGCAGATTTGGCAGATGGACTTTATTGGTCCACTACCCCAGTCCCAGAACTGCCGATATGCATGTACGGCGGTAGATACCTATTCAGGAGTGTTGGTAGTCCACCCGTGTAAGCATGCCAATCAAAATGCTACTGTAAAGTGTTTACATCTTATAGAACAATATTATGGGCTGCCTCTTCAAGTCCAAACAGACAATGGAACTCATTTTACCGGTAATAAGGTCAAACAATGGGCTACAGAGCACCATGTTGAATGGATTTATCATGTGCCATATCACCCCCAAGCGGCTGGGTTGATTGAAAGAATGAATGGGTTGTTAAAAAGTACATTGAAGAAACATTCTACTGATAATACATTGGTTAATTGGAGACAGGATTTATACGATGTCATAAAGGTGATTAACAACCGACCCTTAGGTGAGGGACAGACTCCCTTAAACCGAATGATCACGATTTTAGAAACCCCAGACGATACCCCTATTAAAATTTGGAAAATGACACCAAACGCTCAAATACCAGTACGAGCAACTAGCGGATCGGCAGGTTTAGATTTAGTAACTGTAGAAACGTTGACTCTCCTTAACAACACCCCAACTATTGTAAAGACAGGATTAGGATTACAATGCCCACCAGGCACATACGGACATATATTACCACGATCTGGGCTAGCACTAAAAGGAATCACTGTATTAGCTGGAGTCATTGATAGTGATTATCAAGGAGAGTTAGCTGTAGTACTGTTAAATATTAAATCGGAGCCTTTTACCATAACCGCAGGAGATAAAATCGCTCAGTTACTTATAAAGCCATGCGACATGTCAGACCCCACAGAAATTCCTCCCCCCACCCATCTGACAGGGAGAGGACAGGGAGGATTTGGATCAACAGATAAAGCTGGAGCTAAAGTATGGGTTAAACAGCCCTCTGGACCACCCAGAGCAGCTGAATTAATTGCGCAAGGCAATGATAAAATAGTGACCATTATGTATCCTGGTGAAAATCGATGGATTAATGTGCCTGGGGACAAGTGTTACCCCAGGCAGTAACCTAACATGTTCTGAAGTGCTTTCTTTTCATAGGATGTCGATGTGGAGATGGTTAATTGGATCCCAACGACATGGTGGAGATCCGCCCCCTCGGCATGAACCTCCACGGACGCTGCGTTGTCGGCTGCTGGGTCATGCTCCTGGGTGTCCTTGGTGTCTGGCTCGGGCTGGCTATCGTCCCATCCGTTAAAGGGGAGGTAACAGGATATGCACTTCATCGGATTGGCTCCTTTAAAGCAGGATGGAAAAATTCTACGACAACAAGGAGCCAAGATAATTTTACGTGTCCAGGAGGACAACGCTGTTTCACCACAGAGTTGACATCTAACTGCACCTTATATGGTCACTATGTCCACAGTCGCTATACCAGCGGGAGGCATTGGAATCCTGTAGTTGCCCAAGGATGCTCATTAAAGATACGAAGTAATGTTTCTCTTTGTATACATAACTGGACCAGCAACCGATGTGACTCTGCAGTCAATGGAACTGACTGGGAAGTGGTCACTACAAACACAGACTTGGAAATATGGCTAACTAATGCAACTACCATAACTAATCGAACCGCCTTCTATTACAAAATCGATATACTATCGGATACACCTCGACATGAACCAGCACACGTAATACCAATACCTGGGACTTGCCAACCTCTGGCAGCCGGATTAATCAAGACGAAGGTACACTGGACCGTGTACTTTCCACCGATACCTCCATGCCCACGACAGAAACGGGCCTGGTATGATACTATTTTAGGAGGATCTGGAACTTTATTAGGTCTGAGCAACACCATTGATAATCAGATCATAACTAGTAAATTGCATTACACCGGACAAGCAGCCTCTAAAGGCCTAACTACCCTAGCTAAATGGATGCCTACAGCCTTAAAGGGGCAAATAGAAAATGTACAGTTATGGGAGGAAATGTTTAATGTAGATTGGAATAAATGGAGTACTACTGATGATGTATTTGTGAATGTCACTCAGTTATTAAACTGGACCGTATGTTCTATCCAACATGTACATGCTATCATGCAACGTGAACGATTCCAGCGAATCTTAACGACAGGTAATTATCATGATTGGAGGCGACAATGGAATATCTCCAGTACTATGTGGTTGCATCTGTATCCTGACCGAACCAGATGCAACGACACCGTGTGTACGGGGAAATATGTTCAATATAATGTGACTAACACCCATCTGATATGTCGATATTATGTACTACCAGTAATAAGTCATAATGCATATTGGATATTAAGAGTGACTGGTGAATGGCTAGATCCATATAAAAATGTGACATATGATGTTACCGGATGTGACCAAACCGACCAAGGGATGGTGTGCCCATTACGTACTGCTTATACTAATCCGTGCCTGAAAGAGTCTACTGCGTTATGCGATTGGTTTCATGAGCCAGCTCGGGATCTGCTGTTCCAGGTGGGACCGCACACTCTGTGTGTGGCTACTCTGGGCGCGCATCCCCAGCTTCCTTATGCACCCTTCTCGGGCTGTGTGAGAGGTGTACACATATGGGAATGGGGGAACAAAACTTATAGATTGACCAACTACTCCCTGTCGAATGAGCTCGCCACAGCACAATGGCAATTACTGGCAAAGCCTACACTGGGACTCTCTTTGGAAAGGTTCAAAGGCGCCCTGGACAAGTCCAAAGAGCTAAAACAAATGATCACTGACCATAGGCACAATGTGACTAGGTTAGCCGTGTCCACCCTCATACAGTCTGGAGAAGTTGCCGCAGCGGCGAAAATAGTTGAGCAACAATCTGCGACTCATTGGTTTGACATTTTTACAGGACTATCACCGTTTGCTCGCAAATTATTGGTACCACCCTTGATCGTTTTGATTTTGATACTTTGCTTACTAACCCTCTGTAATGTTTGTATTTGGCTTAAAGTAAGACGACTCCGTGCTTACTTCACACGCACATTATATAATCTTGCATTATGATTATTACACTGGAAATCACTGAAGGAGGGTTTGGACGAGAAATATACACTGTAACGGTACAAGGAACTAATCTTGCTGAAAATCGGTTAATCATCACGGGATGGATTAATCAGAATTGGTGGACTCATAATTTCACTTTTGACACACGAATGGACATGTATACATTTCTACTACACTACTCACATGCTGCAGATAATAGCGATATGCACGCGGGGAGAATTTTAATGAATTGAACTCAGGCCAAGGGATGGAATGTGATAAAAGATAGAGTATAATGATGTCCTGAGTTCACTTCCTCTTATCATTCTGGTATGTATTATGTAACTGTTTCACTTTGATCAGACCTGTTTATCTTATGAAGCTAATAAGCCACAGGGATAGGAACCAGGCACAGCCTTCCCCGTTTCGAAAAACATCTTTCGCGGTGGGAAAGGTTGGGCACCAAAGCCATGAGTGCGGAGACTGGCCCTCTTTGCGCCCATGGGTGCGGGTTTTCATATAAAGGCGGGGAAGCCCCCCCTTTCGGTAGAGTCTGCTACGGGTCTCACGCGTGGACGCCTAGCTGGTTAAAGCGCACTCTACCGAGGGTTGTTGGCTCTCCAGCCCAGTGTCAGCGGTAAGAGCTTGATTATCTTATATTGTATGCTTTAACCTGTGAAGAGATGAATGTTTGACAACTGAGTGGGGAATAAAACGGCACATTTATTCTAGCTCTTGTGGTCTCTGAGTTGTTATTGAATAGTGATTACCTCCACGGACCTATTTTGTGTCACGAAACAGCGACCCGGCTCACAGTCACAATACCTGTTTTTCTAGGTATTTTTGAGCAATAAAACCACCTGTAATTGAATAAATGCAATGTAGAGCTGTTTAATGTCATACTGTGGAACATTCCAGGCAGAGCAGTAGCATATCCATAGAAACAAGTAGGTGACGGACCACCAACCGAAAAGTTTCATAGCGCACCTTTAAGACCCTGAAATACAAAGACGTATCATTTAAAGAAGCACAGTGTAACTTTTCTTGTGTACGATCTGGCGTTTTTGCATTGTCTGAAATGGTCTGTTGTATGGCATTACACTTAAGCATCTGACATTTATTCAATTACAGTTGTGATTGTGTTTAATATTCACACCAGAAGACTAAACCCTGCAATAACTATAACATCGGGTTATGCATCAGGTGTAGGGTTCATACCAAAAGAGGGTAGAATTCTGTGTGCACTGGACAAAAAACATTCAAGAGTAAATGTTTTGTCACTCATCCAAGATGCTTCTTCAGATCTGACAGGGTTCTGGTGAGTCTTCGTCTTAAATATCTACTTAAAGGGAGGAGCTAACCACACTGAAACTAACACACCCTAGTTGTTTACAGTAAGAGCATCTGTTTTCAGTTCAGATCTCTGAACTACCACCTAAGTCATATTTTCCATGATCGTTCTTGACCTTAATGAGTCATCTAGCTCCTATTTGTACACTCAATTAGCCCTATTGTTTTCTTTGTTTTACATACAAAGATACATATAAGAAAATATTACATTGGCTATTTTTTATCTCTCTGTACCTGACTTCGAGGTGCAACACCAGGAGACAACGGTCAGCGATGTCCTGGAAGCTTCTGGTCAGATCCCTGAGAGTCTGAAGGATCTGCTCCCGACTGCGCTCACTCTCCCCGATCACATGACTGTCCACAGAGGAGCCGCCTGAAAGGGAGGAAAAAAGAGATTGAAAGTGTTTAGAAAGTATAGAGAATCCAGCCTCATATTGTGTAGAGTTTATTGTACCCATAGGAAAGTGTGACACGAAGTTGTGAAAAATGTGCAGTGGGTAGGAGGTAGAGCAATATGGAGTAACATTTTTTATCATGATTTACTAAGTATATTTGGGATAATGATATAACTGATACTACACAAAATACTGACAAAACTTTGGTAGTTATAATATTTCTACTGTCTTGTTTAAGGGAATTTAAGTGTTAGTTATAAGTTCTTCTTTCACTTCTCACAGCCTTTTTCTTAATATATTATCGCTGAAAGTCTCGGTCTGCCTCCTCTTGTAAATGCAATTAAAATCCACTGCAGTGCACGCAGAATTCTATCACAATATTCCAAATTTCATAATGTCCCAAAAACAAATGACAATATACCATAAACTATATTATATGAATCAGCCCTAGAGCAACCCCAAAATGGCAGCTGCTGTGATTGTCAGAGAAGTGTCTTTTCCGAGGATGCACTAGTTGAAGCAGGCATTGAACCTTTAAATTAAAAGTCCTATATTACGCAAAACTGACTCTTGTAAGCTGTAAGTCATGTAAAAAAACATACCTGGAGATATGTTTCGTTTCATTCACACATTTGAGTAATCCTCAAAATGCTCTGTTCCATCTTGTAATGTTTACCTTTTACCTTTACTTCAGTAGAAATGGTCAATTCCAGGCTGAAATCATCCATATGACTCTAGTGAAGGTGTATGCAGTTTAAAAACACAGTGAAGCACGTCCGTTTAAGAAAAGAACACAGTCTAAATATGCATGGTTTGTGTGAAGTAACAAAACACAACTCCAGGTATGCTTGTGATGGGGAAACAACATTATAACATAGATCAGAAAAGAGGATAATATGAACCTTTACAAACCGAACTACATAACAGTGTTGAAAAACCCAATATGACTGTAATAACATGCTTGATAGTACATTTCCATTCTATAAAAACACCATTCACAGCACAAACATTACAGCTGCAGTGAAACCTACTGGTGGTGGATCTGAAATGTGTAAAATATATTTGGGGTTTGTCTGAGGGGTGCACTGGGGGACAGCTCGTAACAGCAGCAGCAGGGCTTTGATTACCAGCCAGGGCCCATTCGCTCCATGTTACCGACTCTATAAAAGTGTTTACTGAGCACTTTTGGGCCAATTCAGATTCATTATTTAGCTTGATTTTTTCCTCCAATAACTATTTCTGTGCAGTACCACTTACGCTAGACTTTTCTGCTCCATCGTAAAACTGCTTTTCTATCTTTAGCCCAACTTAGAGAGCCCAGTTTGCAGTGTCCTCCATTTTCTCATGTCCGTATGGCATTTACAGGTGACAGAATCAGGACACGGGCATGAAAAAACACAGCTACACTACACTGCAAGAAAGACTGCTTAAAATGACAACATGCTTAAGCAGTAGTTAGTAGTAGAGGTGCACTAACTTTTTAACTGCTTGTCTCTGTGGACACAAAGCCAAGTTATAGGGCAGATCTATGGAGAGACAATTCCGCTTATAGAGTAAGAATGTATAGTTTCAAGGTATTTTTTGACAATACAACTTTAATTGTATAAATGCAAGATATATATGTTTGTACTACATCGTGGAACATTAACCCTAACCCAAAGCAATGTCTCCATGGTGACAAGATTGAGTACTAGATTGAACTAAACTGGTAAAAATCTACTTAAATCAATATTATTATCAAAGTAGGTAATGAGTTGCTTTTGGTTTTTTACTGAAGTCTATAGGGCCTACAATGTCAGTGCACAATTTCCCAGAATGCTTGTAAAACACATCCAAAACTCATTTACATGTCAGATCTGTGGAGTGACAAGTCCACTCACAGTAAGAATGCATGTACAAAAAATACTTGAAATTGAACCAGATTAATGATTAATGCTAATGCCATATAGTGAAACATTATAAGCAAAGCAATATGATCTCCATGGTGACAAGCGTGTGGTGTACTAATCTCAAAAAGTTACATACTAAATTGGAATTCTAGGTTTTTATAGGCCTAAAGCAAAATCAATATTATTATGAAAGTAGGTAATGATAGAAATTTGGGGGGCCGAAGCAAAAAGGCTCACTTAATTAAGGCTCACAAAAAGGCTTGGTAGAAATTAAGGATGGGACAAGATCATGAAGAAAATGGTCTCATGATATTTTTTCCCATGTTTTTACATTTAGATTGGCTAAAAAAATTCAGTTAAGCACTGGTAGATTATAGAAGCTACATTGTCAAAAAAAAACCTGGAAACTGGAAACTGCATCTCATCGAAATTGTATCATCCCCAGTAGAAATGCATTGTTTTTTGTTTTGTTTTTTGTGTATAGGGCCTACAAAGTCAACGTGGCATTTTCCATTGAACATCAGGCTGCTTACATGTAAAACACATCTAAACCTCATTATTGTAACTTTTTCATGGTCCGTAAGTCTTTTTAAAGCCCTATTGTCCCAGTCGTCTCTGTACTTGTGCTGAGGCTGCATTGTGCACCACACAATAGAATCCACAGAGCACGATGGTGTTTATAAACTCCAGCCAGTGTGGATCAATGGCCATAAATTAACACTGGGAGGAAAGGGAGAGAAATTGGCCCCGTCAGTCATATGTAAGTCTATTTGTTCAATGAGGCGAAGGTGTATGTGTGTGTGCATGTGTATGTTTGTATGCTTGTATGTGTGTGTGCGTGTGTGCGTGTATGCATGTGCGACCTTCAAAGGGGCAGGAAGAGTAACTGGGGAAATGTCTCTGACTGCAGCACATCGATCTGGACCCTGCCTCTCTCCTGCTCCTCTGATTCTCCACACACACACACACACACACACACACACACACACACACACACACACACACACACACACACACACAGAGGATACATACATGTGCACGCTCACATTCTCACACACACACAAACACACACACACACACACACACAGATACAGACAAACACATTACATTGACTTAAAGAGGGGCTATTACACTTCTATGGGGTAATCATTTCTAACACATATTCACATCACCATGTTACCTTTCATTGTTTTGAAAATGCTATATTTGCCAAAAAAACCCACATCTTACAATAGGATAAGAAAAATTCAACTGTCAACTGGACAAATGTTTTTGAGTGAAGACGTTTCGTACTCATCCAAGTGGCTTCTTCAGTTCTAAATATACAAAGGCAAGACACAAAACAAAAAACAATACACTACATCTTCACAAACTTGATGTGATGTGCAATAGAACAGTTCTGAACTGAAGAAGCAGCTACCTGGAAAACTGAGGGATTACACAGACAAAATTACAATGTTTAATGTTACTACTGCACATCGCATCAGGTTTGTGAAGTGTGAAGTGTATTGTTTTGTGTCATGTTTTTGTATATTTATGGAAAATTGTTGTTTGGGTGCATGGGTGACGTAGGCTCGTGGGCTGAGCATTGGACGGAATCATACTCGTAACCGTAAAGAGGGTTAGAATAAGGCCCCGGGAGAGATCACAACATTACTCAAACATGCATGCATGATATACAACCTCTTCAGACATTTTTTTTTTTTTATGAGGGAACACATGTTATAACACGGTAGAAAGAAAAAAAAGTTGCATAACACCCCCTGTTTAATTTACTCAGTTGTATTTTGATTGATTGTTTAAAGGTGCACTATGTTACATTTTTGTTGGGTGTCCGTCCCTGCTTGTTTTTATGGATGTGTCATTGCTCTGCCTGGAATGTTCCACAGTATGACATTAAACTGCTCTACCTTACATTTATTCAGTAACAGATGGTTTTGTAGGTCAAAAATACCTAGAAAAGCAGGCATTCTGGCAGTGAGTGTGGATGCTTGTCCACAGATCTGACCTGTATCTTGGTCTGGTTGGGCCTCCATGAAGATTGAAACGTTTAATACCATACTGTGAAACATTCCAGATGAAGCAACCCATGGAGAAAAGCATTTGATGGACCCTCCACCAGAAAAGAAAATGCACCTTTAAGTAATCCTGTATTGCACCTTTAAGTAATCCTGTACTAAAGTTAGGGTTTAGGTTAAGAGAGTAGTAAATATGGCAAAGGTTAGGAAATCTATCTAGGAAATTAATACAAGTCAATATAATGTCCTTAAAATTATGGAAACCCAAAATATCTGCTCCTTTATGCAATGAAATGAAATGCTAATAATGAAGGTTGAACACACTTTGCCAGACCTATTACTATTCCCCATTTATAGACTATTTATCTCAGTATACGATGGGCTCCTTTGTAAAGTAACAGCCATTTCTGTAGCTCTGCATATTCTGCTTTTCTCATTACGCATCTCTTAAATTAACTGCAGATAAGATAAGAGACTATTAGCTTGGACAAACAATAGAAAGACATGTGTCACCGCGTCCCATTCACCAAAGCAAACACAGCTATAGGAGAGAGGGGACTTCAGTGACAGCCTGTCCGTCTATCCTGCTCTTGGATAAAGGAGATGGAGTCCTTATTAAAAATGTACGCACAGATCTGAGAGGTGCAGAAGGGATTTTGGTTTCATGGCATACTGTATATAGCTCAAAGCTAATTAACTGCAAGAAGTATAAAATGTGTTCTTTGTGTGGTAATAGTAGAGCTTAGCGACAATATTAGACAATGTAAAAGAAAGTCAAAAGTAAAGCTAACTTAAAGGTCATATATTACGCAAAATTGACTCTTGTGAGCTTTAAGCCATATTATAATGTTGGTACCTCCTCAAAAACATACCTGGAGTCGTGTTTTGTTTCTTTCACATGTGTTTGAGTAACCCTTTATTATCTGTCTGTATCTCCAAAGCTCAAAATGCTCTGTTCCACCTTGTGATGTCATATAGTGGTAGTTTTCAAGTTAACAGCTCCTTTTACCTTTAGTTCAGTAGAGATTGGCAATTCCAGGGCTGAACTCATTCAAATGATTCTAGTGAAGGTGTATGGAGTTTAAAAACATAGTGGAGCACTTCCTGTATTACCACATGACATCACAAGGTGTTTTCTAATTGTCTCAACTGATGCAATTTTTCCTAATAAACAAGATTCAGCAGCAATGTGTATCCATTTTGGCATAAGTGACCACAATACCTATCAATTTATTTAAAATCTGTTTCTTTATAAACCATTATTATCAAAAACAATTTACAGAATTTAAGTTTTATGTGTTTTTTGGACTGAAAAAAGGGATATGGTCATAAGTTATCACATCTGGTTAGCCCTCGACAAGCCTTTACAGCTACCATCTGTAATTAGACTGGCCCTGTTGCATTCTCATATATCACCACTAGATGCTATCTACATTACTGCTATCAGATAGTGTGACAAGAGTGGACCAGAGAGCACAGGTGAGTCTGAACAAAGGCAAGGTGAGGAGGAGGGGGAACAGGCTTCACATCTGCCATCTATTGGAAACCCAAATAAACTTACAGATGGTAACTTTAAACTCATAATATAGATTTTTTCTAAATGTCGATGGGAAAATTGAGTCCTGGAACCTCTGTGGGCTTCAGCTGTTGAGGTCCATCCCAGTTACTGTGATCAAACTGACACAGCCTTGGATCTTTGTACGTTATTCATTATTCATGTATTTTTTCATGTGTCAAAACATAGACTGTATCTACATAAACAGACATAGCTAACCTGCTAGCTGTCGCATTCCAAATAGGAAGTGAGTTTCTGGCTCCATTGACTCTAATTCACTTTGTATTGAGAAACTGTCATTCCTCTCTCTGAAACTACTGCTGTCAGACTTGACTTTCATATTAACCCACTTTACATGATCCTGGTGTTTTTATTTCACTGTCCTTAAATCAATTCCTATTCCTAATATGGTACTGGCTCCAAATTCACCCCTATAACTGTGGCCTCCATGAGCTTCATTTGACTGGAGCCAAACGCTATGGGTGACGTCACACTCCCTCAGTCCACATCTTTATACAGCCTATGCCAACCAAAGCCAAAGCCAACCAATGTTTTTCTATTTGAACAGGCCTCATCACTAAAGATGCTGAGAAATCCAACTCGCCATTTGATCGTGATTGGCTAATGATTACATGTTTTTATGGATGTTATCAATAATAATACGATTCAATGAGCCATGGGAACAAGCAGCGGGATTGTTTTAGCAGGAGAATCCTCATTGATTTCTCAAGGGAGCCCAGTGTAATGACATTAATGACTTGATTTAATTGTGTTGAGATGATGTTTGTTTATCCTCCCCGCTTACATCATTAAAGGACGCAGGAGCCAGAGCTAACGCTAGTTGGCTGTTACCTATCCTGTTTACAGCAGCCGTCTGGAAATAGCAGGAGGCGATTTATGTGATTTATTAAAGTGTGTTGAGATTGGAGGCACGCTGACAACATCAACAAGAGTTTGAAATTGGATCGCAGTTTGAGAAAATGATTTTGTTTCAATAGAATAATGCTATGATACATTAAGGCCTGGTTTTGTTTTTCACCTTTTACTATTGTGTCACAAAACTGAGAAGGTGATGGTTCAGATCCCCTTACCCTTATTAAAGGGCCTTAGCTGCATTGCCTCTACATGTCTAAATTAGTTCTTTAAAGGAGATAATTGTACGCATTTTTTCAGCAATGAAAACACCCGCAAACCTGCAAAAATCAGTGCAAGGCAGACAAAATGTTCTACTGGAAACATTTCAGTCAAAGCAATAAAATCACCATGGAAACAGGCAGGTGGTGCACTCTAAATGGTAAACGGTCACATTTTTATATAGCGCTTTTCCACCTTCAAGGCACTCAAACGCTTAAGTTCAAGGGACCACTGACCCATACGCACACACATTCATACACCAGCAAACGCAGACACTAAGGGCCAGCTGGGTTAAGTGTCTTGCCCAAGGACACAACGACAGCATTCATCTGTAGGAGCTAGAATCTGACCGCTCAACCAATGCTGTGCTGTTTTTTTTTTTTATGTCGAGAGTGGGATTCGAACTAAACGCTCTACCTACTGAGCTACTGTCATACACTCCACACCAGAAAAGTTACTTAGTGCACCTTTAATACATTGGATTCTGTTCTAATAGTAGTCTTACTCTCTCCCTTTCTTTCCTTCTTTCTCCCTAACTCTGTCTTTCACTCTTTCTCTCTCCCATTCTTTTTTTAATTTCTCTTTCTCTATTCTCCGGGTCTCTATCTCTCTCCCTTTTTCTTTCCCCCAATCTCTCTCTCACCCCCTCCTCCCTCCCTCTCCGTCTCCCCTTCTCTTTCCTCTCTCCATCCCCACCTTCGCCGTAACGCTTTGATGGTACAGGGAAGAGCGCCACAGCATGGGGCCAGCCATTAGAGTCAGGGAAAGGCGGGCCAAAGCCTCAGCTCATTGGTCCTGACTGACAACTTCCTTTTTAGCTTTTTTATTTTTTCTTCCTTCTATCCTCTCCTTCTCAAAACTGGATTACAGCCATTTCTTATTTATAAGTTCTTTGTGTATGCATGATTAAATGTGCAGTGGAGGTGTGTGTGTGTGTGTGTGTGTGTGTGTGTGTGAGACTGGGTGAGCTTATCCAATTATTTTCAGATCCCATCTAAGAGACGTCTGTTGGTGGCCATCTGCAGAAGACGAGGGTGGCACACATTAAGGAAGAGGAGATCAGTGAGCGATTCATAAACTCACACAAACACACAGATGAGGTGTAGCCTTCACAGGGAAACATAAGATAATAGCACCATGCAACTTCCAATCCTGCCATCAGTATGTAGATAAACAAGACATACTGTGCTTTGTCTGGTGTTTAGTTTAAGGATGTACAATCCAGTCAATCCACCGATATTAATTCTGATACTATAGCTTCATCTGCCGATACCCGATATCAAACAATACCAGTGCAGAGACTGAAAACGGCATTAATTTCCTTTAAACTAAAACAAAATAAAGACAAAACTGATCCAAATATGTTACGTAGCAGTTATTTATTGTTTACTGTGATCAGTAAATACAGTATAGTCTTACTACATCAGTTTGTACAGTAACCAATATATGGAAGCCAACAATTTTTCAGTATCAGTACGGATACAACAATACAAAAACTGGTATCAAATATCTGCACCAGTACTGAAAAATTTGCTGGGTTGGGTATAGGTTCCATGATATCAGTTAAGTCGATATCCTGGCTGGGCTATTTTATTAATTTAACAGAGTGGGAGTCAAACCTTCGAACTTTCGGGTTGGTGACAAGTGCTCTAACCACTGAGCCACTGCCACCCATTTTGTTCATTTTAAACAGTAATATTGCTCTAAAACTACTTCATAATAATACAAAGGTCTGTTGGCTTGTGTTTCAAAACTGATGATTTCTACCTTGTACAGTAAGCATCGTCATAACAAATCATGACGACAACAGTCAACAACAGAGTGAAATGGAGGTGAAGAGTGGGGAAGACATTCAATAAAGAGTTGAAAATTAATACTTTGAGGAGAGCTTGACATAAGAGACATCCCTTAGACCATTTAACTGCTACTCTACCACCTTGCAAGTAGGCCTGTCACGATAACAAATTCTGAAGTACAAACAAAAAGTACCCACGATAAATATGGACCCCCAAAAATGACTGTCTCATCTGTAATTACTATATCAATTGAACAATAAATGTATATAGTAATTATAATGACTGGCCTACTTGCAACTCAGTAATGTACAAATTGCTACTGGATACTAAGACTGGAGCTGTTCATTTTAAGTCCAAATCCTGTTTCCTGTCGACAGAGCTGATAGATGATTTGAGAATGGCCGGCTGAGTGAGCAAGAGAACAGATATTCATTATTTTGATGCCTCTAGAAGTGGATGAACATCTGTGCACAGGGAGCTCAGGGCTGCCCAAACTAAAAATAGCTGAAAAGAAATTGAGATTGAAGACAAACTTGCCTCCATAACAGTTTTTATAATGAATCAATACAAGCTGGAATTTTGGTAAACAATGTTAGAAGAATAGGGCAACAAAACCATTTAAAGGTTCAATATGTAATTTTTTTTTATGGAGAGTCTGCCAACTGCTTGTCTCCATAGAAATGTTATTGCTTTGCGTGGGATGTCTGACACTATGGCATTAAACTTATTTATCATTTTAAGTTACAGTCAGATCTGTGGAGAGCGACCCCTTTCACAGTAAGAATGTATGTTTTTAAGACATTTGTACCATTAAAAACACAGGTAATTGAATGAATACAGGACAGATTCATCTAATGCCATACTGTTGAACAGTCCAGGCCAAGCAATAAAATCTCCACGGAGACAAATTGGTGACGACCCCTTAACTAGTAAAGTTACATAATGCATCTTTAAATGGTATTTTGTAACCCCATTCTTATAACATTTCACTAAACATACTAAAAAACTTAAAGATCCTATATTACACAGAATTAACTCCTATGAGCTTTGAGTCACGTTATAATGCTGTTACCTCCTCAAAAACAGACCTGGAGTTGTGTTTTGTTTCATTCACACACACATGTTTGAGTAAGCCTTTATTCTTAGTCTGTCTACATCTCCAAAGCTCAAGATGCTCTGTTTCACCTTATGATGTCATGAAGCCATAGTTTTCAAGTTTCAACAGCTACCTTTTACATTTTGTTCAGTAAACATGACAAATTCCAGACAAATTCCAAACATGTGTGAATAAAGCAAAACACAACTCCAGGTCTGTTTGTGATGAGGAAACGGCATTATTACTTAATGAATTAATTAATCATTGCATTTATATAGAGCCTTTCAAGACACCCAAAGCTCTTTACAGTTCATTGTTCATTTACTGCACACTCAGTGGTGGCAAGCTACTATTGTAGTCACAGCTGCCCTGGGGCAGACTGATTATAACGTAGATCAGAAAACAGTATAGTATAATATGGGCCCTTTAACTAGTTTTCTCTATACTTGCCCTAAAACATTTCATATTTACAGATAAGGAAGCTGCTGTAATGGTCCTGACCTCTAAATGTCACTGTAACTTTATATTTCCAGTTAAATTTGGTGAAGTTGGAGAAGTTTAAAGCGCTGCAGGCACCACACACCACCTTCACGGGCAATTGTCAAAACCTTATCTGATACAAGCAGACTTGTAGAATACAAAACTGCTAAAGTATTGGACAGGTGTGGAATCAGACTTTATAAGGTCTAGAAGTTATTATCTTTAGTCGACAGGACACAAATTGAATGAATACAAACATACAGCAAGTCTCATTACTAACCACAGAGAGAGTAAAATGGGTTCTTGATGGCAGTGCACACTCATCATTCACAACACAAGTATGCAAGTATAAATACAGCAAGTGCGAGACTTTTTCTTGTGAAAGATCCTACTTGTCTCTATGGAGATGTAACTGCTTCACCTGGAATGTTCCACAGTATGGTATTAAACAATGCGATCTTTCATTTATTCAATTACAAGTGTTTTCTTCCCAGAGATCCAGAATACACTCTTCTCCTTTACTTTACAAAGATGTGTCTGGTCGCTGGTGAATCTCCCCGTTTTCCGATGGGCGTCACTGACAGGTGGGTTAGCCAATCAGGGACACGTATCGTCAGCTGTATCTAAACAAATACAGCTGCTTATGAGGGGGAAAAAGGGGAAAATGGGAAAAAAGTCACTGGGGTCTGAAAAGCACCACGGATTTTTGAAGAATTAACGAGCAAAGCGCCAAACTTCACCAAAACAATAGTTTGATTTTATTCTAAATGAAAGCTGACCAATGAGCTCCTTTGATTCATATGTGTCGCTGAAATGAACAATTCTGATTGGATGGTACTGGCTCGAGGCGTGAAATACAGAGTGGTGTTTTCTTGACACACATGCATTCTTCCTATAAGTAGAGCCACCTCTCTGCAGATCTGACCCGTAACTTTCCTTGATGACGTCACCTGCTGCCTTCGTGGGAATAGGCAATCTAAATAACACTATATAACAATGCCAACCCTTACCATATTCCCTACATTTGTCACCAAACCTTTGATAAGTATCTCCGAGACCTTTACAACATGAGTACCACAATACCTAAAGAGGAGAAAGAACTTAAAGGGGAAAAAAAATACCCCACGAGATGGAGAGAAACTGCAAAAAGATGAGTGTAAGAATGAAAAGGCTAAAAAAAATAAATAAATAAAAAAGGTAGAGGAAAATGAGTTGTTCATACCTGACTGCTCCTGTAATATAAAATCCAATTTGGAGAGGCAAAGAGGAGGACAGAGGGGAGGTGGGGGGCCGGAGAATGAGATAAGGTAACTTGTTCTCTTGTCCCATCTCTTTTGCTTATGTACACACAAATATACATTCAAGGCAGTGTTAGCATCAAGTCAGCAAACATTAAATTATAATCAAAATGGATGCTGTCTTCACATGATAAGTAACTGCCCATTTCGTGCTATATTATAGCTACCAACCATTAAAGCTAATTATGCCACGTCCTGCACCCAACTTTTATTGAATTCTTATCTGCAATGACGGAGAAGGGAGGAGGAAGCAGAGAAGAGGGAGTTTGAAAAGAGATAGCGACGAAGTGAGTCAAGGCCAAATAAGAATATCTGAAAATGCACATTTAATTATTTTATGTGCAATGGAAAGTCGAGATAGGGGACTGCAAAATAGCTGGAGTTTGATGAGTAATCTGAGAACAGGGAAGATGGAAGGGGACTGACAAAGCAGTGTTGGAAATAGCTGTAAGTTGACTAAAACTGCAGCAAGAATTCAGTACAATAATGGTGCGTTTATTTAAGCCACTTTTTCAAGACATTGTAAATCTATATGTGAACTCTCTGGCTTTTAACACCACTTGAGTTGTGTGGCCCTCTGTGTCTTTTATTTATTTTGATTTATTTTACTTATTTATTTCTATTGTATGATTTTATGGTGTTGATTATACTGATTTTATTGTTTTTAGCAGTTATACCTTTTGTTATTTTCTTTTTAATGATCTCGGTGCAGCACTTCGGAAATTGCTTCGTTTGTAAAATGTGCTATATAAATTAAGTGGATATAGATCTTTAATCTCTTATTTTCACAACTTTCATATCAACCCGATTTCACCGCCATACACCCACTGATCTGTACTTACTTTGCTCTCCAATTTTATTTTCTTAATCAGTGATGCAAGTAGGATTCATCAGCGTTGCGTAGTAATTTTGGTACAAATGACAAAAAATCTGCAGCTTGCTAGCTTCATCTGTAGCTATCCATCGTAGTTGCTGGCTCTTTGTTGTGATGACGCCGTAAACAGTTTTCTAACGCGGAAATCAGCAGGCTTGTTTCTTTTATTAAGTCGTTTTAGATAAATAGTGCGATTTAAAATGTGCAAATTATAACATAACGACCCACTGGTGTCATAGATTATAATTATATAACAGACACAAGCACAATAGGTTTTCTTTAAAAGCACCGTACTAGTATATGTTGATTACTATCACTAGTAAACAACATAACACCATTCAAACAGATTATTGCAAGTAATAAGTAGATTTAACTTGACTTTAAAGGTGCACTGTGCTTGTCTCCATGGAAATATTATTGCTTTGTCTAGAATGTTCCACAGTATAGATTAAACCTACAGTACTATGTTACATTACAACTCAGATCTGTGAAGAGTCGTCCCTATTCACAGAAGGAATTGCTATATTTTTGAGCAGTACATACACCCTTAATGAATAGATGCTTGATAGATGTGGTTAAGGTCATACCATGGGACATTCCAGGCAAAGATCTCCATGGAGACAAGAACCAGAAAAGTTGCGTAATGCACCTCTAACATAGTAACACACCGTCTGATGCTGGTTAAACATATGAAGTGAACCCATATGACCCTAACAATAACAAGCTGAGTAGAAGTGATGACGTGTATGGCACGGTTAAAGTGCATTGAGCAGTTCTGATTAGGCTCACACCTCCAGCAGCAGTGCGGATAATTGGAGCTAGTGTAAAGTCCTGTGCGGTGAGAGAAGGTTATATGTGATGATGCTCTCAAACAGAAACTTAATGAGCCACAGGAGGGGACTGTTGCTAGGTAAACAGAGATGCTATAGCTGGATAAATGGTTTCAGCATGAGGTTTTTGACACATCAACATTTTTTTTCTACAATTCAAATTATTAAAATGTTCTGAAGTTACAATAAATGTTAATGTAGGTCTATCTGTCAGTAAAGTTGTACAATGAAATGCTATTACAGCTATTCCATTACACACATCAATCATAATAGTATCAAAATTCTGATCTTGGTTTTAAGAAAACTTACTTTTTGAAAGAGAAAACTAGAGTATGCAGAGGAAATCAACGTGACCCTGTTCAGAGTAAGAAGAATGTATTTTAAAACACCTGTAACTGAATACATGCAAAACAATACTATCAGCATGGAGACAAGGAGTCCAAGAAAACTTACATAGTGCACATTTAAACTTGACCATTATGGACCAATATGGATAGTGGGCTTAATGAGTTACCAGCCTAAATAGAAATCCACCAGCAATTGGCAAGTTGGCTATTCACTGGTTTCAGCTTCCTATGAAAAGCAAATATTTAAGGATTTTTTCCAGTTCACAAAGATATAATATTTTGTTTTAAATGGTGAACTGAATTCTTCTGAAACCCGTCAAGCCCTATATAGACTGAAGCATTTTTTATACGTTTATATCATTTAAAGGAACTCTTGTGAGTTTGAATCATGTTATAATGTCATTACCTCATCAAAAACATAACTGGAGTTGTGTTTTGTTTCAGCCACACATCTGAATAATCCTGCATTATCAGTCTCTAAAGCTCAAAATGCTCTTTTCCACCTTGTGATGTCATGTAGTGGTAGCTAAACATGTGTAAATGAAATAACAACTTCAGATATGTTTGTGATGAGGAAACAACATTATAACATAGATGAGGAAATAGCACAATATGGGCCCTTTAACACAACCAGTCACAAAGAAAACTGATAATAAAAATGTAATTATATTGTTTTTCCTCTAAATTGTCTTGCACATGGAGGCGTAAGAGGGGTTTAATGTTTGCAGAAAAAACAGAGTGAAGAGGCGATGTTCCCCTTTAGTGTAATCTTTCAGTCAGTGGAAAATGTATAACGTCAAGGCCTTTGCTTTTTGTATCTTTCTATTTTAAGGTTCACTAAGTTTAACTCATAACATCTTTTCATACACTGCTGCTTTTATTAGGAAACACTCAGGATACCAATCTTCAGCGGAGCATCCAAGGAGTAAATGTTGAAATGGAGAATAATAATTTTGAAAACGTTACCATTGAAAATTGAAATGTATCTCTAGTCTGAGCTGAATTTTACGAGGCATGTAAATTGCAAGTAAAGTTATATAAATTTGTGTAATTTGTACTAATTTTTTCTATAGCTGTGCATACTGTACAGTTTACAATTTTGAACATTCCACACTATGGCATTAAACTTATCTATCTCCATGGATACAGCAGTTGACATAGTAAGCCATCTAACGGGTCATATCAGAGGAGAGGCAAGCTCACTCACAGTAAAAAGATATTCAAGGTAATACATTTTCAAGATATATATTTTTAGTAAAACAAACAGCTAAAACTGAATACATAAAACAATGCCATACTGTGGAACAATCCAGGTAAAGCAATAACATCTCTATGGAGACAAGCAGGTGGTAGATCCTTCATCAAAAAGTTACATAGTGCACCTTCAAAATACAGAAGAACAAATAAACTAATCTGATGCTTTACTCATCAAACAACATCCAGAAACATTTTCACTCTACTACACCGCTACTTCCTGGATTTTTGTACTTCCTTCACAACTTTTCTTCTCAAACTGACACTTAACTGATTTACAAGACATATACTATCTCTCCAAACCAAGTATAATTACAGAAAACATCAAAACCTGTCATGTACTGTATGTCATATAAGTTTTACTCCTTTTGGGCACTTCAGCTATGTACTGAAATCATAATGCAATCACTGTAATGTACGGAAAATGATGCTCAAATAAAATAAATAAATAAAATGCTCTTTAAATGAAACAGAGCAGCAGAGTGTGAGTGGGACTGACCGGTCATATGGGGCAGACTGTTGAAAAAGGCCCTGAGTCTTGTGGACAGCCACTCCATGCTCTCCTGGAGGTTGGCCAGAGCCTTCAGGTCGCTCACGTCGCGCAGGATCTCGTTCTGAGGGATCAGTTTGTCACCAAGGTTACCGGTCAGCACCTCCGACTCTTTGGCAAATGCAGTGCTGGAGAAAAGAGGTTATACAAGGATTAATATAACAGTTATATAGTAATTTACACAGCCAATGTTCCTGTTTTTTATTGGACCTTCAGCTCATTTCCCTCCTTCTGAACAACACAGAAATATGTTTTTTACCAGGCTACAGTCAAAACACAAGACTTAAAGGGACATTATTGTTGCTTAAGTGGCCTTGAGTCACCTTGGGTTCAGCATTTCGCATTTTCTAACTTGAAATAATGTCTGTTTGGAAAACTATAGGTTTTATTTATAGCAACTTCAATCATTAGGCAGTGTTACTGCTAGGCTAATAGAGCCATGCACTGTGAACACACTGAACTGCAGAAATGTCCAGCATGAGTCTGGTAATGGTTTATGGTTTAAGATTTCCAGTTCAGGTTCAACTTTGCATGTCCACTTTAAAAATCTATGGAGGTGCTGCATCTAAGAATTTACTCAAAGCTAAGCAGCCACTCGCTATAGCCCACGAGTTGAAGAAGGACCAGGACGTCACAGATGAAGTCCTATCTAGGGTGGAATGCAAACCTGTCTCCCATCGAAGAGAGAATCCAGAGAACTGGCCTAGAACCCAGGCGGATGAAGAAGGCCTTGGGAAAGATCGTCTCTGTAGCTGAGGAAAGTTCAAGATGGCTGTTTCTGAGAAAATATCAGAGTTGAAACCTTTCTGCAGGTGAAGTTTAGTCTTTACTGCCCCCTCAGGTAAAGCGGGAAATGTTTAAGACCCTGAGATACCTAAGGATCCCCTCCATTAAACCACAAGCAACATTGTCTCATCAAGAAATGTGCACCATATCCAAATTTGCTGCTTGTAGCTTAGCATCCTTGATGTTTATTTCACTGTTCCTTGACACTCAGATTTGTAAATTCATTGTTGTTGTTGAAATAAAAATTCACCTATTTTCCTTAGGACAATTGAAAATGTCAAGACAAGAAGAACTTGACAACTTTCACAAATTTCCTTTTCTCTTTGTCAAATGTATTCCAATATTTCCAGAGGCCCTGTTCAGTCGACATGTGCAGTTCATTAATGTTCCTTTATTAAAGCTCAAGGTTGCCAGACATGTAAGAGCTAATCCCCCTTTCACAACACTGAAAATGTCTGGTCTGTCCAATGAAAAAGCTTCAGAGTCTCCCTCTCTTCTCTATCTCTTTGCTCTCCAACTATGTGTGTCTGAGATTGACTTTCTTTGGCCACATAACCAATTTATTTATTTACTTTACCATTCCGCTCCGATGGGCTGCACTGTTCCCTTAAGAGCGCACAAATTCAAAGGCAATTTCGATAAGGCTGACCCCCCCTTCCTCCTCCCTCTCTCTCCTGCTCCCCTCCTCTGTCTCCACGCACTTATATTTTCCTATTTTGTTCCTGTTTCCTCACTTCGTTCAGATAGAGAGGGTTTAAGAGAGCAATCATGACTCCTTTTATGGGTGCGTCTTAAGTCAACACAGGAAGCAGGTTCAATAATGTGAGAGTAGAGCGCGCAGGCACAGGGCTCTAGTGTGGCTGGTTTTATTTGCTTCTGTTTGATATTACAAAAACTGGACTGTTAGGGCAGAAATGTAATATTATAGATTATATTATAGACAGTGGTGGGGTAAATGTTGTTATTATTTGTTTGGATATATCATAGACTGCATATATAAAGTCTGTAAATCAATTCCTATTCCTTAAACAAATTTGCTCCTGTAACTGTCAGCCTCGGTGAGCTTCATTTGACTGGAGCTGAATGCTATGGGTGACATCACACTCCCTTAGTCCACTTCTTTATACAGTCTATGGATTACACATATGTTTTAGTTCATGGATGGATGGATGAGGATGGATAGGATTAGGAATGAATCTATGAGAAAGACTGCCATTGAATTTGGAAATTGTCATAGAGAATTGACTGAGTTCGTTGGTACATCAGTCACACTTAATTGCCAATTATTTTTCTAAACATATATTTTTTTATATTTCTTTTTACAAAAATCTTTTATACTATGAACTCATTTGCCACATTTGAATTTTGTTTATTATTTTTGCATATATACTGCACTACAACTGAAAAACTCTGGCCAAGTACTTCCCCTTGAGGACCAATAAAGTTTGTCCAAGTCTAAAAATACACTGTAAACAGAAAATTGATGCCAGATGTGATTTGTGCTAGTTGAACCAAGTCTGTAGGCTGAGAATGGAAGCCATGTTGCCCCCAGGCAGCTGTGGCTACATTTGCTTGCCTCGCCAACATTGTATTGTGAATTGTGATGATTTTTGGTTTTGGTTTTATTATGAAGCAACTTTGAGTATTTAGAAGTTCTATTCGACTAATGCATTTTCTAGCATAATTATGTACAGAGGAGGATATAAGGAATGCAGAGGATTCAATAGTAGATTAAACTGTTGTATTACCGTGTGTAGTCCTCCTCGTCCTCCCTCTTTTGTCGGGCCTGTCGGGGCTGAGCCATATTGGCCCAATTCGGGAGAGACTGGAGCAGGCGGCTGATGTCCTCGTCTTTGGACCACGAGGCGCTGATGGTGAGCTTCTCTTCACACTGCACAATTCCTCTGTGGGCAACAAACAATATGACATCACAAGGTGGAACAGAGCATTTAGAGCTTTGGAGATGTCGACAGACTAATAACAATAACAGTAATACTAATAAGTGTCAAACATGTGTGACTGATACAAAAGACAACTTCAGGAATGTTTTTAAGGAGGTAACAGCATTATAATATTACTTAAAACTCAAAAGAGTCAATTTTGCATAATATCGGACATTTAACCTTTATTCAACCAACTGAAATTTGGCATCTCTTTCACCAGGAGTAGGATATTTTTCATACATGATCCAAAACTAAATAATTACAATGTTTACACTTTGCTTACTGAACTAAATAACTTTTTCAATTACTTTTACATTTTGACTCATTATATAGCCCTACATCTCCCACAACCAAACTGGAACATTGTTGCCGGGTTAATTACGAAGACACTGGCTTGTCATAGGCACTGCACCAGCGCCCACCAATAATGAGATCAAGACCCAAGATGCACACGAGTTTTAATGACAACATCTCAACGCTAATGAAACAGGGCTATGTATTTTTGTATTTGCTCACTGTCTCTGGTCCAGTAGACGTGTGTGTGTGTGTGTGCGTGTGCGTGTGCGTGTGCGTGTGTGTGTGTGTGTGTGTGTGTGTGTGTGTGTGTGTGTGTGTGTGTGTGTGTGTGCGTGCGTGCGTGTGTGTGTGTGTGTATGTGTGTATGTGTGTGTATGTGTGTTGACATTTAGAGACGCAGATCTGATTCACTGTTGGGACAAATTGCTACAGACTTGCCACGGTGTAGTTGCGTTGTTTGCATATGTCTGAGATGGGAAAACTGCTGGGTTCTGCAATTAATTTCATATTTGCACCTTGTATAGGGGAAATGAGGCTCCCCCGGGGGCTGAACAGTCAAAATCAGTTAAGAGCACATTTTAACAGATATTTTTTATTTATTTATACCTACATATTTTGGGGTGTTTAAACTGATATTCCACTGGACAACTGTGATAATTTGATATAGATTTAAGGGCATGTACCTAATTTTTACCATGTCTTTGTGAAAAGTGTGTCTTACTCCAGCACAGATATATTGTATAAGCAGCTCTTGTGGTCAAAATAAGTCCGCTGTGTACTGTCTGCATTTAATTAGAAAACATTTTCTTGTCTGAGAATCAGGAAGTGCACGTTAGCATGCTAGTTGTTGCCCATTGTGGGACAAATAAAGGATTATCTTATCTTATCTTATCTTAACTTAACTGTGACGGCTAAACTCTGTTCTGGCCTCTGAAAGTTGTGAAAAGCACTTATAAACTCATTGTGGTAAATAATCAGGATGCTATAGGAATGCGTTAGGTAAATGAGGAATAACTTTGGACCACTGTAAACTGTTTGAAATGAACTAGTTCTGTTTTTCACATTTTTTTAGACTGGCCTTGTCTTAGTGGTATATAGCGACGAAAGCTATTCTGACATGAGGAGAACAAGCAAACTCCACACAGGAAAATACACAGGAGTCAACCTTTTGACTACATAAAACATTTTAGGTGGAGGAAGGGGTGTGTGTTGTATCTTTTAACCATGTATACTACCCAACGGTCGGCAGTTTGATTCCAACTCTATCCCATGCATATTGTTGCCATATCCCAAACACTTCTCTGACTTATTAATAATAAGGGAGGGAGTGAGGAACAGGTGAACAGAAAGTGGCAGCCATTATTCTACCTAACAAAGTCCAGTTTAGCATTTTAGTAGAAGTGCAATGAAGGAGGTATAGCTAAAATAAATCCTGAAACATTATTAAAAAAAAAAATCAGACTGTGTGGTATTTACCTGTATGCAGTGTTGCAGATCTCCTTGTACTCTTTGAGCTTGTCACAAACCATCTCCAGGAACTGGTTGGAGTAAGCGCTCAGGTCCTGCATGAGGCTCATCAGATCCTGGATGGACTTCTCCACCACCACTGTGCTCTGTAGGGGAGGAGGAGGAGGAGAGAGCAGAGAGAGACATGTAATGTATGTGGAAAAGACCTGTACTGCAAAAAAGGCATATTTAGTGACAGGAATTCAGGATATTAATCATAATTTGAGTAGTTTTGGTTAGATAGTTACTGTCACTTTGAACAAATGTAATTAACCCACTTACACAGAGTTTTGCATTGTTGTTTTGCCCATATTGTATGGGGCGCCCTTATGTAACAGATAACCCTATGTCTTGACAATCATCATATCATCTTTGCACTGTTTTCGACTTCTTGTAGCTGAGATAATGTATTATTTATTTTCTATTTTATTTTGACTTGTACATATACATTTATATAATTATGCTTTATTTGACACCTGTCTCTTGCTATTTTTTTTCTAGAAAAAATTAAAAATGTATTATTATAACGTGATATAGCTACTGTGTCCAAGTTTCCCTTGTGGATCAATAAAGTTTGTCCAAGTCTAAACAATTCAATCCAGATGAATTAATCTGAGTCCAAGCCAATGTAACCAGTGATAGATTTATTTATTTTTTTGTGGTGTGTGACCATTGGCCCAGGAAAAACAACTGATTTTATCCTATGCAACAGTGACTTTGGTATTTGGTGTGGTCAGCTGCCCCAGTTCACTTCACTTCACTTGTTTCTGTCACCTGGGCAGTTTGTCAGGAGTCCTAACATTTCACAGTATATTGGAAGAATGGATGATTTTTGTGCGTTGAAGTGAATATAGCCTTGAGTCCTCCCATTTGTGCTGCGTTTTAAACTCTATAGAGCGTTGCTGTCATGCTGAAAGTGAAACCGGGTCCATTTGTCACAGCGGAAACCGTCACCGTGAGAGCCACGTCGGCATGGTGACAGCAGCCATTACAAATTAGCCATGCCTGCGTGAATAATAGCTAGCCTGCATGGAACAACCGGCTAGCTTCATATCACAAAATACACTCAAGCTAGATGACAAAGGTAAGTAGAGTAGCCAAAACTACACTTGTGCTAACAGGTGACACTACTAGGATATGTTACAAGTCAGATCTGTGGAGAGGCAAGCCTGTCCACAGAAGGAATGCAAATTTTTCATAATATTTTTAAGCAATAAAACATGTGTAATTAAATAAATGCTAAATATAGATACGTTAAATGCCATACTGTGGAATATTCAAGTCAAAAAATCTACCCTGTGAAATAAAAGTTACATAGAGCACCTTTAAAAGGCCTATTATATGCTAATTTTGATCTGTGTTATAAAGTTGTATCCTCAGCAAAAACATACCTGGAGTTGTGTTTTAGTTTTTCTCTCAAACCGAAAACACTCTGTTCTACCTTGTGATGTCATATGGTAATACAGGACGTGCTCCACTGCGTTTTTCAACTCCATACAACCTTACTAGAATCACTTGGATAATTTTAGCCTTGGAATTGCCAATCTCTACTGAACTAAAGGTAAAAGGTAGCTCTTCACTACTATTTCATGACATCACAAGGTGGAGCAGAGCATTTTGAATTTTGTAGATGTAGGCAGACTAATGTAGACAGACTAATCTCAAACGTGTGTGAATGAAACGAAACGCAACCCCAGGTATGTTTTTGATGAAGTCACAGCATTATGACATGGCTTAAAACTCACAAGACTGTGTGTAATATAGGACCTTTAAGTCTTCAATAAAAACCAAACAAAACAAAAACATATTACTCCTGGTATCAGTATCAGAAACTATAATATACTCAAGAATTCACTCACCTCTGTGTAGTACAATGAACAAACTTTTCAAAACATTTCTAAATCTGTTAAATATGATTACAGGTATGTGCCATTCTCTTACTCCTAGCACTTAACCCATATATCTTACATCGTCTGTAATAATAGTTATAAGTCAGTATTAGCCTGGCAGCTCTCCCACCACGGTGAAAAAATACAGATCTGAACGCAGAGCTCTCTCATGGAACTATAATTCCTTGCTAAATAAATGAAAAGACAGTTTAACCTTCAATTTATATTCACTATTCATATATTCATAACTGTCCATTTCTTTCTGTGTAAATTTAATTTAGAGTCTCACTTTAAGTCTTAAAATGGGAAATGTTCTAGCGGCGTTAAGGGAGAGATAGAGAAGATACTTTAGAGGAGCAAATACAAAAGGGAATACATTCGTTTTTATGTACACCAAAAATTAAAAGTTTGGAGACACTTTTTCATTTACTAGTATGTTTCTTTTTTATTTCCATGATTATTTACTTTGTAGATGCTCATTAAAGGCATCTAAACTATGAATGGACACATATGGGATGTAGTAAACAAAAGATAAACTTAAAATAACTCAATTTAACTCAATTTTAAAAACGGCCTCCCTTTGCTCTGAACCCTGCTTTGCACTTTTGGCATTTCTTGACCCTGACATGGCACAGCTGTGAAGTGAAAACCATTTAATGTGAATTTATGAAGAAAGAAGCTGACTGAGAGAAGGTCAAGGGTTTGCAGAGCTGTCAACAAAGCAAAAGGGTGGATACTTTGAGGATTTGAATTCAAAATATATATATAAAAAAACATTTAGTTGTTATTTAACTTTTTCCTTTCTTTTTTTTTGCGCCATCAGCTCCTTTGACTTCCACCAATCACGCATGCACACGCTATATTCATACATATACTTGTGTTTATGAAATGTAGAAACAATACATTGAAAATGAAAGTATATCCAAACTTTTGAATGATAATCATAGTTAATCACTACACTAATATAAAATATAGTGTGTTTTCTCACAATAGACACCTCTTCAAAAGCAGTGCACAACTTTAAGAGACTTAAAAAATACTTATAGGTTATAGTCATGGAGGTATGTAAAATCCCTCAGTCATCCAGGTAGAATCCATGGCAAAGGAGAAATTTAATTTTTCAACTGGACAAATGTTTTTTTGGTCGAATACGTTTCACAGCTCATCCAAGCTGCTTCTCCAGTTCTGGACACTGGTGGACACTGCCTTATATCTGCCTGAAGGGAGGAGCTAACTATGCTGAAACTACTCTGAAACTAACACACCTACTTGTTATAGTAGTAATAATATGACTCCCCCACTAAGTGCAGTTTAATTAGACCTAGCTAACAAATAGAAACTGTAAACAAGTAGGTGTGTTTCAGAGTAGTTTCAGTGTAGTTAGCTCCTCCCGTCAAGCAGAAGCATAAGGCAGTGTCCACCAGCACTCTAACCTGAACTGAAGAAGCAGCTTGGATGAGCTGGGAAACATATTCGACCAAACGAACTTTTGTCCAGTTGACAAATTGAATTTCTCTTTTGCTATAGTCATGGAGGTCTTTTTTCTTAGAAAGTGGCAAGAAGACACATACATTGCATTATTCAATCCCTCCATACTCCGGGTGGTCAGCTAATATATTGGCCACAACTAAAACTCCTTGAGATTACAGTTCTGTTTTGTAAGAATGTCTTGGCCAAGTGGCAGTAGCACAAACAGAGGAGAGGGGAAGTGTCTTGCCAAAACACATAACAACAGTTTCCACTAGAGCCACTGCTACCCCACACACCTGGTTTTCCCAGCAGTCTCCCATCCAAGTTCTAACCAGGCCTGGCCCTGCTTATATCAGTGATCTGTGATGATACTATAAAAGATTAGAGACACAAATATGAAAAAGAAAATATTGAGTGTGTTTTTGTAGCTGGATAAGAATGAGCCTGCACCAGCCAAAGCGGCAGAATAATCAGTAGGGGGCAGTAGTGATTCTGAGCCAGTGTCTGTAAAAAACATGGAAGGACCCCTGTTGTGTTATGGTGGTATTAATATTAATATGTCTTCCTCTGTTTGGCCCCCTCCCTCTCTCCCTCCCTCCTCTCTCTCTCCATCCCTCCCTTCTGTCCTGTCCTGGGTTATAGTTTTCACATAGACACAAAGTTCTGTTTTCACACAAGCTGCAGTCTCTCCGCTGAGGGGGGTAATGATCCATGGCACTGCCCAAACCCACTGAGCGCTAACCAAGGCCTGGGCACTGCCAAGGGAGCAGGCTGGTCTGCAGTCCACGCATCGAATCCTGACAGGCTGCCAGAGAGAAGGAGGGGAGAAGAGAGGGAGAGAGAGAAAGAGGGCAGAGAGAGGAGGGAGAGAGTTAGATGGGAGCAGAGAGAGAGGGGGATGAGGGCAGAGAGGGCGAGGGGAGAGAGGGTGAGATGGAGTAATAAAAAGGAGATAGGCTGGGGTGGGGTAAGCGAAAGGCAAGAGAAATGGGGGGAAGAGATAGGCAGGGGAGAGAAAGGGAGAGAGGGTGAGGTGAAGTAAAAGAAAGAAGAGAGAAAGGGAGAGAAGAGGGAAAGGTGGAGTAAATGAAAGAAAAGAGATAGAGGGAGAAAGGGAGAGGGGAAGGGAGGGAGAAGATGAAGAAAGAGAAGGGGAAACTAGAGCGAGAGAGAGAGAGAGAGAGAGAGAGAGAGAGAGAGAGAGAGAGAGAGAGAGACAGAGAGGAGGGGGCAAAAGAAAGACAGTGAAAAAAGATGAAGAAAGAGAAGAGGGAAGCAGAGAGTAAAAGAGAGAGACAAAGACAGAGATAGAGAGAGGGGGAAAGGGGCAAAAGAAAGACAGTGAAAAAAGATGAAAAAACAGACGGGTGAAGCAGAGAGTAAAAGAGAGCGAGAGAGAGAGAGAGAGAGAGAGAGAGAGAGAGAGAGAGAGAGGGAGGGTGGGGGAATATAGAGGGAGGGTTATGGGCTAGAGAGAGAGAGATGGAGAAACAACTAAGAGAGGGAAGGAGAGATGGAGGAAGAGAGCAAGCAAGAAGAGAGAGAGAATAGAGGAGAGGGAAGGGATGGAATGAAAGGGGGCGAGTTGCAAAATGAGATAGAGAGATAGATGGTTGGAATGGAGAAAGAAGGGGAAACAGAGAGTAGGACGATATGGAGAGAGAGAATCAGAGGTAAAAAAAAGAGAATGGGACAGAGAAGGAGGGCAAGAGAGAGAGGAAGACTGAGAGATGGGCAGCAGGAGGGCTGGCAGCGAGTGCGGTGGTGCTAACAGCTACACTAACACCCCATCTGAGTGTAGGTGGTGGGACCATAAACCGCTTCATAAACCAAGCTTTACATTTGAATACATAATGACCGACTGAGCTGAGGGACCCGTCACAGTCTCACCTTCACCTCTAACACCCTGAATTTCAATAAGTCCATCACCTGGAGGGAGCGTTGATAAATAATTGATAGTTTTTAAGGGCATCGGATGTAAAAGTAGTTAGTGACTTTGCTACAATCTGTTACCGCGGCTACAAGGGTAATGCTATGCTAATAAGATGCTACCGCTGTGAGCCCAGAAAGCAGCCACTTTTTTGTTTTTCCTGCTCAGAGGCGGGTGAGGTCCGGGGTCAATGCCGCTGCAATGGGTGGGAATTTGTGGGTGGCTCAAAAAAGCTTAAGCAAAGGCTGAGTTTCATAGTGTAAGTGTATTTCATATTTTAAAGGAAACATCAAATACGTAAGGGAAGGTTTTGATGATAGAAGATGATGAGTTTAACAGTTTAAAGGTCCTATATTATACAACACTGACTCTTGTGAGCTTGAAGGAATGTTATAATGTTGTTACCTCATCAAAAACATACCGGACTTGGACTTGTGTTTTGTTTCATTCACACATTTTTGAGCAATTCTGTTTATTTAGTCTGTCTACATCTGCAAAGCTCAAGATGCTCCATTCCACCTTGTGATGTCATGAAGCGGTAGTTTTCAAGTTAACAGATACCTTTTACCTTTTGTTCAGTAGAGATTGGCAGAGCGGAAATCATCCAAATGATTCTAGAAGTTTTATGGAGTTTAAAAACATACTGGAGCACTTCCTGTATTACCACATGACATCACAAAGTGGAACATAGTGTTTTCTGTTTGAGAGAAGAACTCAGCCTAAATATGAAGGATTTGTGTGTTCAAAATGTGTGAATGAAACTAAACACTTTGTGATGAGGAAACATTACAACATAGATCAGAAAATAGTGTAATATGGGTCCTTTAAAGCTATAAAACAAAAAACAATGGGACAATTTTCTGCAATATTGGAACTCCTGATACAATATTTTTTGTGTTAAAGTTTTGGAAAATTTCTAACCCCCAGATCCAACTATAACTTATATTTGAGTCACTGGAACCATCCTTATAAAACTATTACAGAATTTTACACATTTTTTAATTCACAATATAAAATAAGCAATAGATGACAAGTATTCCTCACTTTCCTTTATTATATCATCTTAATTATTAACCACAATGAGGTTTTTTTTCCAAATTTTCAGAAAAGACAGTTTTTTCAACACCTATTTCAACAACTAGCATGCTAACAGATGCAGACAGTGCACAGCAATCTCATTTTGACCCCAAGTGCTGTTTCTACACTTCACCTGTACTGGGGCGAAACTAATTTTGCTCAACTAGATGCAAAAAAAAAAAAATGAGTTGCTAAAAATGTTCCACAGTATGGCATTAAATACATCAACTTTACACTTTTACAATTACAGGTGTTATTAATGCTTAAAAATATCTTGAAAAATGACATTTCCATAGATGTGACCTATAACTTGTCCAAATATCATCACCTGTTTGTTACATAATGCAACTTTAAACACTTAGCAGTCTTGAAATGACCACGTTTTCTTAATTTCACATTCAGACGCTGCTGTGGCTCTTGATAGCGTGTAGACGGCCTCTTGGAAACAGGCCTCAGCGGTGAATGGGAAAGAGTAAACAATGGGTCCCCTATCCATTACTCCTGCTTTAACAAATGCGCTCGCACTCAGCTCCCTGGTCTAATTCTGCTCATTTAACACAGCCATTTGTCTTACGCAGCCTGAACCATTAAAAACTAATCAGGGGACAGACTGAGAATGGGAGGGTGAGCGTGCCTGAGTGCTGCTATGTACCCTCTAGTGTTTATAGTGTATACTTTCAGTGTATAGCGTATAGGGGCTTATGCTCAAATGCTCTTTTTTTTATTTGTTTTGATCTAGTGCAGTGCCATCAAGCTGGGGGGACTGCATGTGTGTGTCTCTGTGGCGGGATGTTTAGTAGTTACCGTGGTGACACAAGGCACACATTAGCAAACAGAGTTGAGATTGTCCAAAAACTCGTGAAAGAAAACAAAATGGATTTAAAAAACACATTTTTCAGGAGCCTGTGATCAATACGAACGTTCATGGTCCTGTTTAGGGGTTTGATTTTCAACAAAAAGGTGAAAAAGGTGGTTAATGGACAAGTTTAATACCATACTGTGGAATATTCTACGCAATAACACGAGACAAGCGGCTGATCCTCCACAAGAAAAGTCACATAGCCCGCCTTTGATTCGAAGTAAAAAGTATGACTAGAGAAAACTAAAACTTGAATGCATAATAAGCACTATTAGAATCATTTGAATAATTTCAGCCCTAGAATTGCCAATCTCTACTGAACTAAAGGTAAAAGGAGCTGTTAAATTACAGCTTCATGACATCACAAGGTGGAACAGAGCATTTTGAGCTTTGGAGATGTAGACAGAATAATAATACAGAACATAAAAACACTCCAGGTATGTTTTTGACAAGGTATCAGCATTCTAACATGGCTTAAAACTCACAAGAATCCAATTTGTGTAATATAGCACCTTTAATTATACATTTCTCAAGTATAACTGCTTATTTTTCTTTCTTTGACCTTTATTAAGACCAACAATGCACAAAAAGAAAAGTTTGTGTGTAACTTGCTGCATTAGCTTTGTAGCACTAACTCTTGTCTCCTTAACCTCATTACGTCGAAGGCATCAAAAGGAAATTAGACTTTACAAATGGATGCGGCCATGTTTTCTCTGTAACCTGCAGTCGTTAAGAGCCAATGGAGTGGTTTAATGACAACACAGGGGCTTAGACAGCTCCACGGAGGCTACAGTGGGTAATGCGGCGTCATCAAATCACAGCACTTGTTTTTCCTTCAAGGGCAGATGGCACTGCTATGATTTAAAGGAGCAATTGAGTGCATTAGTGTGCCTAAGTTAAAGCAATAGTGTGTAATTTTTCTTCTTGACGTGAAACCCAAAAAGCTTTCAAATGTACAGAATTTTATTTGGTGTTTTATGGATATGAGACAGTTGCCAATAACATTTTTTTTTTTACCCCAAGTGGAGCAGTTTTGACAAATATTCTGCGTGATTGTAAATCAAGTTTAAATTACTATGTGCTATGGGGCTCTGACAGGAATGGTAGGTTTGTGATGCTAATGCTATGAGATATAGTGCCAAAACCTGGAATCAAACAGGGATTGTGCCGCTTAAAGGGCCCATATTACACTTCTTTTGATCTATGTTATAATGTTAGCAAAAGGACAAATTGAATTTCTCCTTTTGCCATGGATTCTACCTTAACGACTGAGGGATTCTACAGAAACATACCTGGAGTTGTGTTTTGTTCAGTGCACAAACCCTGCATATTTTTTTTTTCTTCTCTCAACCAGAAAACTCAGTGTGTGGTAATACACTCCATACACTTTTAGTAGAATCTTTTGGAATTGCCAGTCTCTGCTAAACAAAAGGTAAAAAGTAGCTGTTAACTTAAAAACTACCACTTCATGACATCAAAAGGCGGAACAGAGCATTTTAAGCTTTGGAGAAGTAGACAGACTAATAATAAAGGATTACTCAAACGTGTGAATGAAACAAAACACAACTTCAAGTATGTTTTTGTGGAGGGAACAGCATTCTAACATGGCTTAAAGCTCACAAGAGTCAATTTTGCGTAATATAGGACCTTCAAATAAGCCACCATATCCTTTTCACATTGTCTGTTGCTGTCTTCTTTGGCAAAACACTTCTTACACACATTGTCTAGTATGAATGTGGTGTGTTTGTGAGTGTTGGTGGTAGTCTGAGGGGCCAATGGTGCAGACTGGTAGCCTCGCTTCTGCCAGTCTACCCCAGGGCAGCTGTGACTACAGTAGAGAGTAGTAGTAAATGAATTATAGTGCAGAGCTTTGAGAAGCTTCGACAAGTTTGTAAGGAGCATTACAAGAGTACATAGAGCAAAAGCTTTATACTGATATTGACCCCAAGTTCAAATCTGAAACGGATCACAGGTTTTCAACCATTACAATCAGCCCTGGCCCTAAAGGTCACCCAGGAGTCAAAGTGTTTAACCCCATCCTGGGTCATTTCCCCCCGAACTGCTGAGTCGTGAAATGCCCCCGTCACACCGCCATTCACTCGCCAAAACAACAACACAACCAGACACACCCACAAAGCATCTGCCACACTAGGGCTGCAAGATTAATCGCAACCAAATCAAAATTGCAGTTTGAATGGACACAATAAGCTTATTACAAAGACTGCAATTTTTTAAAGGTGTATTGTGTAACTTTTCTTGTGGAGGACCCATCAAATACTTTTCTTCATGGAAATGTTATTGCTTTGTCTGGAATGTTTCACATTAAACTTATCTATTTTCATGGAGAACAAACCAGACCAAGCTACAGGTCAGATCTGTGGAGAGGCAACCCTAATTACAGTCAGAATGCCTGTTTTTCTAGGTATTTTTGAGCTATAAAACCACCTGTAATTGAATAAATGTAAGGTAGAGCTGTTTAATGTCATACTGTGGAACATTCCAAGCAGAGCAATGACATATCCATAGAAACAGGCAGGTGACAGACTTCCAACAAAAAGTTACATAGTGCACCTTTAAGTACAACAATTTCCTCCACAAAAAACAAAATATCCTCTAATCTTCTTCTGCATAAAGCTAACAACAACTAGCATGCTAATGTGTACTTCCTGAATATCGGACAACAAAACACTTTCTAATTAGATGCAGATACCACACAGCTGACATATTTTGACCTCAAGAACTGCTTAGACAAAATATCTGTATGTACAGTCCCTGACAAAAGTCTTGTCGCTTATCCATTTTGTAGAAACAAAAGCTTATAACCTGACTTTAAATTAATCGATTGGTTTTAGAAATGTCTCATATGAAAGCTAAAACCCTCCCAAATTATGCTCAATATACTAAAATACATTTGCTTCACTGAAGAAAGATTGATCATTTAATGAACACAGAAAGGTCAGATTTTGGCAAGACAAAAGTCTTGTCGCCTTGTCATATGATGCACCCAATCCTAGATTACAGCCTCACCTGTGATCAGTTACTGATCAATCAATTAGTGGGTGTGTATAAAAAGAACCCCAGCACACCAGACCTTTACATCAACTGCAACTTGACCTCTGACAACATGCCTAAGATCCACCCTGAGACCAAAGCGTTAATTATCAAGAGGCTGAAGACCAGATCCACTGCTGAGGTGGCTGACACCTTCAATGTGTCTCAGCGTCAAGTACAAAGAATAAGAAAAAGATCTGAAAAGGCTGGAGATGTTTTTGACAAGCCCAGGTCCGGCAGACCCCGCAAAACAACTGCTCGGGAGGACCGTTTGTTGATTTGAAAATCCAAGGCCAGCCCCTTTTCCACTGCAGCAGAGCTCCACCAGGCCTGGTCACCTCAAGTCCCTGTGTCAACCAGAACAGTTTGTAGAATTCTGTCTCGAAATGGCCTCCATGGTCGAATCAGTGCACAGAAACCAGCACTAAACAAAAGGCAATCAAAAAACCGTGTGGCATTTGCCAAGGCCCACAGCCTGCTAAAAGGATGGACACTGGAAAAGTGGCAGAAGGTGGATTTCTCAGATGAATCCTCGGTTGAATTACATCACAGCCGCCGCAAATATTGCAGGAGACCTACTGGAGCCCGCATGGATCCAAGATTCACCCAGAAAACAGTTAAGCTTGGTGGCGGAAAAATCATGGTCTGGGGTTACATCCAGTATGGGGGTGTGCGAGACATTTGCAGGGTGGAAGACAATATCAATAGCCCAAAATATCAAGAAGTATTAGCTACCTCTTACATTCCCAACCATAAAAGGGGTCAAATTTTGCAGCAGGATGGTGCTCCATCGCATACTTCTATCTCTACATCAAAGTTCCTCAAGGCGAAGAAGATCAAGGTGCTCCAGGACTGGCCAGCCCAGTCACCAGACATGAACATCATTGAGCATGTCTGGGGTAGAATGAAAGAGGAAGCATGGAAGGCAAAACCAAAGAATCTTGATGAACTCTGGGAGGCATGTAAGACTGCTTTCTTTGTTATTCCTGATGACTTCATCAACAAATTGTATGAATCATTGTCGACCCGCATGGATGCAGTCCTTCAAGCTCATGGAAGTCATACAAGATATTAAATATGGATCTCACAGCACCACTACTTAATTCACTGACGTTATGCAACATATTTTTGTATTTGAAGTAAATTATTTGTTCAATTTTCTGTAGGCGACAAGACTTTTGTCTTGCCAAAATCTGACCTTTCTGTGTTCATTAAATGATCAATCTTTCTTCAGTAAAGCAAATTTATTTTAGTATATTGAGCATAATTTGGGAGGGTTTTAGCTTTCATATGAGACATTTCTAAAACCAATCGATTAATTTAAAGTCAGATTATAAGCTTTTGTTTCTACAAAATGGATAAGCGACAAGACTTTTGTCAGGGACTATGTAGTTTCCTTAACTACATACATACAGGAAGTGCTCCATTGTGTTTTTAAACTCCATACACCTTCACTTGAATCATTTAAATCATTTCAGCCTTGGAACTGCCATCACTACTGAACTAAAAGGCAAAAGTTAACTCTTAACTACCACTATATGACAGAGCATTTTGAGCTCTGGAGACGTAGACACACTAATAATGCAGAATTACTCAAACGTGTGAATGAAACAAAACAAAACACAACTCCAGGTATGTTTTTGATGAGGTAACAGCATTATAACATGACCAAAAGCACACAGGAGTCAATTGTGTGTAATATAGGACCTTTAAAACATAAATCACAAATCTACACATAATGTGTGTCAGAAAAATTGTAATTCGATATAATTCTCAAATGGCTCCACCCCTAGGCTCTGTCTGCCTGTTCTCTTTTTGGGTAAAACCAGGTCTGAGGAGGAGGATTCAGCCTTCTTTGACACTTCATTCATCAATGTCAAGCTTTACCACACTTGGAAGGTTCCCTGTGCTTGTATCTGTTGAACCAAAACCCACGCAGCTCTCAGTATTGGTTCAAACATGGCATAGCTGGAACGCGCTTTGCTCCATCGATGTTCTGTGTGGATTTTTTGCAGCGAGCCTGTTAATGTCACGAGCACAGGGGACACACGCGGCCATGAACTTTGACCCCAATAGAAAATGGCTGTCAGAGATGCAGTTACAGTGTGCTGAGCTGTTGTGTTTGGTGAGTGGCATTTAACAGGTGTAATTAAGGACTGCTGCTGGTAATTAAAAGATTTGACGGTGTGGAAAAAATTAAAGATGGAGAACAAGCGGAGGACAACTCAAGAGTAAATACAGGCCCAGTAATTATTTTTGCCATAAAAGTCTATTTAAGGGTGCACTATGTAATTTCTGTAGGTGGAGTATCTGTCACCGGCTTGTCCCTGTGGAGATGTTTGATTTATGTTCCACAGTATGGCATTAAAAGTAGCTTCAAGCAACTGCAGCCACCAGGCAAAAGTTACAGGTCAGATTGATGGAAAGGCGAGCTTGCTGCCAATAAGAATGCGTGTTTAAATCCATCTAGTATTTTTTCTTGAGTTTTCAGACCATCTTAAAACTTTGACAGTGTTTGCTAATGTGTGCATTGTGTCACCATGGTAACTGCTGAACATTCCATCATAGACATTCATGTAGAACACCCCCCCAGCGTGATGTCACTGCAAAGTATCAATACAAGGTTCAAATTTGGTCATGTAATTGTAATTCCTAGCATTTTCTTCAAATTCATATGTTTTGGATGTTACTTTTTAATACAACACTGTCTCCCTGTGTAAGAAGCTCCACCTCCATCGATGTCATATGCCAGATGTCCTTCCTGTCACAACCATGACAGGAAGGGCATCTGGTGTAAAAAGGTGACAAATAACCACCCTTCTGGTCCATTACTAAAGACGCAGTCAAATGTTACCAGAAATTATGTTTTATCGTCTATTTGGCCTTGTGAGATGGAGCCAGTGCTGCACTAAACCCATTACAACTACACCAAACATCTCCAAGTTTCCGAGAGACCACAGCCTGACAAACACCATACAAATTAATCGAAGGAACATCTTTGGAGTGAAATTGAGTTATTAAGAGAAAACACAGCCTCTTCCAGCAGCATTGTCATTACGTCTAACGTGGAGCTTAATGCGTGCCTTGTAAGTGTTCTAATTGAGAGATGAGGAGTAATATCACACTTGGCTGACTGCAGATGGGCCACCATATTCTGCACATCGCGTTCACACCCACACACAAACCCAGCCTGCGTAGAGCTGCATGTGCTAAAGACTTCTACAGAATTTCCACTTCTCAACACAAAAGTCATTTCTCTAATCATCCACTGAAATCCTGGGGTCTCACCACGTTCACGCTGCATGTTTTAGCTTATACAGGGGTATTTTTAGTTTTGTGCTATATTGTTTTTACTGGTGGCATCGTGAGAACATCTGTCAGTTTGATTACACTGACATGTAGGCGTTCTGATGTATCTTGATGTACATGTGCACTGTATGACCCAACAGCAAGAGGCATTAGCAGTGGCATGAACCAAATCACTTGATCCACCAGCAGGAGGCATTAGCAGAGGCAGGAATCAAATCACATACAACATCTGACACCAAGATACTTTATCATCCTTTGTGCATATACTATTGCACTATATTGCACTTAGAAGTGAGACTGCCTATCTGCGCCACTGGACCCCGACCACCACTAATCACCCACTCACACCACTTTCAAACTAGGCAAGGTGGGTGAAGTGTCTTGCCCGTGGAGACAACAACAGTAGCGGTATTTGAAAAACAGATCTTTGGATTGGTAGACGAGCACTCTAACCAGTTGAGCTGCATGAGGGTATTGTGATTTGAGTCTGATATTTGCACAGTAATGCTAACAGTTTTCTGTTAGTTTGCCCCAGGCAGCTGTAGCTACAGAACCACTATCAGCGTGTGACATTGGACTGAATACAAACTGAGCCACGTAGAGCTGGGCAATTAATCAAATTAATTCAGGTTTCTAATAACTGGGATTTTGAAAAATTGCAAAAATCGTGAAATCAACGATTGTTATGAAAGTTTACTCATGACTCTTAATTGCAAAGCAGAGTTATTATGCAGTTACACATCTAAACAAATGTAATGACTTTGATTAAACTCGATTAAAATCATAATCGTCTAATGTGTGTGCAAAAAATAAATAAGTAAAATATACTGCTCAGCTCTAGAGTGCTTGTAAGTGTCCAGACAGATTGAGATAATAAATCATAAATAAAATATACACGATTTTTGTTAACAATGAGCAGCGGAACAACTGCTGCGTCACTAATCACTTTACTGGTCATGCCTTTGACAGAACATTAACTCCAGTAGCTATCATCTTAAAATATCTATAGGTTTACCATTATACTAACTGGGAATTTGTTGCAATATGTCAATACAATCTCAAAGTAGTCAATATATGAAAAATGTCTTACTCGTCTTTGTGATAAATGTATAAAAATGGGTGAAGTATTGTACTGCGTGTGGGAGTGGTCACTGAGTGAGTTTGTACTGCAGATAATGACTCCTATAATGGATGCATGTTCTTCTCTGTGCCCCATTAGGCCAGTGTGTGGAGCCAACGCCTGAAGAAAGCATCCACACAAAAAAAAACATTACACTTGTGTGTCTGTCACTTTCACATTCACCGCTCCGACTTGTGTAAATCCAAGTTGTAATTTTTATCAGGTGCCTACAGCAAACTCTGTCTTTCCTTTCAAACCAAAGGGCATGTTTGCGCTATAGCTGACATTTCAACTTCCCTCCCAAACTCAGGCAAAGATTATGTCTAGAGACTGTCAATGGCAAACTGCATGGCATCCTGGGGCCACAACTCATTTCATCCACCCACACAAACACACACACACACACGCACACACACAAAGACATACAAACACGCTTGTCTATAATCTGACCATCACAACAAATATATGCAAAACTGAAAAAAACAAAGCGTTATTTTGTCATGTTTGTGAAAGAAAATGGTGCATAGCTTTTCAAGAAGAGCCTGGGGTTAACATGTGTTCGGTGGGAGATAACCAGCTAAGGTAAGGTAGGAGTTTGAACGGATTTACACCTTAAGCAAGTGAAATGCAAGGATTTCAACTCATTTTCATTTTACTGGGAATTGTAGCAGAATAAAAACAGACTTATATCATTGTTTTATCCGTAGAGTACTTAAAGGGGCACTGCGCAACATTTCTAGTGGTGGGTCCGCCTGTTTGTCTCCATGGAAATGTTGTTGCTTTGTCTAGATTGTTCCACACTGTAGATTAAAGCTACAGATAACAAGGGAGACAAACACGTGACAGCACTACGCTACATTACAATTCAGATCTGTGGAGAGGCGTCCCTATTCACAGATGGAATTATTGTATTTTTGAGCAATAGAAACACCTGTAGTGAATAAAAGCTACACAGATATGTTTAATGTCATACCATGGAACATTCTGGGCAAACATTCCAGGTAGTGGACCCTCCACCAGAAAAGTCGCGCAGTGCAGCTTTAAAATAATTGTATTCATTACATTCTTAGTCACTATACATTTGTATAGCTCTATATGGAAATACCAGAAGCATGAAGGAGCTTATCTTGTGCGCAAACAATTTAAATGTAAAGGAGCAGATGCTATCTCGAGGTCCAGAGGAATATGACTTCAGCAGTGAGGTAATGCTAAAATACAACCACGGACAAAGAAATATGTATGTAGTGGAGGCAAATTATTATTTTAACATGATAGAAAAGATTTAGGTGAGTCCTTTTTAGCAAGAGGGCCAGCTGCTGTCGTGCAGGTCAAGGGGAGAGATAATGCAAAATCATGAATAATAATGCATTGGCCTCAGACATTCACTGTTGCTTTAGAATTTGGCGCAGTATTCATTCATGTCTGAATGCGTGTTGCTATGGTGACAAAAATAAATAAAATGGACTGTCTATATGTGTAAGTCCACTCAATACACTCAATGTAAAACCACACCAAACTCAAAGTCAAAATGGGTGACGTGCCTTGCCCAAAAACACACAAACAATATGAACTGGCGAAAAAGAGACCAGCAACATTCCAGCTATAGGACAACCACACTAACCTCTACGACAGTCTTGTAGACAGTTATTCACTCTAACAGGTATAATAAATAATAATGCATTGGCCATTTTTTCATTTATTTCTCATTCATTTCTGAGTGTTGCTAGGGTGTCACTAAATAAATAAATAAAATTGTTTGTCTATATGTCTAAGTCCACTCAATACAATCAATGCATAGCCATACCAACATCTTTATATAGTCAAGATGGGTGAAGTGCCTTGCCCAAAACCACACAAACAATATGAACTGGCTTAAATGGGACGTGAGCCAGCAACTTTCCAGCTAGATAACAACAACACTAACCTCTAAAAGCTGCCACACACTACAGGTTTTTTCGGTCTTAAACGATTTTTAAACGCACCACAAAAAGCGCACATCACAGACACGAGGAGAATCTTATGAGACATAAAATCTCAGATCACAAAGACTGCAGCAGGATATGTCTGCGGACCACAGGCTATAAAGTTGTGAGTGCGATCACGTCAGCTGTTTCCTGTCTACAGTAAAACCACTCGGTCTTAAGTGTTCGCAAGATCAGAGCATTGCACTTCTAGTTTAGATACAAGATACAATTTGTGAAATGTGGTGCAATATTTCAGATACATGATTTTTAAAGCATAAAAGATTGGTGATAGTCACAATCACTATCGCTAATCTGCAGCTTCACCTCAATCCATGCGCCGTGTGGACGTAAACAGACACACGTGAGGAACTACTCTGGCCTTTTTACTTTCAAAGAACACCTCAAACTGGATTAATAGCACGGTTTTGTGGACTGGGTGTCATTATTTGTGAAGGACAATTTCTATGGATAATGTGGATGAGATGCTGCACTTTAAGTTTACCACTTTACGAGAGGTGAGTAATAAATTCTTCTCATTATTTTCGCTACATCCCGAGTTTGTATTTTGCATCTGTGTGTCTGTCACTCCTCTGCCCCTGACGTTTTATTGGCTGTTGCTGTAGCGTTGCTGATGTTTGGTGGTTATGATCTGACAGAGCAGCTCAGAGTCACACAGACACCACACACGTGAGGAGCTCCTGTAGTGTGTGGCAGCCTTAAGACAGTGCTGTAGATATTATTATAACGCTGAAAAGTGTCAAATACCGTTTTAAGGCTTAGGGAAGTCAACTAGTAGAATTTCAAACTTGATTTCAATATTAAGGAATAGACTTGACACCAAATATTGATTCCGATACCACAGTGATAATAAAAAACACTCTTTATTTAGACAGTAGAATGTGATTTTCTATGTTCTTTTATATTACCCTGTGTCCTTATATCTGTGTAATGTGTCTTTTTTAGTATCGATACCTGCTCAAATGAGTATCTAGTTTCAATACTAGTTTTAGTATCGATTAGTAACTGATTTTCAATGCTTTTGACAACACTAATAAAAACTAAATGAAAGAAAGAAGATTTATGATGATTCATTTTGAAAATCTTGGTTCAGTATTTTAAAAATGTTCTTCCATTGAAATGTATTGAACCTCAATATAAAAATAGAAATAGATCAAAATACTGTGCGTTCTGGTGATTCAAAACAATTATCCAAAAACTATGAAGGCCATCACTGCAAAGGGTCATATCGATAAAACAAAACATGCTATATTTCTAATGAAGGAGCAACTATAAAATGGAAGAACGCTACAAAATGTTAATGGAAAATACTCATAATTACAACAATATGCTCACTCTCACAACAAACACTTAAAAGAGTGAAATGGCACATTAATTTGTATGTGTATTTTCAGAGAATTAATTCATTTGTAGGGAATAAACAATAGCACCTGTTTGGATTTCACAGCTGATGATTTCTGATTTTGAGTAGGTGTTGAAACATAGCGGAGACCGATACACAAGCAGTGATGGGAAGAATACTTAGAAAATATATTCAGAATACAGAATACTACATACCTAAATTAAAATGTATTTTGTAAAGTATTCTGATACATGGTCCCATCAGAGTACTGGAATCTGAATACTTAGAGTTGCATTTAAAGGTGCACTGTGTAACTTTTTGCCGTCATTGCTCTGTGTCATTCACTGTCATTGCTCTGCCTGAAATGTTCCACAGTATGACATTAAACAGCTCTACCTTACATGTATTCAATTACAGGTGGTTTTAAACCTCAAAATTACCTAGAAAAACAGACTTATAACTTGGTCTGGTTTGGTCTCCATGAATATAGAAAGGGTCAGTACCATACTGTGACACATTCCAGACAAAGCAATAACATGTCCATGGAGAAAAGCGTTTGACGGACCCTCCATCAGAAAGGTTACACAATGCACCTTTAAGAAGGATAGAAAATACAAATTTCTAACCCTAAAATTGTATTTGAGCTTCATAAAAAGTACAATTTATGATGAAATGTGCAATATATCTGTACATGACATGACAAACTGCGGTGGGCTCACGTTTTCTGTAAGGATTTGTCCAGTAAACGTAAAAATCTGGACTTTACTTGTGTCAAAAATGCTTAGTGTCTATCACAATCTCTTCTTATGTTAACAAATAACATAATCCTCATTGAATTTCCCATTGAAATCACATTATGTTCCTCTTCACTTTTGCCTCCAGCTGCCTCCATTTCAGAATTTAGAATATTTTAGTTTGCAATTTTTTAAATGGTCAATTCATTTACTTCTCAACACCATGTAAGACAAGACAAAGAAATTCAACCAGCAACCCCCCTCCCCTCACAACCACTTGTGTCCCAGTCGTGCCGTGCATTGTGCTGTGATTGTTTTGTCTGCTGATGGCCGTGTGTTTTCTTAATAAAGATTCTCTCAATTGCATTTTCTTCTTCTACAGCCTTTAATTGCGCCTCTGTTGTACGTGTGTGTGGGCATGTAATTGTATGATGATGCAGCGGGGGGCGCCAGCAAACAGGAAGCCATCAGCCCCCTACAAATAAACAATGTCTCCACTGCACATCGCCGCAAATCAAAAGGTCACTATCATTACGGCGGTTACTGGCGGCGGTGGGCAGGGGGTGGTGGGTGGAGGGCATGCGAGGCTGCTAGCGACACTGTGTATGTCTGCGCGGTTATGCTAGCATCACTCACGGAGCAACACGTGAATATGAATTTGAAAAGGTCAATGTCATTAGTGGACCATCGGCAGCTGCGTGAAACAGGGAGACGGTGATGGCGAGAAGATCCAATCAGTCGTCAAGAGTCTACCGCAGCACACACATGCTAACCGCTAACTCACCTGCCTAGCAAAGACACAAAGAGTAAACAAAGATAAAATATGCTAGTTAGGGGAGTATTGTTTAAACCTGGAGATGAGGATAAGTGATAGTTGCAGAGCCACAGGAAGCAATAACTCTAGTAATTATGGCTCAGCTGCAGTCTGGGTAAACAAATAATATTTATCTGTATACTGAGGTTAGGCTATCGTACATGAAAGACTGTAATGTTAAATGTGTACTATGTAACTTTTGGTTGGGGGTCCATCATCTGCTTGTTTCTATGGAGATGCCATTGCTCTGCCTGGAATGTTCCACAGTATGACATTAAACAGCTCTGCCTTACATTTATCCAATTACAGGTAGTTTTATTGCTAAAAAATACCTAGAAAAACAGGCGTTCTGACTTTGAGTGGGGTCGCCTCTCCACAGGTCTGACCTGTAACTTGGTCCGGTTTGGTTTCCATGAAGATAGAAACGTTTAATACCATACTGTGAAACATTCCAGACAAATCAATAACACCTCCATGGACAAAGGCATTTGATGGACCCTCCACCAGAAATGTTACACAATGCAACTTTAAAGAAGACCAACTGTTATATGGTCACATTTTTTATATATATTTTTATACAGCGCTTTTCCACCTTCAAGGCACTCAAAAGCTCACCCATTCACACACACATTCATGCACCAGTGTACACAGACACTGGTAAGGTGGGTTAAATGTGTGGCCCAAGGCAGTGATCATCTGTGGGAGCTGGAATCGCACCGCCAACTGGTGGGTCAGTGGATCTGACTGCTCAACCAATCAATAATGCTCAATCAATAATGTTTATGTCGAGAGTAGGGCTGAATGCTCTATCGTTTTAGACCGAAAATCGCGATCTAAGACAACACGATTTTGGGATCTTTAAAGCCACGGTTTTTTGCAGCGCTCCTAACTGACCCAAGTTGTGTTTCGTCAACTATTTCACACATGTACGTCGCCTCCCTGCCGCGCTGCTGAGCTCACCAATCAGAAGCGGCAGCACAGGTCACATGTTCTCGACTCCAGCTCACCAATCAGAAGCGGCAGCACAGGTCACGTGTTCTCGACTCCAGCTCACCAATCAGAAGCGGCAGCACAGGTCACGTGTTCTCGCCTCCAATCAGTGTAGCTGGTCATCAATTTCAGAAATGGCTTTCGCGGGACCAGAAGCGGAGTCTGGGGTTTTGAACCCAAAGAAAAACAGCACGTCGGTCATTTTTCAGTATTTCGGGTTTGAGGCTGCAGACGAACATCAGAAACAGGTGCTGTGCAAAACATGTCGTGCTAAAGTTGCCACGTCCAGTGGAAACACGACCAATTTATACCGCCATACGCACATTTGCATGATGAGTGCATGGCGAGAAAGTCCAGTGAAACGTCAAGTGCAGGGGTCGGCAACCTTAAATACTCAAAGAGCCATTTGGACCGTCTCCCACAGAAAAGAAAACACCCGGAGCCACAAAACCCTTTTGACATGTAAACCAGCGCTAACCAGGGGAACTACAGGCAACTACAACTCCCAGAAAACGGACTACAACAAGCACCATCCTCCACTACAGCTCATAAGCGCGAGTCTTAAGAGAATTATTTACACCTTTCAGTCTTTTCATCACAACAGTAGCAACATAAATAAAGTGCATGAGTGAAATAAAGAACTGCGTTGCACACATGCGACCTGCACACGTATAATCTCTGAAAAGTTTAACATGAACCATCTCCAACGCGATAGAAGCACAGAACAGACTCACCATAGGCAGAACATCCCTCAGTCACAGAAAGAACACGCATATTCCACTGAGTCCTGCCCTTTAGTCCGACAGAAGCTGAGCTGCTTTTTCAGCGCTTCTAGTTTATGCAAATGAGCCATGTGGTTTTAAGTTTCACTTCTGTAAAACGTAAACAAATGTGCGCAAAGCTGCATTAAACACATTATTATTTGAGTCCTCCTTGTAGGAAATAAAAATCCAAACTTAAATTATCCACTGTTGCGTGTACCGCGTGTACCAGTCTCAGCCGTGAAAGCAAATGAATCTGCCCACGTAGCATTAAGCGTTCTGTTTTCTTCATAAACTTTTCTTTTCTTGGATTTATCATCATTGGGCTGAAAATCACACTGCTGATGTAGGTGCCGGTAAGTCCGGGCTGCCAGTGTGTGCCGGGTGGCGCACATCGGTGGCTTTGACGCATGTTTTGAGCGACAAAAATATTAAAAACGTTTTATTTAAATGTTACAAGATTACCATTATCTACAATTTTAGATTTACATTTAAAAACGAACAAACTAAAATAAAAATACAATGTAATTAAATACTCATTATTATTTTCCAAAGTCACAGGGAGCCACGACAGAACGATGAAAGAGCCACATGCGGCTCTGGAGCCGCGGGTTGCCGACCCCTGGTCCATTGAATGTGAAACTCGGGCCAAACAGACAATTACAGCTTCTTTGGCCAGTGTAACTCCGTATGAAGAAGTAGCCGAACACACCGGGAGATAACGACTGCCGTAACACATTACACTGCCAAGGAAATGGTGACTGTAAACACGGTGACCAAAGAGTCGTTTAAAAGTTTCCTCCACACGATGGATAAGAGGTATATGCTTCCCTCCCGCACATGCTTCAGTCAGGTTGCCGTCCCACAGCTGTACGCAGAATGTAAAGAAAAGGTGGTGAAAGAGCTGGAAAATGTGGAGTATTATGCCACAACTACTGATCTGTGGTTAAGCAGAACAACTGAGCCATATTTCTTTGCTCTACTTAAGTTGAGCCATAGACGGCTCTTTTAGTTCTTCAGTTAATAATAATAACTGTAATAATAATAGTAATAACTGCTGTTGCTCAAGCACTCAATGTACCTATGTATAGCATGTTTCTTTTTAATAAATAGGACTACTTTTTTTTTTATTTATTTAAAAAGGGACAGTGTACATTGATAAACACCAGTAAAAAAATAAAATACAAGTGTAAATGTACCGAAGTTAGCGTACAGCTAATTTACATTCGTAGCCCCTTGACATTTAAGACAGGACAAGACAAACACAACAGTTAAACAAACACAACAGTTAAACATTCAATAAGGCATCCAAGTATCACATTCACACAGGGTCAAAAGTGCATATGTTGTTAAAGTGCATATGTTCCATGCTGTAGCCCAGGTAGCTGTGGCGGTAGCCCATGCTGTAGCCCAGGAAGCTGCAGCAGTAGCCCAGGAAGCCATGGAGGAAGCCCGGGTAGCTGTGGTGGTAGCCCACGCTGCAGCCCGGTTAGTTGTGGTGGTAGCCCATGCTGCAGCCCAGTTAGTTGTGGTGGTAGCCCACGCATAGCCTAGGCAGCCGCGGCAATAGCCCACGCTGTAGCCCAGGCAGCTGTGGTGGTAGCCCAGGCTGTACCCCAGGTAGCTGTGGCGGTAGCCCATGCTGTAGCCCAGGCAGCACCAGCTCCACGGTGCTCCCCACAGCGTCCGACACGCTCTGCCTGACCTCGGCCGCGGTCCCCGGTCTGCTCAGCCTCCCGGCGAATCCGCGGACCCTCCAGATGAGGGAGGACACGCCGCGGATGAAGCCGACCGCGGGCAGAGTCCCCGACGCGGCCCTTGGCATTGTGACGGTGACGGATTTGAAATAAATTCTTGACTTTAGTTTTCATTCTTGCATTACAGTTATGGAATTTAGTGTTTGAATGGTGTGATGCAAGTTTCTGTGATGCTTGCGAATGTTGTGCATGTGCATTGAAAAAAATCGTGAATGAAATCAAAATCGCCATATCTGCCAGAAAAATCGCAATTCAATTTTTTCTTAAAATCGTTCAGCCCTAGTCGAGAGAGGGATTTGAACCGCCAACCTTCAGATCAGTGGACAAACGCTCTGCTACTGCCGCCCTATATTGGTATAATCTATGACACCCATGGATCATTATGTTCATTCGGACAATTTAAATCAGTATTTATCTAAAACAACTTAATAAAAGAAACAAGTTCGCTGACATCTGTGTTAGAAAACTGCGGTGCCCAATGGGAGTCGTGTATTCACCCGAAGTTGTGAGGGTAAACAATTATAAAATCTCTCAAAAGTCGATTTTGCATAATAGGTTTGCTTTAAATATAAGGTGATTTTGTCCATTTGATTGGGATAAAGATCTAATACAGTTGGTCCAATACAGGCACTAAAGAGGGGCAGAGGATCATTTGTTAAGTGCATAAATTGCGAAATGTGACTCATTTCACTTTGGGAATGGCTGTTCTAATAATTGGCAAAAAAAAAAGGAGGAAATTTAATTTGTCAACTGGACATAGTTTACTATGTCCAGTTGACAAATTAAATTTTCTCCTTTTTTTTTGCCATGGATTCTACCTGGACGACTGAGGGATTTTACATACATGTTCTAATAATTGAAAAAACCTTTGTCAAATACCTGATTATATTTTGGGGGACTCCAATTAATGAGGTGCAATTAGTCTGTATATCAAAAAAGGTTGGTGGTTCAAACTTCATTCAGCCCAATTGTTACTGTCATTGTGTCGTTGTGCAAGCCACTTCATCATCTTCCCTTTAGCTTTCTGTTAATCTGCAACAGAAGAGTTGGTTATCGGAGGTTAACAATGTTGTATAGTGGATAGGTGGCTAGCTCTCTTGCCTCAAAGTAAAAAGGTTCTGGATTAGATTCTCAGGGTTCAAGTGGAGTCTTTCTGCACTGGCCATGCATGTTCTTTTTATATCTGGGTGAGTTTCCTCTGGTTTCTTCTATCAACCAAAAACACGCATAATAATAGGCCAAATCTGCCAGCTAAGGTAGCCCTGACCAAGCCAAAATCCAGATCTGATGTCTCTGGGGTCTGCCAACTGCTCTCGATATGTTGCCCCAGTGACAATGAAGGATGGGTCAAATGCAGAGGAGTAAAATTTCCCAACGGGGGCAATAAAATACCCTCAAAGTTAAAGGAATGCACAACTGTTTGAACAAGGCTTTTCTGTTTAATTGGTCCCCTATTTGGTTACATGAATCATAATGAACAATGCACTGACTCATGTACCACTATTATAAAGTGTTACCATATATCTAGAGCCTGAAATCCTGACATTAACAAAGAAATGTCGCTATTTTTACTTAACCTCCCTTCTTTTACTTACTTCTGGAGTCTAATGGCATTGGAAACACTTAAGCAGCACCCAGCAGAGCAGTGGTAAAAATCTAGTAGCTTTGGGCCATAATGTATGGCTGAATTTCCCTTTACCTCTTTTGAACCTGTGTGTGGGCATTGCATTACTAAAGACAATGCACCAGCTACTTTCTGTGTGTGTGTGTGTGTGTGTGTGTGTGTGTGTGTGTGTGTGTGTGCGTGCGTGCGTGCGTGCGTGTGTGTGCG